>CM070032.1:234979568-234993406 GCA_036250615.1 Ptychadena robeensis | reverse complement strand
GAAGGGTTGGGAAAACATTTGAAAACAATAAGTTTTGCTCTAACATGTCAAGTTTGTATACACAATTGGGTTCAAATTGAACCCTAAAATGTTTGACTTTTGATATTTTAACCTGACTTTGAACTTAATTCATGTAAAAACTCTTTGTGTTAGAGAAACACTTTCTTTTTTTGTAGCATACCCCCAACCCTTCTCTACATCTCCAGCAAGTTATGTAAATTTTTGACCTTATGCGAATTTTTGGCTTTATGCAATTTTTTAGTGTTTTATGCAAATTTGCGGCGTTATGTGAATTTTTTACTCTAAAAAAGTCGAAATTACGCAGTCGAATCAAAATTTGATTGGGAAACTCGCAATTTAAGTAGAATTTAATTTTATTCATTTCGACCATCTTTAATTATTAGATATAAAAGTGTCTTTTGTTTATTTGTGGCTATTGTCGGGTATTCTTTTACTCCCGGGGAAAAAAAAAAGATTTTGAAGATTTCTGTTTTTTTTTTTCCAATTACTTTTATTGAAGAAAACATTTTACAAAAGTAAAGTACAAAGCTCTACAAAAAAACCCAAAACACAATAAGGTTGTAGGAAATGGGGAAGGGTTGGGGGCAAATAAACCATAATGGCCAGAAATGAAAGACTTAAACAATAAAATAGCAATACATATCTTATATCGCATAGATAAACAAAGAATACAAGAAACAGTTTCAGTACCATTACTCAGAGGAGCTTAAGCCGCTGGATATCCACAGACTCCTCTTCAAAAAGGTGCCAACGTAACCACAACTTATTAAAGACTGTCAGACGATCTTTTTTACTATAGAGCAGTTGTTCCATTTCGTGGATAAATTGCATCTGTCTGATCCAGTCACCTATGGTAGGGGGTAAGGGGGAGGCCCATTTTCGGGGAATCAAAGTTCTAGCAGCATTGATCATATGGCGCTCAAGGGATTTAAACTGCCGAACAACCTGCTGTTCCCGGTAATGGAGCAAGAAGAGTGCGGTTGTTGAAGATTTCTACTCCTTGGAAATAAATCTATTGAAATACCTAGACATCCCATTAGATACTTGTACATGACAAACTTACCATCATGCAGAATCACGGCTTATGCTGTATGTTTGATTTCACTGTGTTGTGCGTTACTAGTGATGGCCGAAGTTCGGCCAGGTCTGTTCCCAAACAGACGGACCGACGTCCGCCTTTTCGCGAGCAGATTCAAATTCCCTGCCATCAATTTGAATCCGAAAAACCGGAAGTGAAGTCAGTGATGTCACATCCGGTACCTGGAACGCATAGTTTGTGGTTCCAATTGCCAAATGTGACGTCACTGATGTCACTCTCGGTTTCGGAGCCAGCGGGATCTTAATGCTCCTGATCCTGCCGGTGGAAGAATAAAGAGCTCCTTCTCACCGGTGAACGGGGCTGGTCGAACAGCCAAACGCCAGCTAGAAGGAGTGCCAACAGCCTTGTGGACAGTTCAGCCATCACTATGTGTTACCATAAACACAAATGCAGGGCCAGTGTGAAAGGTTGACCTTGCATTAATGCTAGCCGCTAGCTTTGAAATGGGCATACATACACTTACAATGATTGCATTTTATATTTTAAATATTATAACGTTTACCTGAATGGTTTGATATTTCCCCCTCTGAACACGGAGCGCAATTATAACAACATCTGTGATATCCTTCCTTTACTGCTTTCCTGAACCCCGGTAGACATTCCTCAGAGCAACGTCCTCTTGGGAACTGAGATAATATAGAATAATATGAAAATTTTTCATACAACATGCTATTCATGAGCAAAATTATTGATTTATTGGTGCAAGTTAGCCATGCCCAAAAATATTTAATCTTTCTTCCGAATTAGTCTGGTTTTTAGGGCCAAAAGGTGTACAAAAATACTACTCAGTACAGACTACTGAGTAACCTGTTACCTTTTTTGCCTCCATCCCTACACAAACCCAGTGTCATCAATGATGCCGGGGATTAGAGGACTTGGGACCTATTCCTTATCAGATAATACAGGCATAGGTGTGGGCAGCCCATCTATGTCCCCAATGTCACTGATAGTGATGGCCGAACTTTTAAAAAAGTCTGCCGTCCGCCCGTTAGCGAACGGGCTCTAGGCGGGGAATTTGAATCTGAAAACCCGAATGTGACGTCAGTCCGGCACATCCGGCACCTGGAATGCATAGCTCCTGGTTGTGCTAACTGCATGTGACGTCACTGACGTCACATCCAGGTTTGCAAGCCGGTTTTTCACTGAACGACCGGTTTCTCTACCCGGTCTTCAGTGAAACATTCTTCCTGCGGCGGGATCTCGCTGCTAATGATCCCACTGGAGGAAGAATAGAGGGATCCTTCTCGCCGCCGAACAGGGCGGGTCGAACACCCGTACTGTCCGCTGGCGAGAAGGAGGGCGAACATGCTTGTTCGCGGCTGAACTGTCTGCCTTGTGGGCAGTTCGGCCATCACTAGTCACTGACATGCTGATGCTGGTAGTCTCAGTATTCTTTGTATAAGTGTACCAGGAAGTCCCCAGGCAGAAGCGATCCCTGGTTGGCATTGCTATAGGATGTCTCAGGATCGTCTGGAGCAGCCAAGCTAGGAATAACTGCCAGGGGAGTTAAACATGTTACTGCCATTTACATCAAAACCATTCCATCAGCTGCATCTTATGTCTCAAACATGTTAATGAATAAAGAGGGTCTTCAAGGGATCCCCTCAGGGAGCTTTAAGTCTTCTAATTCCAGACCAAGTAATCATAGCATTTTGATAACTAAAGCACCCTTTGTAACTACAGGACCTCAGTCCACCCACGTATTACCTCAAATGAGCTAGACACTAGTGATGAGCGGCATAGGCAACATTCGTATTCGCGGCATGCCGCAAATTTTATGGAAAACATTCGGAAAATATTTTTTATTGCGAATTTCGCGCACGCAATATATGTTTAACATGGCGCAAATTTTTATGCGAATTTTAAAAGTGACGATTTTCGCAATATTCGCATCACCCCAATATTCAATTAAAAAACTGTTGATGGTGTTGCTAAGCTCTTGTTACAGCCTTCCCATTCGACCACTTGCATTGAGAGGCGTGTGTAATGGATAGAAAATACCGAATATCCGGAATTGCGAATATTCAGCAATACATTCACCATCTTCGCGAATTTCCGAATTGCCAATATTCGCGATTAATATTCGGAATCCGAATATTCGCGATCATCACTACTAGACACGACCTTTTTAAAACTGGTTTGTGAATGTGAGTTTAGAGCTTTGCAGCAGGAAGTATGTATTTATTAATATACAGTACCTTCACTTTATTTCATCCATAGCTCCTCTATGGCACCTTAAAAAAATACTTTGAAATTGACTAAATTTAAAAACACATTTTTCTAAAGGGTTTATAATTACCTGCCACAACAAAACAGTGCAATTTGTGATCATTAGAACCCACATTTTCTCCATTCTCAACATGACACAACAGATTTCTATCCTTCAGTATGGACTTTTAAAGAACTGTTTAAGAGAAGCCAGTCCTATTGCCTTACAACTAGAGATGGTCGAATTTTTCGACTTGCTAACTTTGTGAGTTAATTGCAAAGCCCCTGAACATGGTTCACCAAAATTGCTAGAGATGTAGAGAAGGGTTGTGGGAACATTGTAAATAAAAAAGTATGTCTCTAACACAAAAAGTTTTTGCATAAATTAAGTTTAAATTTAAAGTCGAAATTCCGATTTTCAAAATTTTGACTTGACTTTGAACTTAATTTATGCAAAAACTGTTTGTGTTAGAGCAATACTTTTTCATTTCTAATGTTCCCCCAACCCTTCTCTACATCTCCAGCAAGTTTGGTGATGATACCATGTTCAGGGGCTTTGCAATTAACTCAGAATTGTCGAAATGGTCGAATTTATGAAAAATAATTTGACCATCTCTACTTACAACTACAACTACACTCCCATATCTCCCATAATTGTTATTTGTGATATCTCTTTGATCTCTTTGTAGCCAACATAAACACAACCAAAAAAAAGGCTAAAGGGTGCAACCACCTGGACAGTGTCATGCCAAATGGGCATCAATGGCTAAACTTCTCCCTCAAAATATGGATTTTTTTAAATGCTGTTTGTTCAGATTTAATGGCCGGTAATCACATGTAGATTAAAGATTTTGCGAAAAGTTACCATCAGTACCTTCTGCAGAGCATCACATTTAGTCATATCTCTCTGCAATGCATCATACAGCATTCCCCACTAGAGATGGTCGAATTATTCGACTTGCTATCTTTGTGAGCTGATTGCAAAGCCCCTGAACATGGTATCATCACCAAAATTGCTGGAAATGCAGAGAAGGGTTGTGGAAACATTTGGGAAAAAAAAGTTTTGCTCTAGCATATGTATTTTTTGCATATTCATGCAGAAAAACAGTTACCTGATGTTCCCTCCACCCCTGACAGTTCCTATCTCTTGTACTGGCATATGAGTCCTCACCTGCCATTCTTCCTGTTTTTCCACAATGCTCAAAAATCTCCATTGGCTTGTGAAGGGAGAGCCATTATCATCTCCCTTCCCAGGTGTCTTTTTAGATGGCAAATTGGAGATATCAACACTATAACCTGGGAAATCCACATCCCACTAGGGTCGGGGGCGGTGAGGCTACACCGAACCACTACTTGTGTTTCTGTCTAACTGCAGTTTCTCCATTCAAGGCACCAGCAGAGTTTAAACATGTAATCTGGCAGGATCCACGGAATTGGCAGGAAGTGCCACCCAACTAAAATGTTTCTTGCCCAGTTTCACCTTTTTTATTAGGTCAATCCTCTCTGAACTGGCTCCCCAAGGGGGCAGTGCCTTCTTTTCCATGGTTGTGCATTACACTACACCATTACTACAAAAGTTACAAGACTTTCATTACCCACCCCTGCTAGATTGGGCTGTTAAATCAGCTGGTATAAATAGAAATTACATCTACTGAGGTAAGTTTTTAGTTTTCCATCCTCTCATCATCCTCTTTAGACCCTATGACTTCCCTTGTCCATTTCTAAGACTAGCCTTACTTTTCTGTGAACCTCTTTCACACCCTCTAACTGCAGTAACCAAGATACCTAAATGTCCAGCTTCACGAACCTCTCCATCCTTCTTATTAACCCCATTAACTGCCCTTTTTGGGCGAGTTGAAAGTGTTCTTAGTGTTGCAATTTCCTTCTCCAAGTTTCAAATAGGAGTTGCTTGCCCACATTTGTCTTGTTGGTACTCAGCCTGTTTCTCCATTTGTGCAAACATGTGGCAAACGGTATAACAAACCTTAATCCAGACTAGAACTCATAACACCTATGCAAGGCCGCAAGGTGAACAGTTCCGCCATGAACATAACATGTTCGCTTTTCTTCCCCTCGTGAACAGTATGGGTGTCTGTCTCTAGTGAAAGAAAATGTCAGTGACCTCCGGGAACTGTGTATTTCAGGTACCGGAAGTAACGTCACTGGAATGCACAGTTCCCGGGTTCTATATCCAGAGGTGATGTCACTGACATTTGACATTTTTTCGCTTCAAATTCCATACAAGTTGTTCACGGGAATTGGTATCTTCCCGCGAACAGGTGTATGTCGGACTTTTTTGAAAGTCCGATTGGCTGTTTGCAGACGGACCTGGCCCAAGTTCGCCCATTACTACATATAGGTTAAATTGTACAGATTGCAGACTCCTTTAGATTACAGCTGTTACTTCACAATGATTCTTGTTGACAAAACCCTCTATATTAAGTTTATCATTGCAACACACCTTGTCCCCGTTCCATGATATCTTCTCTGGTTGTAATGTAAATTGCTGACCTTCTGGCAGGGACTCATCAAATTGGCCTACACGCCTCCAATAGGTGACATTTTTGCCTTCAACTACTGTTTTCGAGTTTACAATTTCCAATGGACTGTATATCTTTTCTTTATGATTAATAAGAATTATCTCATTCTTTCTATAGTTGTTAAAGAGTGTCTTTACATAGTGAGAAATCTTAAAAAACATAGAAAATACAATAAGTAATGTGCACAAACAACTATATTCTACAGGAGATACATCCTCCACTCTACCAGATCTCACCACCATCAGTTCAAGCTGAAAAATCTATTCATAAAATTCCAACAAAACATATAGCCTGTACACCTCCGCTAGTCCAGCACGAGTTCTATATTGTAAAGCAAAGTCCCTTAGCTTTAGATGTAACTGTGGCTGTTTCTTCGTGGTAACTTCTCCCTCAGGTGCAGGAAGAATGTGCGTGTCTTATTGCTTCACATAGGAAACAGGAAAAAGGAATCTGCACTCCAAGGAATCTGCTCTCCATTTTCCATCCAAATGTTCAACATTTGGATGGACAATATAGATATGATGTTGTATTCTGTAAACTATATACTGTAATTTTTTGGATTGATAACAGAGTAACCATGTACCATGTTTGTGCTCCTTGTTCAATGACTAATGTATGTAATCATGTAATCATTTGTACCGCAAATATAAAGAATGTATATTGTATCATACACAATTATGCCTATTACCAGTGCCTTTACATTCCTTTTCCGAGTCCCTAGTCTCCAAACTTGGAAGTGTAGGAGCTGGTGTGTTTGTTATTCTTGGGTCTAAATATATTTTATGGGATGTGGCACATCATTTCAAATTGGGAATAGGATCTGGATATTTTTAGAATGATGCAAATAGCAAATAAATGATCAAACTAGGGATGGTCACAACTACGGTATTTTCTGCGTTTAAGACGACTGGGCGTATAAGACGACCCCCAACTTTTCCAGTTGTAATATAGTTAGGGATATTCTCGCCGTATAAGACTACCTCTCTTCAAACACACACCAAATAAAAACTACTCTGTTTTTCAACCAGAAATCTAAAAATGTAATATAGTGTAACATAGTTGTGTATGAAGTGAAGTTTTTGTACAGCTATTTAATGTGTTCTAGCTTTAATGTCAATCTCCCTGCATACCAATGTCAGCAACAATGTCGCTAGTGAGCACACTTGCCGTCAGTAGCAGCCAGCTACTTTCATCGCACAGACATCAGGAAGGAGAAGGAAGGGGGGCCAGCGTGCAGTGTGTAAAGCATGGATCGGGAGAGCAGACCTCAGAGCTCCCCTAGATTTCGGCCCAGGACAGGGGTGCCCCCTATGCACCAACACCCCCCCCCCCGGCAACACCCGGCGTATAAGACGACCCCCGACTTTTGAACACATTTTCCTGTTCCTGTTCAAAGTTAAATTGACATTTCCAAAAAATTCTAGAATAAAACAGACATAAAATAAACAGAAAGCCTACATATAATATCATTACAAATAGATGAGTAAATTAAAAACCCTATTGTGAGTAGGAGCATTGATCTATTCACCATTGGTTAGCATGGGTCAGCATTACAGGAGAATTAATGTGTCACTCAACACATGCTTACCATATTTGTTGCTCCATAAGATGCACATTATTTGGGCAAAAGCGTCTCTACCTGTTATGGGATGAATACTCACCAGAGAGAGGTCTGACACTTTTGCCAGTATATATGTATAGCATGCTATGTGTCTGTACTGGCAGGAGATCCTGCCATCTCTCCTGTGATATGCATACAGCTTTCCTCCTTGCACTGACAGCTAAGCAAATACAGGACGGAAATAGTGATGAGCGGCATAGGCAATATTCGAATTTGCGATATTTCGTGAATAATTCTACTAATATTCGATTATATGTTCGATATTCAAAATGAATGGTCACATGTGATATTTATTTTTGCATTGCAAATATATATTCGCAATCCATGCCCATAAGCATATGCATGGCGAATATCGTGAATATTCGAAATTGCGAATTCTCGAATAGCCAATATTCACAATTTGAATATTCGTGCTCAACACTAGATGGGATCTCCTGCCAGCGTGAACACACAGCTGACTCTCCAGGCTGCTTACTCTGATCGCCCCTGGTAGAGAGTGTGACCTTGCAGTACTGCTCCCCATAACCTAGGTCCGTCTTATGTTCAGATGTGTTGTATAGTGAGAAAAAGGTAAATGCAAAGGTGTGAATAGAGGTTCAGAGGACAGCTCCAGAATTAAGCAACCAGGTCTATTTTCTTTTAGACCAACAGTTGGGCTTTTGCTGGCTTGTTGTCATCCCATTACATCCCATTACATCATTTGTATCTAAATTAAAGAAACCATGTGTGGGTTTCCTCCGCATACTCTGGTTTCCTCCCACATTCCAAAGACTTGCTGGTAGCTTAATTAGCCTTTCAAAAAAGATTCTCCTATGTTAGTTACACATGACTTAGACTGTGACATATGTTAGTTACATATACCTGACTATGGTAGGACATTAGATTGTGAGCTCCTGTGAGACAGTTAGTGATATCATTATATGTTGTGTAAAGTGCTACGTAATGTCGGTGCTATATAAACACAACATAATAATACTAGGAAAGTGTTTTTGGGAACACTGTGTTCCTTCAATAATATGCCATTTACATTTTCTTTTAAAGTATTCTGATATTAGTTGTGTGTTGTGCTCACCTTATACTTTAGGGTATGTATATTTATTTTATCTAATTTCTTACTCTTTTTGTAAGAGGAATACATATAATGCAATGCATGAGCCAATATGTAAACAACAGAAAACACTCTATAAGGAGTCATATCATCCGGAAAATCAAAATCAAAAGTAATTCTTTCCAAATTACAGTTCCTCAGAGAATATCCAGATGTTAGTGGAATGAGTAAATTTTTCATTTGGTTTTTTGAAAAGCATCTATATTGACTTATAAGAATATCCTCCTGCAGCGGGTCATTAGGGCAGCTGGATGGGTTAACACTATCAAAATATTCCTTAATTCCATATATGTCCAAAGGGGGACATCTAAACACCAAGCTGGAGTTTCTGAAGAGAAACAATTCTGTATCCTGTGCCCAGGAATCCTGTAGGATGAATGTTTTATTGGTGTAATAAGGAGCAATATTGAATAAAAACTTATAGTAAGTCATGCTAGTTGAGCCACAAATGATAATAATGTCAGTAGTTGCTTTCTGCAGCAATGGGGAAATTATATCAAAATTGTTAGCAGAAACCAGAATCTTAAGTTCAACACAAATCTCATGATTAGTTAGATGTTTGGTGAGTTGTTGCAGATCCCGCTCTCCATATTCGTCATCAGATGTAATGATCCCAACCCAGTTCCACTTTAACCTTTCCAGTAGCTTCACTATGGCCACATATTGCATCTCATTATCTGGGACTGTCCGGAAGAAGTTTTGATACATCTTCCTATCACTCAGCAACGTATCCCTGGCTCCGTAACTGATCTAGAATAAAAAAAAACAGGTTAATGTAAAGAAATGTGAATGTTAGTAAAACATATAAAACTACCCTGTTTCCCCGAAAATAAGGCATTCCCCGAAAATAAGGCATCCTCCGAAAATAAGGCACCCTCAAAGATATGGTACTGTAACTCTGGACAGAGGGGATCACAGGGTCAAATCAAAATGACACAGGAGGATCAGAAGGGGTTACTAAAATGGTAAATCTCTTGTGCCATTTTGATTCCCCCCTCTGATCCCCCTGTGTCATTTTAAGTGATCCCCCACCCTTATACCCCAGTATTCTTTTTCATGGAAAATAAAACATGCCCCAAAAATTAGATGTAAGGCACCATTGGGAGCAAAAATGTATATAAATAAGTTACTGTCTTTTTTTCGGGGTAACACGGTAGTAGTGATGGCCAAACTGTCCGCTGTGCTGACAGTTTGACGTGAACAGTACAGGTGTTTGACCCGCCTCCTTCACCGGCCAGAAGAAGCCTATTATTCTTCCTCCGGCCGGACCAGGAGTGGAAAGATCTGGCCTGAGGAAGAATTTTTTTTTACTAGAGATCGGGTGTCTCTACCCGGCCTCTAGTGAAAACAATTCGTCCTCAGGCCAGACCTTTCCATACAGGGCAGGGACCAGAAGTGCCGTCTGACCGATGTCACTCCAGGTTTAGGAACAAGGAATGTGCATTCCATATACCATATAGCTCCGATTCAAATTCCCTGCAAATAGGCAGGGAATTTGAAATTCTCCATGAACAGGCAGATCTGCTAAAAGTCCGATCTGCTTGTTTGCGGACAGACATGGCCAATGTTCGTCCATTACTAAAAACTAGTATGATCTGTCTTTAGGGCCAGACAGGCTCGTCTAAGTAGTTTCCTATGAGTGGAAGTGTTTTAGGGGAAAATACCATGTTGATGGCAGATACAGATAGAATGGCAGCAAAAAGAGCATCTCATCTACGTGTCAAGTTAAACCTGAAAGCAGATTGAGTAAAGAAGCAGGAGACCACCGCAAACAACATTGCAGTCAGCTAAGAACAGGCAACTGAGTCTTTCCATTTGCGTGGACTCGTGGAAAATAGAAGCTTGGAAAAGAGCTGCCTTGTCTGATGAGCGTGCATGCAACGCAGGAGTAACACACAATGGACACAAGGCCTTACAAATGATAAACAAATTGATATGCTCAGCCCCATTCCCTTTCATTAATCCTCAGAGCTTTATAATGTCAGAAGATAATTATTTTAGGGACAATATCAACTGTTCCAGGTTTGTTTAATGGAAGAATAATGATTTAAACTCTAGTTGAATGGTTAAGAGGTCCTAGAGACCCTTGTACTTATCTTATATCAATGTATGAATGTGCAACTGCCTGGAAAACTGCTTCAAAAAAGTGTCCAGTTGCTGCCAGTGAAAGATGGGCTTCCAAACATGTCATCAAACAATGTGCTCTTCCTCCTTAAAATGTGGCTCCTCCTGATTATCAATTGAGACAACTAATATTTCCATTGAAGACTGATTGGACTTTTTTTATTGTTTTTTAATTTAAAGGCATGAGTTTAGAGATTTTACCCAACACAATAATTTTTCATCACCTAAATGTTTAATTTTAGATTCAATAATGATATATTTATATATATTGTTATGTAAAGTAAAAAGCAGTCCACTTCTTTTGTGGATTTACATTATACTTTACAAAGATTTCTTTCAGAAATGCAGAATGAAAATCTTTTTTAGTGATGGCCGAACATCGGCCTGGACTGTCCGCAAATGGGCGGGTCGGACTTTTAAAGAAGTCCGCCGTCCGCCTGTTCGCGGACACATTCAAATTCCCCGCCTCTAGGTGGGGAATTTGAATCGGAAAAACCGGATGTGACGTCAGTGACGTCACATCGGGTCTCTGGAACGCATCCTGGAACGCATAGTTCCTGGTTAAGGGAGCCGGATGTGACGTCACTGACGTCACTTCCTGCTCCGAGCCGGTTTTTTCACTAGAAGACCGGCTTCATGCCCGGTCTTCTAGTGAAAAGATTCTTCCTCCAGCACGATCTCGCAGGTTCTGATCCTGCCGGAGGAAGAATATAGATCTTCTTCTCGCCGGCGAACGGGGCGGGTTGAACACCCATACTGCTCGCCGGCGAGAAGGAGGGCGAACATCCATGTTCACCGCCGAACTGTCGGCCATCACTGATCTTTTTCTTACCTGGGTATAACCGTATAGATTTAGGAGCTGCATCATTTGTAGCGTGGTGCCAGAATGGAGATCTCCGATGAAAGCAGCCACAGTATCCTGCTCCATACAGGAAAAATTCGGAGCTGTCTTGGTATATCCAGACAAGATCTGCAGAACATCTTTTAAGGCTTTATTTACAGATCCACAAGAATCATACACATGATATCCCAGTGTCACATTGGGCAGAATATCTGGACGGCTGTTCATCTCATTAATAGCAAATATGAAAGCCAGAAGATGTCTGTATTCTCTCACATAAATCCTACAGGAAATGGGTCCAAATTGTCATTTAACCTTATTACAATGGTTAAAGTAAAAAAATCCAAATAAGTATATATTTTTATCTTTTTGATAATACCCAAATGCTTGTGGGTAATATGGTCTGAATATGTCAAATAAAAATACAATGGGAGCAATAGCAAAAGCAATAGCAATAGGAGGCTGGAATTTACTTTAGCCAAAAGGCCACTGCCAAGAGTGATATTTTGGCTGTAAATTCACTAGCAGTACCCATTGTCTGAACACACTGACTAAATTATGGAGAGATGCATTTTACAATCTGGCAATAACAACTTTCGGGGGGGGGGGTTCCATAGTGTTGCTCGATCCCCTCGGGATCCCTACGTTAAGCACAGTGCTTGGGGGTTTCAACGAATCACATACACTTTAGCTGGCCGGCCGATGCTGTGTTCAGACAGGTTGACATACTGGACTATCTTAACCCCTGCATCGTTGGAGAACACAGTGAGAGCACCGTGAGAACACAGCATCCACTCAGCACTGTTTGTGCTCCATATGGACCTCCCGCCAAGCAATGCTGTTAGCGTAGGGGGTCCCAACCGATACGAAAACATACCCTTACCCATGAACACATATGGAAGGGGGATGAGTCTTTATCACATAATTAATTTAATGTCATGCAGAATGTAAATACTGCACTACACAACACTGCTATCAAAATAAAATCAATTGCAATAAGTGATATATATATATATATGTATCTAGTTACTCATGGGTAAGTTGTTAGTGCCAGATTGTAAAATCTGTCTCTCCATAAGTTGGTAAGTGAGTTCAGAGAATGGTTCTCCTGGAACTAATAAGTTGGTAAGTGAGTTCAGAGAATGGTTCTCCTGGAACTAAAATCTCCCTCCTGGCACTAGATTTTTGTCTTTGCTAGAGGCTTGTGTGTCTTATGTTCCAGTGTGTCTGATCTTGTGAACAGTATAGTACATAGAAATGCGAGGAATTAAAGTCTTTTTTTACAGAATCAGACTCAAAAGAAAGTTGACAAATTAAGAAAACAAATATGTTGATTTGTAATACATGGATGAAAACCCTTAAGTCTTGTACTCATGCACTCATACTCATGTCACCAGATGCCGGGTCTCCTTTGTAAAGCTCTGCCAGGCTTTCAGTAAAATTATTACATTATAGAAGCCCAAACCTAAAGTATTTTTCCAGAAAAACAAGAGTAGATTAATTATAATGAACATCAAAGTTATGGTCATGTTTTAACTGTAATGTGTTTTATGTGTTCTGGTAAAATAAAGCTTTTTCTGTCTGAAATTGTTCATTGAAATGACCTATTGATGGGGGCCCCCAAATATGCTTTTGTTTATTATATACACAAAATTGTACTTCCTCACATATTCTTGTGAACTAGTGATAGTAAACGTGAATCCATACAGCCCCCATATTTTTTAACCCATAAAGAAAGGAGTGTTGCAGAACAAGTAAGGGCTTGTTTCTATTATACGTCGGGACCCCTCCGCTAAGCGTATACGCTTAGCAGGGGTCCCGACGTATCTCACAGACTCAGCCTGCCGGGGGATGGTCTGTTTACACATCCGCCGGTGTAAAGGCTGAACGTACTCGACTACGTTCAGCCTTACACTCGCGTATCGGCTCAGCGCAATGAAGACAGACCCTCCGCCGAGCAGGTAAGTCTATCTGTTACGTTGGGACATCCCAACACAATGGAAACAAAGCCTAAAAGATGAAAATTAGCGTATTTCTTAAATATTTACCAAAATGTGACAGAAACATTGCAAAAGACAATGAGTATGTTTGCTTTATGTTGTCTTTCCATCTAGTGTATCTCTTGTAGAAAAATACATGTTTTGGTAAATAAATGTATAAGTTATAAACCATAAAATTTAGTGGGCAAGGTATGTCAACTATGTGAAATAACTTATATGTATATGTACAGTGGAGGAAATAATTATTTGACCCCTCACTGATTTTGTAAGTTTGTC
>CM070032.1:234921702-234971564 GCA_036250615.1 Ptychadena robeensis | reverse complement strand
CTAGTACCAGTTAGAGCGCTGGACGAGGTGCTGCCGTCCACAACGCTAGGGTGGTTAATCCATATTTTGGCAGAAGTCATTGTTTAGGAAGTACCCACCAAGCTGGAAGGGTAAGGCTTGTGGCTGGTATATTTTTGCAGTTCATGTGGGTGTACACCTTCAGGGATTTGTTATTGTGAATAATTGCATTCTTATTATTTTTGTTATTAAAGATATGGCTATAAAATTGAAACGCCCCTTTTACTTTAAAAACTTTCAAGTGTGATTGGTGGGGTATGACAGATTTGTTTTAATACAAAAGATATAGAAATATACAGACAAACTCTAATCCCAGTCCAGGGGACTTTAAGGGCACTAATGAATCAACTAGTGTATAAAAGTAGTAATTTATTAAGACAAAATTGTATTAACAGTACAAAGTACATGAATATAGTGAAATTGTCATAGGATACAATTATTGCACATCTCATAGAATGATACATGATATTTCTCTGTACATATAAAATCAAATCAACATGTTGAAGGACACCATCTCGACGCGTTTCGCTCACAGAGCTTCCTCAGGAGATATATATAGGTGCTTCATCTTTTGTCTAACGATATGCTCAGGGGAAGGCGGGCCTGGACGTAGGTCCCATCCAACCACGAGGGGGGCCCCATAGCGCCCAAGAGGTGAACGTCCACGCGCCGGTCCAGACCGGGAATAGAACATGTCAGGGGACAGTGGGGGAAAAAAGACAAGGGCCGGCAGCGTAAGACAGCGGCCACCTGCGGACGGAGAGGTAGGTTATGGTCCTAATAGACAGCTCTATTGGAGGATACAACACCCACCCTGGGGGAACATCCATCACCAAATCAAAAACCCATGAAGGACTTCCAACCCTCCTTATTAGCCAGACATTTAAACTCCTCTTACCACAGGTGAATCACATACCCTACCAACATGCTAATCTTCACTGTACCATGCTTGACCCGTCTCCCACCTCGGCTGACTCTAACAGGTTAACGCCAGAGAACATCTCACTAACCAACCATATGTCCAGATATCCACCTCTAAATTAATTAAACAGTTGCTCATAGTTGGCCACACAAGCGACCTCCTCCCCTCACTAAACAGAACATACGCATGGGACCTCCTCTCCTCACTAACCAGAACATACATCCAAACCCCCACCATGGTTGATTCATACAAATATACAGCAGTCAACCCCTCACTTACCGGACCCGCAGCCGCCTCCCACCTCCATAGAGCTGTAACGTGGCCACTGAACACTACGATGGAATAGTGATACCTCCTGTCATATCCGCTGTAGCCACTGTCCAACCTGCACCCTATATCCCCCACCGTCGCCATGGGAACTGGGACCGCGCCCAGCAGCCAGCTGACACGCTCCCCCGGCTCCCATGGCGACGCACAGACGCCAAAGGACAGGCATACGGGAGACGGAGCTGGGGGAGGAGGATCCGGGGAACGAACCTCCCCTTACCCATACTCCAACCCCAATGCCCGAGATCTCCCCAGAGAGTGCCGAGTGTCCAGCTAACCCACCCGAGGTGGGGAGCCAGACAACTCGGCGGGGGTCCGGGCAAGCAGCCAGGATGTAAGACGGTCCTTGGCGTCCGTGAGCCCACCGACCTGCTCCTGGCTGGTAGCACATGCCGGACCCCTAGAGGACACCAGGTGGCCCCCCGAGGCCGAAGGGGCCCCATCCAGCCACATCAGCTCCACCCCAAGCATCTATACAGCACAATAGTGTGTCCAGGGTAGCATAATTGTTCGTAAATTGGTTAACAGAAAATATGTGGATTCAGACAACAGCATCAACCTAAGCCAACGGTAATATAGTATTGCATAGAGTGACACAAGGAAAAAGAACGAAGTAAACAAAAATAAAAATAATAATAATAATAACCCATAATACATAGAAAATGAGTAGTAAATAGAGATTCAGCGAAGCAAAAGTGTGGCATTCGTATGGCAGTTCTCTGTAATTTTTGTTCAAGATATATATGTATTAGATAGTTTGTTACTGTTATTGACTGTCAGAAAAAAATACAACAAAACACAACAGAGCCACAGCGTCAAAATAAGCAGATAGTAATGTAACACCGCAAAGAAAGGGATACAAAAAGGAAAAAGCAATAATAACACATGATTGATGTCTTTTTCCCCCACTGTCCCCTGAACTGTTCTATTCCCGGTCTGGACCGGCACGTAGACGTTCACCTCTTGTGCGCTATGGGGCCCCCCTCGTGGTTGGATGGGACCTACGTCCAGGCCCGCCTTCCCCTGAGCATATCGTTAGACAAAAGATGAAGCACCTATATATATATCTCCTGAGGAAGCTCTGTGAGTGAAACGTGTTGAGATGGTGTCCTTCAACATGTTGATTTGATTTTATATGTACAGATATAGAAATATGTATACTTTTTTTGTGTTTCCTGTTAACTACATTGATAACTTTGTGTTGAGTTGAAAAAAAAGAGAACTAGATTGGTATAAAGAAGAGATAACAGGAAGAATAAGAACTTCTATTTCCATGGCTCAGCAGATGATGATATTTGTGTCTCTGTTCCTTTAGGAGTCCAGAGAAACTTTCATCCAATAAAATCTTGTATTTCCTTGTCAGTTAGTTGCTGTTGTTCCCTTGTTATCAGAACGCTGCCACCACTGTAATCATGTATCACCATTTTACATCTCACCTGGTGTCTGCTGGAGCTGGAGTCTTACTATTCCCAACTAATCCTAGAAGTGAGTGTTGATGTCACCGGCTTTTATATTTTATATCTTCTTTTCTCTGAATCTGTCATCATGTGATAAACATTACAGTAAATGTGGATTCTGTGTCCTGGAGGGGCTGCAGAAACTGCAGCTACTGTCTGTAGACATTGGCAGGACCCCCAATAGCTATCAGGTCTGCACTACATGGTCTGTGCTGTGTGCCACCCCACTGGACTTCTGGCACTGGTATCAGGCTGTGGATCCTTATAGCTAGGGCTAACAAAAAAGTGTGTGTCATTGTGCTCACCAGCTGCCCCCAAGCTCGATTAGACTGATGTGGGTCACTGATCTCGGAGTAGGTGACATGCTGAGCTACAATTTTTAGGAACCGTTTACGAAAAATAGTGGTCATTCTAGACACATGATTAAAGCGATCAAGAAAGACTAATTCACTGTAAGGACCTCGACCGTCACAGGTACCAACTACTGGTGGCGATGTTCTAGCGCTTTCCATGGCTAGTTTTTCTGGTCACCAGCAGGTGCACCCCAGGTCTTACCTGCAAGAACGCTTCTCTGCAGTGCATGCAGGTGTGGATGGTGGGCTGTTTTCCTCCAGTGAGGTTCAGCCTCTGGTGAAGGTGTTAACCAGCCTTATTGCTCCAGAGGCCGCTCTGCGCCCTGTGTCTGCTCAAGAGGCCACCTTGCACCCTGTGTCAGCTCCAGAGGCCACCCTGCACCCCGTGTTTTCTCCTGAGGTTGCCCAGCACCCCGTGTCTGTTCCCAAGGTCATCCTGAACCCTGTGTCTGCTCCCGAGGTCATCCTGCACACCGTGTCTGCTCAGGTGATCCCCCTGCACCCCAAGTCTGCAACTATGGATGGTTTTGTGTTCAACCCCAGGGGAGGTTGCCGCCACAGTTTCTGGAATGGTTGGAGCATCCAGTGGCCACTTCTCAGGAGGGGGGTACTGTAAGAATCTCAGTTGTCCTGGGTACCAGAGTGGCTTCCTAAGTGTGGGCTGGCTTAAGAACACCTGTCTCATTAGCCTGGGGCTATATAGGTGTGCCTCACCATCCCACACTTGCCAGAGAATCTGTATCTGACTCCATCCTACTCTGGTGTCCCTGTCCTGTTTGCCCCCCTGTCTGGATTCCTGACATGCACAAGGAGCTTGGGCCACTTGCTCAATACCTTTTTGGCCTTGCGTGGTCAGGCTTCCCTCTTCTTGGCAACTGGCTACCAACATGAGTGCACAGCTCGGCTTATTGGGCCTAAGGTCTACAATGGGTTTAGAGTAGCCCTTGTAGTACCCATGTAGTACCTTGCTAGGCCAGTAAGGCTCTGACCTTTACAGTGGATGGTGGTTTCCAGTCCTAGACAGCCCTTACATAGTCAGGTTTCAGTAGCACCCTGTATCTGGATTCTAAATGGCCCAAGTACACTATTTCTTTTTTAACAATTGTATCAAGGTGGGCCAGGTGTGCTTCATATGTAGGAGAAAACTACGTCATCCAGTTAAATCAAGATTATTTCTAGAATTATATCATGCACACAATGTTCCATAGTCTTCTGGAAACTGGCAGGTGCATTGTTCAGGTGCAAGGGACTTTTCTTGAATTGGCAAAGGCCCATGGGGGTCATAAATGCTGTTTTTAGTCTCTCCTTTTTAGCTACTTAAATCTGCCAGTAGCCACTTGCCAAGTCCAAGAGAAGTACTTAGCCTGGCACAGAGCTGCCAAGCGTTTCTCAATTCTAGGCATAGGGTAAGCATCCCAGGTGGTGACAGTGTGTAGGCATCTGTAGTCCACGCAGAGAGCCATCTTATTTTCTTACCAGGACTACAAGGGCTGCCCAGGGGGTGCTTCTTCATGCATATGCATAATATGTTTCAGCAGTTGTTTCACCTCATGGTACAGGTGGGGTGGCATACTCAAATTCTTCTGCCTGATTAGGTACTTTCTGTTGTAGTGAATTTGAGCTCAACCCGTGACCATTATTAAGCAACCAACTAACTGCTTGCATTTAAGTTCTCGAAAGATCTTTTTTGGGACAGGCCTAGAAGTGGCAGGATGTGTTCCCTGGTCCGCCCAAGGCCATCGAGGGGGCCTGAGGTACTAGGTTTACTAAGTTGGCAACATACCACATCATTTTATACTCCTGTAACTCTATCTGACTCACCCTAGTGGCTATCACATCCTTAATCAAGGCCAGATCAGTTACAAACTTGCCAGGAGATAAACATAAATGTGTGGCTTAGAGTCTTTGAGCACCTGGTGAGTCTTAAGTAGTTATTGAATTTCTAGGGGTGGGTGAGAATGGGACAGGTTGTAACCATTGGATAGTGCTCATGTGTAGGATCATCTGTTGAGTTCCCGGATGAGCAGGGCAGGTGACAACAATGTGTTTATTCCCTGTCTTCTGACCACACAACTTAAGCTTTATCTGTAATTTTAAAAGATTGATCAGACCAGTGACTTTTCCTATTTTCAACCCATTTTCTTTTTGCTATCCAATCTCTGTGCATTTGTTTGTGTTTGTTTGTACTTTTTCTATAAACTTTATCTTAAAATAAAGTATTTCAAGCATTTGGGTCTTGCCTATGTTCTGGGTAACCCAAAAAAGAATCCAGCTGCCTGAAGTGACGTTACCATAGTGCTACACTGTTATTTCTAGTAGGTTGCTCTTTCTCGGGAGGTGGTGGCAGTGATACAATTGAGATTGTAGTGTGTATGTACTCACCCCATCCAATACAAATTGTTAATTTGGGCACAGTGAGGAAGGAATTCCCAGTGGCTGGAACCAGTTTGTGACATGGGAGCTCATGAAATTATAGTTCAGGAATATTTTTACTTCTCCTATACTATGACGCATCTACTTCTGGCAGATATGGGCAGCTAATACCTGCAGTTCTATAGCATCCTGTGTGATAATATCTCATACTAGTTGTTTCCTGCAGACAAATCGTCTTGGACCCAAGGTAACAACCAACTGCCTCCTGCATTCTTTGCTTCTCCCCGTTCTCCTATTTGCTGGTCTCCCTTTGTGGGATAACTACAATTACTACAAGCACGCATTGATTTGCGTTGGCATGCACTGTGCATAGGATATATACTATGAAGATGAGCACCTCTTGAAGACGTTAAAACGAAACGCGCGTCGAGGTGGACTCTACCCTAGTAGTATCCACGCATTATAATCCATTTGTGTGCCATGCTGGCTGCATTATTATTGTGATAAATATGCACTTATTGTATTACACACAATGCTTTTAAACGCTACTTAAGCACCAATAAAATGTGTATATTGTATACGCCATGAACACATTGTTTTGACACCAGTGGTCCCCAAAGTCCCCCCGCCTTTGATTTACTCAAAGGAAATAATTTCTGGTGAAACTATCACCTTAAACATGTACAGGATTCTACATACCCCTCAACTCTATTTGTGTATGGACCATCTATATAAAAAATAGAACAATATTGCATAATATAACCCTTTCTCAAGTTTAAGGAAACCAACCAATAAACAATACTAACTGAGACAACTGAGCATCTTCTGTATAAGTCTTCTGCTCGTTATCTAGAGTTATCGAATAGTCCATACTTAAGTGAAATTAATTCATTTGTGACTCCTATCTATCTCATATATTAGAGGAATTGAATGAAAGCCAACAAAGCCTAGAACACTGATATGAATATTCTGCAATAATAATGACCTTGTTAGAAAAGGCCTAAAGTCTGCCATATAAAAATCTAGTATTCATGTCTTCTATGTCTATTGTCCATGTCTAAAGTCTAGTATCCAAGTCTATTTGGATGTACAACTATATAATTTATGCTAAACCATGAATAGGAAAAGCTAGGTTAAAATAGTTACTATTTACACAAGCCCATAGAGATTTATGTGATATTAATGTTACAGTGGTTACGTCAGTCCTTTGTTCTACATGTCTGTCTGAAAGTATATAAATCTCTGATCAGGGATATAAGGATTTGTGTGTCCCGTCCTGTGCTGAGGATGTGCAGAGCTTCTAGTGACCACCCTGTGACTTCTTTAACATGAACTGGTCTCCTGTCCACCATCTGTGCTATCTGATGACTCTTCTGTTCTCTGCTGCATATTACAGAGCGGTGACCAGCCGGATCTCAGGTTCTCCATGTAGACTCCAGTCCATTAAGTCTGTGTTTGAGTATGAACATTACCGGGAGGGAGATTTCCTCATCGGAGGATTAATCTCTGCTCACTCAAATGTCGCTGAGCACATCAGTAAAACATATAATTCTGAATTGTCTACAATCTGCACAAAGTAAGTTATCTTTTGTCATTTGTTCTCATGGATATCATTAGGCCTATTTTAGGTGCTTCAACAAAAAATGATCTTTAGCCAGCAAAAAATATGGTAAATAATACTTTTTTAAATTATATATCCATACAATCCATACAAGAGCTCACTGAGTGCAGGTAATCACTTAATAGAAGTAAGACTACAAATTGAAATCAACATAGTCTAGTCATCAATATTTAATTAAAATGATGTGCTGGCAGTTTAAGATGATGTAGGTAGCTGGAGGTCATTAGACAGAACCCAGGCGGAAGCTACATTGTAGGTGAGGAGCTATGGTGATTTGCAGTTTACCAGAAAAAAAGCAGCCAGAGAATTTGATTGTCAGAGATTGTGAAATGATGTCAATAACTTTATAACTTTACTGAAGTAGGAGGAATGTGACTGTTGGGCATTTTAAAATTATTTTAGACTAACTTGTCCGGATGATGCTGCTGTTATAACTGGTTATTGTGATCAAAAACTCAATGGCAAATGTCCTTGTTTTTGTTGTTGTACAAATAAATCCCTCAGTATATACCAGATGGACATATGAAATATTGATAGACTGAGGGAGAAGCAGGACTTGGAGAGTGACAGGGAGCTGATGCTGAGGGAGATGCATGATGAAGACTGGTGGTGCACAAGCCCAACATGTAGGCTCCTTAAAAAAATACTAAAGCTAGCCATACACGTGTCGGATTCCATGTCCAATCGATTCATCATCCGATCGATTCCGGCGATTCTGCTGGGAATCGCAGGTGTGATCAATCGGCCAATTAAGAGTATCCATCGCAGCATACCACCTTGTCCGAGCAGATTCCGGCACGATTCTGTGTGCGATTCCACCTCCGATTCCACCTCACAAATGGCAACTCCCCCTGATCCGGGCAGAATCGGATGAGAAAGACCAACATGTTGGTTCTACGTCTGATCCAATTCTGAGCCCCTGAACGATCGGACCTGATCGATCGGACAAGGTGGGCTGCATGCGATTCCGGCACGATCGTTTCGCGTGCACGCGCCCGGAATCGATCGTGCCGGAATCCGGTGCGAATCCGACACGTGTATGGGGGCCTTTAAACATTTAAGTTTAAATAAAAAGCTAGACATAATAAAGACTGAGGAAAGCGAAGGTCGTGGATCTTCCAGAGAAGCCAGACAAATAAAGGGAGCCAGATAACAGAATATTTGCTGAACATGAGATAATAACATTTAAAAAACCTGTTGTCCAGTGACTGGTGACATATACCAGTGATATCCCTGTTTATTTTACACATAAAAGTATATACAGGGAACCCTTTTGGGCCAAAAGCTAAAGCAGATCAATGACATAAATTACGCAGGAGCTACTCAGTTAGCTAGAAATCATTGTCCCTTATAACTGTACATACAGTATGGCAAGGTGAAGCACCACCACAAGCTAGAATCACTTGTGTTTTTTTTTATAAATAGGTGGGTAAGTTCTGAATGAATCTTCTGCCCTCTATCATATGTTGTTAAAAGACATGTGTCCAAAACAGACTCCTGGGAGAGAGTTATACACCAATCTAAGCACGGACTGTACAGAAGAAATGACTGCGATATGCTCCAAACAGCAAATGAAATATTCTAGAGAAATGTTACCTCAGCCTATTACACAACTTTACCTACATCTAGGAAATGTTTGATTAAAAAATACAGGCATGTAATGCTCACACTTTGGCAATAAATATTTTTATGGTCAATTTGTTTTTTGAAATTTTGATTAGCTGGCTTTGTAAGTTAATTGCTTTATCGCTAACATTGCTAGTGATGTACAGAAGATTTATGAGAAAAGAAACCAAATAATACCTTTTATAAATACAAAGGTTTGGGTACCCTCAACCCCTTGGACTTTAATTGGAGCCGATTAATAGGAATAAAGTTTTATTTCATTAAAAGATTAATATTTTCTTGATGTATAGTTAAAAACATACTTTCCTTCATAAAAATCTCAATCACAGTTAAACATCATGATTAAAGATACTATTCCTAGAAAACATAGTTGTGTTGATTTGTGGTGATTGTCAACACGTTTCACCACTATTTGTAGGGCAGAACATTCCACCAATCGTTATTACATCATTTTTAGTTGTTCCAAAGACTATCACATGATAGGAAAAACTGGTTAAGGGTTCCCATACACCTTTAGATTTTTCTGTCAGATTTCCTTTAAATATCCTTTTGTTTTACCAAAACCATGTAATATAAGGGCCTTTAGATCTTTCTGTTAGATTACCTTTAGATCTACCAACAGCTATGTAGTGCCGGGTCCTCTGTGATTAAACACAGGTAGACTTGATTGTTTAGAAAGGCCCTTATATTACATGGTTTTTGTAAAATAAAAGGATGTTTAAAGGAAATCTGACAGAAAAATCTAAAGGTGTATGGGGACCCTTAGTAAATTGCAGCAGAGAATTGAGCATGGAGGTACCATCATTGTCATATGAGCGCCGCATGTATAACTTCTATACCACAAGGGATAAAATATCTTGTCACAGCTTGGCACCTAATGATTGTATAATCAATACAGTCTACTAACAGTCTCCTTAGAACAAAGGAAATTCATACATCAAGGCATTGTGAGGACCCCGGCTGTTCCGGTCACCACCTGCTATTGGCACTGTGCTTGCCCTTCCATAGGCTGGTCCCACAGTCACCAGCAGGTGGCTCCCAGCAAGCGTGGGCTGGGTGGAGCACACACATGCCTTGTTAGCTCTAGGGCTATTTAGGTGTGCTTCATGTGCTTCATACACACTTGCTGTTCATTGTTTTCCTGTCTTGATGTCATGTCCTGTCTCCATATCTGAACCTGAACCTGAACCCTGGACACTCCTGTACCCTGGAATTTTGCACCTGTCTTGTTCCTGCCTGTGAGTCAAAATGTTTTAATTTTTTTTCAAAAACTATATGTGGTAGAACAATACTTTTTTATTGTTTCTACAACTCTTCTCTGCGCCTCCATCAATCCTGATGTTAATAATTAGTGATAATAATCTGTTCAGGGGCTTTGCAGCTAACTCCTAAATAATCTAGCTGAAATGTTGTGATCATCTCTAACTATTAAAGCTCAGCAACTGTGTCAGGGATCTCCGGTGGTCTCAGTTGAAGATGCGTCACCAGAAACCAATATAACTAACAGTTGTGTATATACAGTAGTTAGGAAATAGTGAAGCATAAGCAAACAGACTTTCATAGCAAAAAACGGTTTGTATAGATTTTTTACTTTGTAACAACACATTCCATGAAATATTAAACAATTCTTTGTATCCTCCAGTATTAACATTGAAGAGTACAGGGCCATCTTGGCGATGATCTTTGCTGTCAATGAAATTAACAAAGACCCCAATCTTCTGCCCAATGTTACTCTGGGTTATCATATCCTGGACACATGTGGAGATCCAAAGAGAACCTTGGGATATACCTTTCAGATATTGTCTGGAGAAAAGACTCCTAACTACTCTTGTAGAGAACATGGAAAAGTGATTGGTTCTATCGGTGAAACCACTTTACGTTCAAGTCTTGCGATGGCTCAGTTACTCAGCCTATATCAGTACACCATGGTAAGTGGCCGTTGGAGGGTATTTTTAATATATATACTTGCAATATCTCATTGTCTCCATTACCTCCTGCATCATTCCAACTAGAGATGATCAAATTATTTTTCAGATATTCAACAATTTTGAGTTAATTGCAAAGTCCCGGAACATGGTATCATAACCAAACTTGCAGGAGATGTATAGAAGGGTTGGGGGAACATTTGAAAGAAAAAGGTATGTCTCTCACACAAATAGTTTTTGCACAAATTAAGTTCAAAGTCAAGACAAAATGTCGAAAATTCGGAAATTCGACTTTAATTTTGAACTTAATTTATTCAAAAAACTACATGTGTTAGAGACATAGAGACTTTTTTCTGTCAAATGTTCCCCCAACCCTTCTCTACATCTCCAGCAAGTTTGGTGATGATACCATGTTCAGGGGCTTTGCAATCAGCTCTGAAAGTTAGCAAGTCGAATATTTCGAGCATCTCTAATACCAACACCCCTATTTCCTTTACCACATTTAGTAAAACAGCTGTGTCATTGGAACATAAGCTTCAGAGAATACTAATGACTAGATAATTTTATGTATGTTATTCTATCAATATGAGACACTGCCACAGGATAGCAACAACATTATAAAGCAAATCAATAAAAACACTTGGTATGTTCCTAGGTCTAGCAAATATAATCACTTTTTAACAACTTGCCTTGTTCAGATTGTTCAGTTCAGATGCTTGCCAACATAACATTTACGGTTCTAAGGTTTGGTAAGCTTAACTTTTACCGAAAACAAAAAATGAAAATTTAGGGTATATAATACATGAGCTCACATTTTAAGTTGTTACAGGTTGTAAGATAATGGAAACTAACTCACAAAGTTGCCAGATTAGTTAATCACAGAACATCACTTATGGGTGTCTGGTGTAGAATGTCCAGTTTCATGCCTTGTACTCTGTGCCTTATGCCTCAGAGCTTATGGCATTTGTTACTTACTGTTCCAAATCCATTATGTGGGTAACTGTCATAGAGTTTGTCTTTCTACTGCCATTGGTGGAAATAGTATTACCTCTTCCAGGGAATAAAACGTGGCCCCTTTTTACTGGCAAGGAGAGTAAGAAAGCCACTACCTGCTTTCTTAGGTGGAAACCAGGTTTCCACCTACTGCTCGCCAGCTAGAAGGAGTGCAAACATCCATTTTCATGGCCAAACTGTCCAAAGGGCCATCACTAGTCCCCATACACATGTCAATTTCTCATTTGATTCTTGCTCAATCGATCATCATGTGCCTGCGCGTCGATCGATGGAACAAGAATTGTTCATTGTCCGTCTTAGCAATCGGGGGATCGGTCGTCGATAGTGATGAGTGGCATAGGCAATTTTCGAATTCGCAATAATTCGTGAATAATTCTACTAATATTCAATTCTATATTCACGAACGTTCGCGATTGCGAAACTATATTCACAGTAATAATCACCGCACAATTACCTTAAAAATTAATGGTCATATGTGCTATTTATTTTTGTGAATTCTCCAATAGCCGATATATTGCCAATTCAAAATTTCAAGATCAACACTAGTCATCGATCAACTTGTGCGATCGATCCAAACTTATTTTTTTCAAAAAGAGGTGCAGTTTCTGCTTTTTTTCCCAGTAATATATAAGATAATCGATATATAAAAATATAGAAATCGATCTGGGAAAGTTGAATCGTCCAAAAATTTATTGCTCAAGGTGGGATGTTAATTGATCGATCACTGATTTTTCAAACGATTGAATCGATAGTCGATCAGAAGGAAATTGACCCAAGTATGGGGACCTTTTGGTGTAACTGACAACAACATTATCCTCTATAACCTCGCTGCATTCACAGATAACACCAAGTGTGTGGACGGATATAGGCTCAGATTCCTGTTACAGATTTTAAAAAAGGAGAGAATTGCACTTAAACAAATCAAAAGGGTAGAGAGGACAGTTTAACATAATATAAAGGAATTTCGCATATAAATTGGATTTGAAAGGAACAATCTAGAATAACTGCTAGATAATAATAATAATAATAAATAGAGATGGTAGAATTTGACCATTTCGAGTTAATTGCAAAGCCCCTGAGCATGGTATCATAACCAAACTTGCTGGAAATGTAGAGAAGGGTTGGGGGTATACTACAAAAAATAGTATTGCTCTAACACACAAAAATTTTAACTTTGAACTAAATTTATGCAAAAACTGCATGTGCTAGAGCAAAACTTTTTTTTATTTCTTCTCTCCAGCAATTTTGGTGATGATACCATTTTCAGAGACTTTGCAATCCGCTCACAAAGTCAGCTAGTCTAAAAATTCGACCATCTCTAATAATAAATCTATACATGGTTTGACCAGCATGGAAACCTACTTTACCCTTGATTGTGGCTCCCATCCTGAAAATCACATAAAGTAAGCAACAAATTGGAACAACAAAATTGGTAAAATATATCAGACTTTCTAGGAAAAGTTGAGTTCTATTTTCTTAATGTTTGAAAGGTAAATTTCTTGTTAGATGGGTCATTTGTGAGTTTGCAGGAATATATATGGTTACAGTTTGTGTATATACTGTCATCAACTGCCTCTGGCAGCCCATGCTGGTTTCCTATGGGCAGCCCTTGCGGTTCTCCAATGATTGCTGCATGTTCATGGTAATATGAGGACAGTGACCTTGTGGCTCCTATTTAGGCAGCTGAACCTAAAAGAATATAACTTTCTTGCATTTTCAACACGGTTCACTGTTTCACATTGTATAAATGTTTGTAAATTGTGGGGTTTCAATATATTTCTACTTTTAAAAAAGTCCGCCGTCCGCGGACAGATTCAAATTCCCCGCCTGTAGGCGGGGAATTTGAATTGGAAAACCCGGATGTGACGTCAGTGACGTCACATCCGGAACCTGGAACGCATAGTTCCTGGTTGTGCTACCGTCACTGACGTCACATCCGGGTTTACAAGCCGGTTTTTCACTGAAAGACCGGGTTCTCTACCCGGTCTTCAGTGAAATATTCTTCCTGCGGCGGGATCTCACTGCTAATGATCCCACCGGAGGAAGAATAGAGGGCTCCTTCTCACCGGCGAACAGGGCGGGTCGAACCCTTGCGGGTAGTTCGGCCATCACAAATGACTGGTGATCAAGAATTCTCAAATTTACAAAATTATTGCAAAAAAATTGCAATATTTTGTGAGTGCGAATATTGTCTATACTGCTCATCACTACTGCATACTTCTGCCTCACTTCAATGTAGACATCTTATTATGGTCAGATCTTAAAGGTGGACATTAAGCTCTACAATCTGCATATTCTTAATAAGTATATTTCATGCATTTCTACACAATGAGTTTTTTGCATAACATGTTAACAATATACATTACAGATTATACAGACACACAGTAAACAGTTGGGAACAATCTTCATAGCTGGGACTGAACACGTGCATAATTCCAGTCTCCTTAGTTTTCTAATGCATCTGAGTAGGTTCAGTACACTTAATGTACAATAAACGTAAAAAAGTACGTTGGAATAATACAAAGAGTCATCACAGATTAAAAAAAAAAATCATACAGACCATGTGACCAACGTTTGGGTAGACTTTCCCCAGAAACTATTTAATAATAGGGGGACATACAAGCAGTAGAAGAGAAAACCAGTTCAGAGAAACTAGTAATACACAAAGGGTACAGAGGTAACATATAAGAGGAATGGGGGAGACATTAGGGGGGGTGGGTGTAGTGGCGAGAAGAGGGCACTTGTCATGCCAAGGCAACTTGCCACCAGCATCTCATGCCTTGGCAGTATGCTTAGTAAAGAACGGAAAGTAGGGTGTTTAATGAAAAGCAGCCATTCGGACCACATGACCTCATACTGTCCACGTGTGTCTTGTAACTGAGCAATCAAGCTTTCATAATGTGTGAGTTGCGAGAGTTCTGCCAGCCAGTCGTTGACTGTTGGAGGGATTGGAGACTTCCAGAAGCATGCGAGCACCACTCTCACCGCTACAAGGAAGGATCACAGGACAATAAGCTTATATTTCACAGTCGGCACCAGGGATAACAAGCCAATATTTCTACACAATTTTTTACAAAGATCGACATATTTTGCTTATTAGAATCTGAGAATTATTTTTGATTATGTCTTTTGAGGGACTGGGATCTGAACCTTCAGTGATTATACTGATCATGTTACTCATTTTCTTCTAAACGTTTTACAGATAAATTATCAAGTCTCTGACCCTCTCCTGAGTGATAGAAAATTATATCCAACGTTGTACCGGATGACACCAGATAATCGGATATTTTATGAAGCTATCATACAATGTTTGGTCCATTTTGGATGGAATTGGGTTGGGATGGTGATACCAGAGGATGGAAGTGGTGATATGGAAGTACAGGAACTGAGGAGGATGATGTCCCATCATGGCATCTGCATTGAGTACATCATTGTGTTTGAAAATAAAAATGGTTTAGAGAAAACAATGGAAGTTGTAAGGAAATCGTCAGCTAGGATTGTATTAATGGTCGGCTTTTTCTCCGAATACATTATTAAATTCTTTGCTAAGCTTCACAGCCAACATAAAGAAGATCTGACCTTCATTTTCCATGAGCCGTGGGAGTATTTAAAATATATGAAGATTGATTATTATTCAATTGTCAACTGCAGCTTAATTTTTCACTGGTTAATAGAGCAATACAAAGCCATGGATGGTTTTATCAATTACTTCCTCTCATCAGCTCACCCAGCCGATCCATTACGGGAAGATTTTTTGCTTCATGGGTTTCATTGTCTTTCCCCCAATCCTTACAGGAATGCAATATTTAAAAGTCATTATCAGAACATCTCTCTGCTGAACTGCACTGTTCACCTTCCCCATATCAGGGCTTGGATTTGTTTATACAATGGAACAAAGCCATTATATGCTTACCGGGGAGTGTATGTTCTGGCTCATGCATTGCATAAGATGTTCTTGATGAGGCCTGAACCTGAAATAGATGGGCTGGGGCACAAAGTAAGTTTCATTGTAATTTGTGGCTGTTCATTTTGACAACTCAAGACGTCTCCAAAGTACTTGGTAGTGGTATGATGTTTATCCATATGTTAGCTGTTGTCAACACTATGGCCTGCACACACTACAGCCACTGCTGATCTGTACACACAGAATCCTTCAATTCCAAATGACTGTGTTCAGCGGTGTTTGATGGTAATTTGTGTATATAAAAATAACAAGGAAAGATAAAACATTAGAACCATGTAACCATGTGTGAAGAAAGGCTGATTGATATGCAGGGTCTAAGGGTGTCCAATACTAAATGGGGTCATGTATTAAATAGATGTGGCTAGGTCAATAAATATAAAGAGGTCAACAAGGAGTACATGGGATAACTGATGATGCAGGAGGCACAGGATTCACAGAGGGTCAGTGGTAACTGCAACCTGGGAGTCAAAGAAGGAACAGGGACCCAAGAATCAAAAAGGGGTACCAGAAGATCTAGAGTTACAGGCTCAGAGTAAGTTCAGGAAAGACTGGGCCTCCTGGGTTGTGTTTTCTTTGACATTTTGTGATTTTTATTACTATTATCTTATATCCAAATCCTCTGTATTATATCTTAAAGTCAAATACATTGTTGATCACTAGTGATGGCCGAACTTCGGCCGTGTCCGTCCGCGAACGGGCGGAGCGGACTTTTAAAAAAGTCCGCCGTCCACCCGTTTGTGGACAGATTCAGATTCCCTCTAGGCGGGGAATTTGAATCTGAAGACCCCGATGTGACATTAGTTCCTGGTTGTGCTAACCGGATGTGACGTCACTGACATCACATCCGGGTTTGCGAGCTGGTTTTTCACTGAAAGACGAGGTTCTCTACCCGGTCTTCAGTGAAAACATTCTTCCTGCGATGGGATCTCGCTGCTAATGATCCCACCGGAGGAAGAATAGAGGGCTCCTTCTCGTCGGCGAACAGGGCGGTCGAACACCCGTACTGTCCGCTGGCGAGAAGGAGGGCGAACATGCTTGTTCGCGGCCGAACTGTCCGCCTTGCGGGCAGTTCGGCCATCACTATTGATCACTAGAACATAAGTTTGCTTCCACATCCATAATCAATCCATATTTGTTATCAGGTGGTCTACAATATGATCTTCCCTGGCGGATAAACACCTTTTAATCCCACTTATCACGGCTGCAGTATAAAAATGTCAGAAAATATCTGGAATGTTGATGTCCCCTATAACTAAAATCCTTTTTTAATTGTCAATTGGGTTATATTCTGTGGTCCTGCATAGGACTCCAATTCTAAGTTATGATACCTAGAGATGGCCTAACAGTTCGCCTGGCGGTTGGTTTGCCTCGACTATCGCATGTTTGCAGTGCGCTGACTGAACACTTCTGAAATTTGACCCAGCTCCCATACTTAACATGGGCGAAAAATTTGACCCCTAACCCCACAGTCAGATGGTGCAGTGCAGCCAACAATGTTTTTCCCACTCAAGCCATCCATCATCCATAAAAAAACAGTGGTATTTACAAATTATTTAAACAAAATTTAACTTTAAAGTACTTAACCGCCCTGGCGGTCAGGACGGCAACATCCCATCCAGCGCTGCTAGTACTACTATAGCACTGGACGAGATGCTGCCGTCCAGTACACATCGGGGCACCGGGAGCGCATACTCACAGTTCTGCGCTGTCCCGGTGTCCCCGATGTGACATGCTGCCAGCATGCCTCCTTCTCTCCTCTCCCCCCCCCCCCCTCCGAGTGACGTGATCGGGGAGGCGGCGGGAGATTTGAAAGTACAGTGCATGAAATCAGTTTTCTATGTAGAAAAATGTACTACATGTACTAAATCTCGCCCAAATAAAAAGTCACTGGTGCCCCAGATGTGTCCAAATGCAGTAACCCTCTCTAACCTGGTGTGATTTTATGGTGTGAAATTTTTTTTTTATTTGACATAATTGAGTGTTTCAAACATTATTACATTCAGGATGTCTACTAGACCCTTGTACGGACAAGAAAGAAGATTCCGATGCTGGGTGGATTGATATCTTCCCAATGGTTCCCATGCTCTCTGCGCATGAAAACATATGAGGACAATGTGCATGCACAGAGACTATAGGAATTGCTAGTGGAGTACTGTTCAGGTAACTTTGTTGAATGGTAAAAATAAAAAAAAATGTTTTACTGTTGTGAGGAAGAGACCCATTCACCTTAACCTGTCGTTCTCCGCCGCGATTGCCCGTTGCATGGTTATAAAAAAAAACGTGCCACGTGCGCAATGCCCAGAAAGTTAAGGAGGGTCTCTCATTAATGACACGGGGCCTGGTGGAACAGGGGAAGTGCCCCCTTCATCTGCTTCCAGGCTTTCCCAAAAGGGTTTGGTATGAGTGAACCCCACTTTGTTTGTGGTCTCCATTTTTCAGGGCATACCAGACGCTATGCCAGAAAGGGGTCTGGTATGCTCTGGGGGGACCCTACACTTCTTTTATCTGCTATGATTTCTTCCAATAAAAATGAAATAAACCGGTATAGTTATTTAGCAGTCTTTTCAATCCCAGAACCATGTCTCCACCAGAAAGTATTTTCTAGTAGCTTAATCACATCCCCAATTACTTGAGAAGTCCACAAACAACCTTTTAAAAAAACTGAAACCCAATGAAAGAAAGTGGTGAGAGGCAAGCACTAGGTGAGGAGAGTGAACAATGAAGAGGAGCTAAGCTCTATCTGGCCTGCAGCACGAGCTCCCAATGCTAAGTGAAATCAGAATGATTACAGAACAGGAGACTGAAGTAAAGGCTGTTGTCCATCCTTAAATAAGAAGTTTAGCCTTTAACCTCCCTAGCGCACTGCTGAGGTCCAGATTTCTGTACCAAAAGTGCACCAGAGACTTCAATGGTAAATTTTTCTTTATGTTGTAGGCCTGTAACTTCCCAAAATATGTCCGTACAAGGGTCTAATAGACATCCTGACTATAATAATGTTTGAAACACACAATTATGTTAAATAAAAAAAAAAAAATTTTAAATAAATTTTATGAAAAAACACAAAAATCAGGGCACAAAGCCTTGCTGCTATGTACTAAACCTCGCCCAAATAAAGTCTCTGGTGCCCCAGATGTGCCCATTTGCAGTTAACCCTCTCTAACCTGGTGTGATGAAATCACACCAGGGAAGAGAGGGTTACTGCAAATGGGCTCATCTGGGGCACCAGTGACTTTATTTATGTGATTTTTAGTACAGAGATGCACATAAAAAGCATTTTTCTACATAGAAAACTGCTTTCATGCAATTTACTTTTCAAATCTCCGCCCCCCGATATGACGTCATCACGTCACTCGGTGGGGGGGGGGGGGAGAAGAGACGGAGCTGGCTGCCTGCATGTCACAGCCCTGCCTGGAGCCCCAATGTGTAGAGATGATCGAAGTTTTTTTCAGATATTCGACGATTTTGATTTTAATTGCAAAGCCCCTGAACATGGTATCATCACCAAACTTGCTGGAGATGTAGAGAAGGGTTGGGGGAACATTGGAAAGAAAAAGGTATGTCTCTAACATAAATAGTATTTGCACAAATTAAGTTCAAAGTCAAGTCAAAATGTCGAAAATTCGGAAAATTCGGAAATTCAACTTTATTTATGAACTTAAATTATTGAAAAACTATTTGTGTTAGAGACATACTTTTTTCTGTCAAATGTTCCCCCAACCCTTCTCTACATATCCAGCAATGTCCCCCCAACCCTTCTCTACTTCTCCAGCAATGTCCCCCTAGCCCTTCTCTGCTTCTCCAGCAATGTCCCCCCAACCCTTCTCTACATCTCCAGCAATGTCCCCCCAACCCTTCTCTACATCTCCAGCAATGTTCCCCCAACCCTTCTCTACATCTCCAGCAATGTCCCCCAACCCTTCTCTATATCTCCAGCAATGTCCCCCAACCCTTCTCTACAACTCCAGCAATGTCCCCAACCCTTCTCTACACCTTCAGAAATGTCCCCCCAACCCTTCTCTACATCTCCAGCAATTTGTTGATGATATCATGTATAGGAGCTTTGCAATCAGCTCTGAAAGTTAGCAAGTCGAAAAATTCGAGCATCTCTACCAATGTGTACTGGACGGCAACATCTCATCCAGTGCGATAGAAGCAGTAGCAGCGCTGGACGAGATGCTTTATTTTTTCCATGGAGGTGCTCATACCGTAATTTGAAGCATTCGTTTGAACCATTTAATTTGACTTGTATTGGGGATGAGAATCAGGATTTTATTTATTTTGATTTTCAGTATGAGAATGAAAGAAATTTGGTCTCTGTAGTAACATATTTTCTTCTCTCTAAAAAGCTGCATCGTTATGTCAAAGAAACTAATTTCATGGATCTAACCTTTAATGACAGAGGGGAAATGCCAGTCAGTATGATTTTTGGAAACTGGCTCAACCATAAAGACAATTCTAGACCTAGAGGTTATGTTCGCATAAAACCATTGTCTTTGTTTAAATACAGTCAAGACATGGACATCAAACTGAACATCAGAGCAGAAGACATTATCTGGAAGAAAGGAACCGTAAGAAATATATTAATTATCTGTCCAGATTATTTGTGTGCAATTTTTTTTCTATATGCAAAACTATAAGACGTATCTCTGAAATAATTTCACTTTTCTTTTTTAATTTCATGTAAATTTTCTTTTAGTTTTGGAAAGGGTGTAGAATGTGTAGACCACATAAGGGTTTTTTTTATATGCCGTCTTATAGCATATACACATCCTGGTGTGGTATACATACATCCTCAATAATATTTACAAGGACAGAATCTTCAAAATGAAGCTAAGTTCACAAACAGGGGACATGGCCTCCAAAGTAGTAAAGTTGGATTAGACTACTAATGGAGATGGTAGAACTGGTGAGTGCATTTAACCCCCCCTAGCGCACTGCTGAGGTCCAGATTTCTGTACCAAAAGTGCACCATAGACTTCAATGGTAAATTGTTCTTTATGTTGTAGGCCTGTAACTTCCCAAAATCTGTCGGCACACGGGTCTAAAGGCCCCCATACACGGGTCGGATTCCGACCGGATTCCGGCACGATCGATTCCGGGCACGTGCACCCGAATCGATCGCGCCGGAATCGCGTGCAGCCCACCTTGTCCGTCCGATCACGTCCGATCGTTCGGGGGCCCAGAATCGGATCGGACAGAGAACCAACATGTTGGTCTTTTTGATCCGATTCTGCACACATCAGGGGGAGTTGCCATTTGTGAGGTGGACAATCGGACACGGAATCGTCCCGGAATCCGTTGGACAAGGTGGTATGCAGCGATCGGATTCTCTTAATTGGCCGATCGATCACACCTGCGATTCCCGCCAGAATCGCCGGAATCGATCGGATAGGTGATCGAGCGGCCATGGAATCCGACTGTGTATGGCTGGCTTAATAGACATCCTGACTATAATAATGTTTGAAACAAACAATTATGTAAACAATTTTGAATAAAATTAATGAGAAAACACAAAAATCCAGGCACAAAGCTATGCTTAGCTATACCAGTTAAACCTCCCCCCATACCAAGGAGAGGGAAATTTCCAACAATAAAAAAGGTATGTGGCAGCTCTACATCCAGACCCAGTTAAATTAAATCTTCTACTCACATTTACTTATACCGTGCGTCCTTCTCTACAGCAGACTCACACATCCTAGGGTGCAAGAAGCCTCATTAGCGAAACATGTTGCCCTACATGCACCTTCAATAATCCCTCATCGACTGTCTGCTGCACTGGTGTGCTTTTTGTATATTGTGTATGCGTCTGTACATATCCTGTTGGCTGGGGGTACTGTGAAACATACTTGAATACGGTTTATCTTTAAACCACATGTTATGTTTTTCTATGTGCTCCAGTATGGTTGATCTTACATCACACACAGATACCAGTATCACATCAGTGTATTTGTGTTTAGAAGATTACATGCTGTAACCAGAATTCTCTAATAAACTAGGTTTTAAGCTCTACGGTTGATTTTATATATGTATCATTGTTCCACACAAAGTCCCATGAGGGATCCTCTCCTTATTTCTACAGTATTTTAGGGATGGGAACGGTGATTAAAATTACCCTCCAATCTTCCTGCTCTATTTTTCCATACAAAGAAAACTGATTACATGCCATTTACTTTCAAATTCTCCGCCACCTTTCCTCCTGCTGGCAGCATGTCACATCAGGGACACCGGGACAGCGCAAAACTGTAAGTATGCGCTCCCGGAGCCCCGATGTGTACTGGACGGCACCATCTCATCCAGTGCTATAGTAGGAGTAGCAGCGCTGGACAAGATGGTGCCGTCCCGACCGCTAGGGTGGTTAAGTATGCTTGGGACAATTATAGTGATGTACTAAGGCTAAAATAAGGTGTAAACTAAGGTTAAAATGTGTGTGTTAGCGATGAGCAGCATAGGCATATTCGAATATTTTGTGCATAATTCTACTAATATTCTATTCAATATTCGCAAATATGTTGTGTATGGCCATGCATTGCGACAATATATGCACATTTATAATCCAATTGTATTCCCATATCCCATATATTCGCAATCCGTGGCCATAAGCCTCCGAAAGCAAACATATTCGCAATTCCAATATTCAAGCTCAACACTAATGTGTATATTTGGTATGTGTGTGTTCTAGTGTATATGTATTGCTATATGTACAATGTATGTGTATTTACACAGTATATATATGTGTATCTTAACTAATAAACTAAGAACAGGGCAGACTTGGCAGACCACTTGGTCTCTTACTGCTGTCACTCTTCCATGTATTAACCTTCTGAGCGTTCAGCCCGAGTTAACTCGGGCTGAGTTTCATGCATCATGAAACTCAGCCCCAGTTAACTAGAGCCGTGCTCTAGGTCTCGCCGGCTGCTTACGGTGGTCGGTGCGAAGGGGGCGGGGGTAGGCGGCGCCATAGACCTCCGTCTAACTGGAGGGGCGTCGCTTTTCTTCAGCGTAAGTCCGGCATCTACAGTGACGCCGGACTTATGTGTAGGTCCTCCAGCTGAGCAGGAAATCACGGCGGAGCATATTGTGCTCAGCCGCGATTGCCCGTGGCACGGTAATGAAAAAAACGTGCCAAGAGCGAAACGCTCAGGAGGTTAATAAGCTTGCATGTTCATGTAGAGTACAATAAACTGACCCCAGTCCACATTTTGGCACATATTCTTTATCTTCCTCAAATAAATATAATTTTTTAGTGTAATGTACTCAACATACTCCAATGTTGCACAAATAGCATTTCACAGCATTGCAGGAATGTAAACAAATCAAAACTGAAGACAATAAATGATTTATGTTTAATGAAGATATGAATTTCCCTTTAGAAATAAATTCCTCTTTCTTTGCATGTACAAGATGCCAATATCCCGATGCAATGATAAATGTTCTCTCGGGTACAGGAAAGCTCCTCAACAAAATATCCATGTCTGCTGCTATGACTGTGTCCTATGTTCCGAGGGGGAGATGTCCAATATAACAGGTGGGAATAGAAGGAGTAGGTAAAAGTAAATCTACTGTATATGTGCTTAGAAGCTGACCACGATACATCATGTTCACAAAAAGACACCACCAGAAATTAACTGGCAAACTGCAGTCAATATTTGCTTAAAATATTTTATTATACCCTTTGGCTGCCCCATCTGGTTATCTTGTGTGAGATAACACATTGCAGGGAAGCCTGAGCCGTCTTAACTCAGAATGCTTTGATCACTAGGTGATGGCAGAGGATCGAGCAGTTAGCTGACTGCTCTCAGAATAAAAACTAAAAGCAGAATTCCTCTACTGTTGTCTCACACTGACCTCAAGTGATCATAACTACACATTACAGCAGTGGCCTTGTAAGACGTTTTCTCCCTAGAAACATTGTTTCAGGCCTTGTACAAACTAAAAACTGTAAGACATGTATCACTGTAAATTTTCATAATTCGATAAGTTTTTCAAAACACACCACCCTGTGAGAGACATGAGCAAATGAGGTCGACCTTCAGGTGGTGATCAACCACTCAGACTTAAGCAGGGAACACCCGTATAGGTATGGGCAAGATCGATGGCCGCTTCTGCGCGCTTACCACCATCTATCTGGCCCACATTTAATCCCTGTTTTCGAGCAGGACCAATCAATCCCGCTAGAAAACAGGGACATAGGATATGACCATAAATCACGGTCGATGTCCATTGCTTTGCATAGAGACCGCGGGGTCTCCTTGCAAAGCATTGTCAGGGCTGGAGACACAGCAGTCAAGAAGTCCCACTTTGTCATAACACACTAACAAATGATCCCTGCATTCTGCTGATTCTTCCTTGTTCTATAGATGAGGGTAAAAATAACAATCCGAATCAGAATCTGTAGGCTTCTCCCACAACTCTTCAGGGTTGCCAGTTACTAACTAAGAAGCTAGGAAGTTACAGAAAACTATAGGAAATTAACACAATGTAGGACCCAAGACTGCAAAACAACACAACTTTTATATTTTTTCTCTTCATTGCAGATAATGAGAGCTGCTATAAATGTCCTGATACTGAGTGGCCTGATGAGGATCGGGTCATATGTATTCCTAAATCATATGATTTTTTATCCTTTACAAATGATTTTATATCTTTAATTTTATCATTGACTAATTCAATATTTATAGTGATCACATTATTTATAATAAGATCCTTTCGTTATTACCGGGACACTCCAATTGTGAAAGCCAATAACCGTACAGTGAGCTTCATCCTCCTGACCTCCATCTTGCTGAGCTTCCTCTGTGTCTTCTTGTTCCTCGGACGTCCTGTAGATATAACCTGCATGCTGAGACAAATGTCATTTGGGATCTTCTTCTCCATCGCTGTTTCTTGTGTTTTAGCCAAGACCATCACAGTCTGCATTGCCTTCAAAGCCACCAAACCCGGCAGCTACTGGAGGAAGTGGGTCACTGGGATTGTATCCAATTCTTTGGTCCTGATCTGCTCCTCTGTCCAGGTTCTGATCTGTGTTATCTGGATGTCAGTGTCTCCACCTTACCAAGAGTATGACATGACCTCCTATCCTGGGAAGATCATCATTCAGTGTAATGAAGGGTCAGTTATCGGCTTCTACTCTGTGTTGGGTTATATGGGGTTCCTGGCAGCTGTGAGTTTTGTTCTGGCTTTCATGGTGAGGACATTACCGGACAGTTTTAATGAGGCCAAGTACATCACCTTCAGCATGCTGGTGTTCTGCAGTGTCTGGATTGCCATGATCCCAGCCTATCTGAGCACCAGGGGGAAATACATGGTGGCTGTGGAGATATTCGCTATCATAAGCTCCAGTGCTGGAATACTGGGATGTATATTTTTTCCAAAATGTTATCTTATAATTTTCAAACCAGAACTGAACACCAAGAAAAAAACACAGATTCATTTATAACTTAAAAAATCAACAATTACAATGGATCTAAATCATCTGTGTCCACTGTCCGCAATGACATATGGAAAGCTTGCTACCCCCGGATCCTAAACAGCCTAATAAATTTTATAACGCATGGCCTGGTTGGATCTTTTACCATAGCTCAGCTGCTTTCCATAACCTCCTTGAGGGGGAACTCTGATCCCCGCACACACTCCCCCCTACCTTGTAGCTGGGGCTACCTTTCCCTGCCATATGTGTCATCATCTTGTTTTCCTCGAACAATTTCCTTTTCCACCTTTTTCTTTTTCCCCCTCCTCTTCCCTCAATTCTACTTCCCTTTATTCTTGCTCTTCCTCTTTCCTTTTCTCTTTCCTTCGTTTTCCTTCCTGCCTCTTCTCTTCTCTTCTTTTCTAGTTCCGCACTGCGCTTTGGGGCACTAGTTGTTTGACTGTTAAGCAGTTCTAGAAAGTTCTTATTTGTAGTTTAGTCTTATAGGAAAACGAGTAGATTATTTTCTTAGTTTTCTAGCAAACTTCTAGCAAATTTGATACCTCTTTGCTTTCGGTTGCTATGTATCAACATTTACTATAAGCTGAGATGTTTCTCTGTTTGTGTTCAGTTTTTTTCTAATGTTTTCTCAATAAAAAATTTTTTGAACCTAGATCCGTAGATGGAGTGAGGTACAAAAAAATTAACATCTGTATCTTTTAGACTATTAGACACTCCAATGTATATGATGCACCTTACACATCGGACCATTTAATTGCCAATGAGTTCCTGCAGGGAAGTGGCTGCTTTTCTGTGCTTTGATTGGCCGAGTGGGAGTCAGCCTCCCCACCTCCTGGTCTTGCTCAGGTAGTCACTGGCCAAATGACCAGCTTGAGCACAGCTGGCATACACACAGTAGAACAATTATGTATGAAAATGACATTAAAAATTTAATATAAAGTATAATTTGAATGATAAAATCTCTAAAATACTTCTATATCTAAAATACTTCTTTTGTATGATAGATTTCAGCATGTATTTATATTTGTTTTTTGTTTATAATAAAATGTAAATTCAATTGTAAAAGATGTATCACTGTATCCAGTATAATTCCGCTTAAAATTTGGTGCCCCCGATGTGAGGACTTGGTGACACCTGGTGGGAGAGGACAAAATGTAAAAGATATGAAGCAGAAAGCTGTATTCAGTGTGATTTGAAAATCATTAGGTACGTCCCACTGGGGTCCATCGCCACCCCCTGCTATTGTGTCCATCGCCACCCCCTGCACTAAGAGTATTCCTTGGCGGGGATGCCAACAGACCCGATCCACTTACCTGGTTCCATCGGCAGAGCGTCGTGGGAACATGGAGTGCTGTAGTAAGTGGATCGGGTCCGTTGGCATCCCTGCCAAGGAATGCGCTTAGTTCAGGGGCCGATGGACCCGATACCGCCGCTATGCAGAAAACTGTATTCATTGTGGATAAAAATTTTAAAATCCCGGCATCTCCCGGTGTGAGGTCATTACGTATGTGACACCAGGGGGATCCGTCCAGGAAGCGGCCACAGACGCAAGCAGAGGTGAGTGAGCGTCGCGGGACAGCGATTAACGCTGGACAAGTTTAATATTATTAAATAATATGAAATGTTTGTTAAATTATTTGGTGCAAAAAAAATAGCATTGAATGTGTTGACCCCCCAAATACCCACTTTACTCCCCCCCCTGTCCCACCACTTAAGAACTAAAATAAACACATGACTCAAAAATTTAAGATATTGTTGAGTATATTTTTCCAGGCCACAGCTTATCCTCCCTAGCTCTCTGCTGAGGTCCAGATTCTGTACCAAAAGCACACCATAGACTTCAATGGAAAAAAAATTTTATGTTGTAGGCCTGTAACTTCCCAAAATATGTCTGTACAAGGGTCTAGTAGTCATCCTAAATATAATTGAACACTATTATATAAAAAAAATACATTTCATAATTAAATTAATAAGAAAACACAAAAATCATTTAATAAAAGGGTGGAGGAGGAGATGTGTGGTGTAATTGGTAGAGATGCTTGAATTTTGAATTGTGAGTTATTTGCAAGGCCCCTAAACATTGTCTCATCACTCTGAACATGGTATTAACCCCTCAAGTTGCTGGAGATATAGTTGTTAGAGTTGGGTTAATACTAGATATAGTTGATAGAGTTGGGGTAATACTAGAGAAAAGAAAGTACTGCTATAGCATGTGAAGTTTTTGCATAAATTAAAATGTAAGTGGAAAATTCAACTTAAACATTTTTAACATGACTTAACCTCCCTGGCGGTTCCCTGTGCAGATTTCTGTACCAAAAGTGATACAGTGTTTTGCCTTTCCGCCCCCATCGGCATCACACGTCACTCCGGGACCCGGAAGAAGCTGGCGACGGAGGGAGATCGCGATGGCGGCAGACCAGGTGAGCTCCCACGATGTGCCCGAACCCAGTTCGGGCGTATCGCTAATTGCAGCGCCCCTTTGCCCAAACTGGGTTCGGGCATATCGCTAGGGAGGTTAATATTGTATTTATGAATAAACTGTGTAATATTTCTTTAATCCTTCTCTAGCAAATTTGGGGTTAATACCATGTTCTGATGCTTTGTGAACATTTGAGTATTTATATATCTAATACAAAATTATTCCACCAGATCAGTTAGCACTGAATACACAAGATGGCAGTGTGTTTTTTCACCTTCCATAGGAAACCATTGTACTGAATGCATTTGCCCTTTTAACTTGGAGCTCCCGCCCCCGGGTGATGTCAGCACGTCCAGCACACCGGAGAGAAGTAGGAAGCAGAAGAGGACATCAGAGACACCGGATCATTTATTCAGGTGAGTATTTAAACTCTTTCATCACCTGACAAATGAGAAAACAATTAATCCACTCGAAAGTCAAATTGTTTACTTTGATTTTGAACTTAATGTATGCAAAAACTTCATGTGCTAGAGCAAATCTTTTTTGTTCCAATGTTCCCTCAACCCCTCTCTACATCTCCAGTAATTTTTGGGATGATACCATGTTCAGGGGCTTTGCAATTAACTTACAATGTCAGCTAGTCAAAAAATTCCACCATCACTACTCATTGTTCAAAGGTCATGTTCACTGGAAAATGGATATGTGTCATAAATGGTTTGGGGCTGTTTCTTGCCCCATGAATGTATTACAGTTATGTGAAAATCCATAAATAATTCACATAACTTGGTAGGCATCTATAAATATATTAAGGGTTAAGGCCTCTGACATTAGGGACCTGGCAGCCTTTGCTCATGTCCGGGGTCCCTAGATGCTGTCGGCCAGGTTCCCCTAGCTGCTCGGGCCCTGACGGCGTCTTGAGCAGATAGGGGGCCAGACGGACAAAGGGTGCCAGGCCGATTGCTGGACAAAGGGTGCCCGGCCGATTGACCGCCTGTGATGATGTCATCGATCGATTGACTAAAAAATCAGGTTACAATGTAAACGTGTATAGGGGCTATACTTGCTGTGCATGCTGTACATATTGTAAATAAACTTCACGTGTGTTTTCACTTCAACTCTTGTTTGCTGTGCCTTCCTTAACCTGCTGTGGATTTATTCAGGGGACCCCATACCCTGCCGCTTTACTGCTAATCCCTTACAGTATAGATTTCACTTACAGGACTGGTATGTCAATATAAATTGCTAGAAAAATCACACTTTCCTCTAAAAAAATATTTAGTGATGCCCACGTTCTTGTACTCCACTCAAAAAGCGTCCTTAGGCTAAATATACCATATTTTTCGCACTATAAATGCACTTTTTCACCCCCAAAACCCCATGGTCCGAATTGCTTTACGCCAGCTCTCCCCGACAAAGAAATTAGCCGGGAAGCTGTCAAGATGAGAGATGCCGGCCAGTGCCCGCATCTCCCATCTGAACTGTATAATTTTGTATGCCAACAGAGCCCAGAGCACTGCTGGCATAAGCAATGAAGAGAGAGATAGATGGACTGCTGTGTCTGAGGAAACTGCAATCCCTCTGCAGCTCCCACGGACACAGGAACAGCAAGATTGGTAGAGGGAGAGCAGAGGCGAGGCTTGTTAAATGTTCTTTTTCTCACGAAATACCGCAGAGTGAGAAGTGTACAAAAATCAAATGTTCTTCTTCAATATAAGTATATCTTTCAATGTGCATTTAATTACAAAATATCCAATAATTACAGAATGTTGTCATTATACAAGAAAATAATGTAAAGTAAAGTAATCGTTTGTCGTTTGTGTGTGAAAGTTCTTTGTCTTGAGTGTGAGCGATCTGTGTGTAATGCTCCGTGTGTCTTCGTGAGAGTTACCCCCCCCCCCCCCCCCCCCCAGTTGACTTGTCTTATTCTTAGATTCTCCTGTCCCGCTGACCATGGGAAGAGGGGGATGGGAGAAGGAATGTGTCTCCCTTACATAAACAAAATATCTTATTCTCATACATATTATAACATAATATCACATATAACATACAGTCACATACAGGATAATACTGTTTTATACATCTATGTCCTAATCAGGAAATATAACTGTAAGTATACTGATATCACAACTTATATATTTTATATACTTATACATTCTCTATATGGTCTGGCTCGCCTGTCCTAATATGATTGATGGATACCATGTGCAAAGCCTTCTTTGTTCAGTCTATCTGGAAGGATAGAACTACACCTGGAACCAATTACTATACATGTTCCCACAGTCTAGTGCTTCCTAATACTTGGGCAGATAAAGTGATATAGATGGATTACCATGGGTCCTTCTCAATCATACATGATCCCTAAATATATCCCGATAAAATTAGTTTTAACAAGACTCTGCAGCTGTTGGCCCCCCTCCTCCAAGTCAATGAAGAAGATGACATGTACTGGCTGAATTTGATATTGCATTCATTTAATTTATTGCTTTTACCCAATTGATGTGAAAACTGATTAAAAAAAATTCTGGGTTTCTGCTCTAAAAACTGGGTGCGTCTTATAGTCCGAAAAATACGCTAATAGTTACAAACCTCTAGCCTTCCTGCCTTCATTCCTAGCTTGTGGCTGTTACATAACAAAGTTGCTTATGAATTATTTTCATTACTATTGTGTATAAATGTGTATTGATTATATATTTCTTGTATATAGATTTGTAGGATCATATTAGTTTGATATGCATGTATCTGAATAGCTACTTGATGGATATATATATATATATATATATATATATATATATATATATATATATATATATGATTTCTCATTAGAATGTCAAGGTTTATGGTCTGTGAGCGAACAAAGACTTGAATCTTTGAAGAATCTGTTTTTGTAATAATAGAAGGTCTTGGGAACAGAGAATTTGAGAAGGTCTCAAATCCTTAAGTGAGCAGATGGTAGGCGATAAGGTTCCTAAAGGTCATTGACCCCTGCTAGACGTATTTTGGGAAATGAATGGTCTTTGTTAGTGATAATTGACATGGGGGGGGTTTGACTTCCTATGGGAACATCTTAAAGACAGAAGTGAATTTGGGATGCTAGCTCATAAATATTTAACATTCTAATGAGAGGGGTTGTTCATTCCATTTGAAATTGACCACTCAGAATTAAGGAAACTCCCCGTGACCAATCTACAGTTTACAATAGAAACTATAGGGTTGATTTTAGATATAAGGACAGACATAGATTAGCAGTTAGTTAGGTTCTACCATCTCAACCTAAGAAGGGTACCTTTGCTACTTCTACAAACATCAGGTAGCTATATCGCAAATATTATTATGTTATTGTTTGTTTGATTTTCTGTTTTAGATAGTATGTCTTTATAAATCTGTTTGTTCATGTATGTTTAACTTGTATTTTTAATAACAGTATCATTGTGAAGTTGTTTCTATTAAGCTGTGTATTCAATAAATATGTTATTTTGATTGAACTATCTCTAGTCCAGAGAATTCTCAATTTTATATATAGAAGTATTTTTAATATCTGAACTTCTGTAACAGTGGCCTTTTCCATAAATTTTTAGCAGTAGTTTTCTATCCTAGAAACATATTTGCAAAAAAACAGATCATATCTATGGAAGTTAAACTGAATATGAAGTGCAGAATCAACCAACTAAATTAAAATAGCTTCAATGTTCTTTATATAATTTAATCTTCATAGTGATGCTGCAACACTTACATCATTCCTTTGTTCTATAATGCGGCCTGAAGAAAAAATAAATCTCAGTTCCTCTATATAAAGATCTGGTGATTGTGTGTCCTTGTCTGTGCTGAGGCAACACAGAGCTACCCGTGACCACTGTGTGACATGAAGCCGTCCACTGTACACAGTCTGTTCTGTCTACTGACTCTCCTCTATGAAACTCATCTGTATCATGGATTGATGATAACTCAGAGCCCAGGATCTCCATGTAGCCTCAGAGCCATGAAATCTGTGTTTGAGTATGAACATTACCAAGAGGGAGATGTCATCATTGGAGGTTTGATCTCTGCTCACTCAAGAGTCATCACCTTTACAAAAGCAAACATTGAATGGTCGTACTGTTTATCGTAAGTCACATCTACGTAAATTATTGAACAGGAAACCTCCTAAGGTCATGTCTCCATTGTTGTGTGCTCCGTCTGGACCCCTACGTTAAGCGCAGTGTTTGGTAGGGTCCTGACAGAGTACATACACATTACCTGCCCGGCACATCCTCTGTTCACACATCTGCCGATGCAGGGGTTAATGTACTTCACTAGCTTTACATGGCGCTGAGCCGATCGGCAGATCATGTGAACAGAGGATCCATCAGAAAGATAAGGGCTTTTTCCCACTAGGGCTATTTGTCACGGCGTGATGCGATTTTAGATCGCACTCGGTGATCTCGGGTAGTAGCACATAGGAAAATGGCCACGGCTCACTATTGGTTGTTAGGGCCCATAGAGATTCCTAAAGTTGGTCAGTGCCATATTCTGCCCTTAGGCCATGTCTCCGCTGCATTGTGTGTTCCGTCTGGACCACCTAGGTTATACACATAAACATTTTGATCATGCTATGGGATTAAAAAAAAAAGTGCATTATGCAAGATCGCCCCGGATCGCCCCCATAGACATGAATGGATCCAATCAAAAATTGCACGTGGCCGCGTGGCCCTGGCATTTTCTATGGACGCGATCAGGAATGATCTTGCATAATGCATTTTTTTTTAAATCATGTCGCAACATCAAAAAACACATCACGGTTCATCACTCTAGTGCGAACAAGCCCTGCGGCTTAATGTAGGGGATCCTGACAGAACACACAACACAGTCGAGACATAGCCTAACGGCAAAAATATGGAATTTACCAACTTTAGGAATCTCTATGTGTCCTCATGGGCCCTAACAACCAATAGTTTTATCAATGACTGCGCCAGAGTGAGGCATCAGAAGCCAATGTCACTGATGTCACTGTTTTACATGCAGGTGGAAGATATTGAGGAGCTAGAATCCAAAGTCTGTATTATATAGAGAGGTATTTAAACCCCTATATGAGTAGTAAATAGTGTAGCACCAGAATCTAATGTCAGGTATCATTTTATACTAATAACACTTATACTAACAAGATCTTTCAATGCATATTATAGAGGTAACTTCTAGAAAGGCCTGAACATTTTTGAAAAACAAGGGTTGCCAGTCAGCTGCCACTAAAATGTTGCCGTTCATATTCTCTACTAGACTGACTTGCTAGTGAAATGTCTGTAATTTGCATATTTTCTTAAAGACTCTGAATGTGGACCTTCAAAGGTCAAACTCCCAAATAGTGTTGAGCTAGAATATTTGATTTTCGAATATTTAGATTTAATATTGAATTTTGCAAATATTCCTGAATATATCATAGGATATGCGATTCCAGTCTTTGCAATGGATTACGATTATATTATCCCAGTCCCAGTCGAATATTCGAACTCCATTGATTTGCATGCATTGCGCATATTTGATCGCATTGCGATTTTTTGTGTATATAATTTTTATTGGAAATTTTTTCAGTAATACAGCAAATAAAATCAACAAAATACAATGACACAAAATCAGTGTGGCAACATAGTAGGTGTGAGTACAAGAAGAGTAGACCCTTGTGGTCTCAAGTGTGGCCTATATCGTGCATGGATCAAATGGAGTCCAGATGAGTCCACCAAAACTCGTCGACCATCCAAAAGTTGCTGAGGAGGCAAGTTGATGGCTTGCCCTGTTTATTGATTACACCCTCTAACCTACCTCTGTATACAACTATATCCACTTAGTGTCAACAAAACATCCTAAATACCATACAGCCTAGTGCCCACAGGAGTAATAAAGCTTAATTAACAATTAGCAGTAATAAACCAGATAGAGTAGTGTCGCAAAGCCCTCCTACATTTATCTTGATATTGTCGGACGGTCCTATCTAGTAGGTAGGAGAGTTGAATGTTAAGTTGAAACAATCCCATTTTTTATGGAATCGTACATGTGCGGTGGACGGTCGCCGTGGCAAGGCCAACCTGTCCTTATTCCTAGTATACCCAAGACCTGTGCCAGCGACGGGGGAGCACTGGAAATCCATTTGAGCATCATGGCTCTCCTTGCTGCTAGTAGGCACATGTGTAACCAGTGGGAGTTGCCGAGAAGCGCCGACTTGGCTGATGGGGCGACGTAACTTAGCAGAATAAGTTGAGCATCTGGAAATATCGAAGAGTTCAGGACTTTACCTATTAACCCTGCCACCAGATGCCAATAGTGAGAAATGATCGGGCATTGCCACAGGCAGTGTACAAGAGTCGGGTTTGTAAGTCCACATTTGGGGCACATAGGTTGCCACTTTGTCCCCTTATCTGTAGATGTGTTTACCCGTTTCAACTCCATCAAAATGTACAGATCATTCTTAATATACAGGGAGGCATAATTGTTTGCTAAGGAGCAACAGAAACTTTTAACCTGTAGATAATGTAGGGGATGCACCAGGGTCGCTGGCATGTCAAAATCGACCTGAATATGTAAGGAAGTCCTTATTGTGCCCAAAGCATCAAGGAGGAGATCCCTCACATTGACCAGACCCTTTTGTCTCCATTTATGGAACACTTTGTACGTGGTCCCTTCTGGGAACAAGGGGTTGCCCACAATAGGCAGGTACCGAGAGAATGTATAAGGGAGTTTATGAAGCTTCCTTACTTCTTGAAAGGCAATCACTGTATCCCTCAGCAGAACGTTCTGCTTTAGCTGTGGAGGTAGTTTAGCTACGGGGCAGTGCAACAGGCCACCCAACTGCCATGGGTGGGCCATTGCACCTTCCAGGGAGGTGTTGGTATAGCAGGAGGTATCCTTCAACCAATCCACAGCATGTCTAAAAACACTGGCCAAGTTGTACTTCCATATATCTGGTAAACCCAGCCCCCCCCCCCCCCCCCCCCCCCCCCCCCCCCCCCCCGCATGCTTTGGTAGGTAAAGTTTTATTAGGGAAATTCGTGATCTGCATCCCCGCCACAAAAACTTAGACAGTGCTTTTCTCAATATTTGGACATCAGAGTGTTTAAGGAGCAAAGGAATTGTTTGGAGTGGATAACGTAGTCTGGCGAATGACACCATTTTAAACAAGTTGCACCTGTCCATCAATGACAGAGGCAAATTTTGCCAGCCTTCCAATTCTTTGACAATTTTTTGGATGGTGGGGGTAAAGTTTAATCGGTACAAAGTGGCGGGAGTGTTGCCTATTTTTATCCTCAGGTAAGTCACATACTCTCTTGCCACTGCAAATTCTGTGGTCGAAAGCCATGTCCTGTCTTTGTGTTGGGATAGCAAAAGCAGCTCGCTCTTGGTGGAATTCACTTTGAACCCCGATTGTGCTCCAAAGGATGTCAACATAGCAGTTACCACTGGGAGGTCTGATGCGGGATCAGCAGTATAGATGAGAATGTCATCTATATCGTGTATGAAAGGGTCAGTGCATAGTGGGACCAAGTCATCAGTGATTAGTAAGTAGTCAAGTCTAGCGAGGGAGACGTGCGCATGAGCGGCATATGTATAGGTGCTGTCAGTAGAGATGGTCGAATTTTTCGACTTGCTACCTTTGTGAGCTAATTGCAAAGCCCCTGAACATGGTATTATCACCACACTTGCTGGGGATGTAGAGAAGGGTTGTGGGAACATTTGAAAAAAAGAAGTTTTGCTCTAGCACATGTACTTTTTGCATAAATTAAGTTCAAAGTTAAAGTCGAAATTCCGATTTTCGAAATTTTTACTTGACTTTGAACTTAATTTGTGCAAAAACTATTTGTGTTAGAGACATACTTTCTTTTTTCTAGTGTACCCCCAACCCTTCTCTACTTCTCCAGCAAGTGTGGTGATGATACCATGTTCAGGGGCTTTGCAATTAACTCAAAATCGGCGAAATGGTTGAATTTTTTTAAAAAAATTCGACCATCTCTAGCTGTCAGTTGGATGGGTCTGTCTCCACACATCCTGAACATGCGTCAAATCTATAAAGTCGCTCAGTGGAGTTGTCTGGTCTGTAGAGTTGTCAGTGCGTCTATTCAGTCTTGTAGTAGTTGCTGCTGATTGCCTGTCCAGGATGGGGTTTACCACATTGTTAAAATCTCCTCCTATTCTGGTAGTGGAGTCAGCCAGAACCCTCTGAGACAGAGACAAGAAGTAAGTTCTCGTTGGCGAGTTGGGGGCATAAATATTAAAGACCGAGATATCTTACGTTTGTAAGTAGAGTTGTACTCTTAGAAACCGCTCAGAGTCCACCTCATGTTGCGTTGCCTCTAGTGGCAAATTTTTGTGTAAGAGGGTGATGACTCCCCCTTTCCTCCCCTGCACAGGTAAAGTATAGACTTTGCCTACCCAGTGTTTGCACATTCGCTGAGCATCGGTCAAGCCTAGATGGGATTCTTGCAAGAGTGCTATATCCGCCTTCAGACGTTTCAAATGTCTTAGTACCATGTTCTGCCTAGCTGGTGATCTAAAACCCTGTACATTCTATGAGACAACCTTGATGGTCATGATATGTCATAAAACCGAGTATACATTATGCTTTGGACCGTTGCTCTATTAAATACATAGGACTCCTGTGGCACATAAACCATGACTAAACAAAATAAAAAACGTAACATCAAAAACATTACTTGCAATTAGCAATGTAAAATGAATGAACTAGCACTTGGCTGACAGCCTTAGGCTAACCAAGCGAATAAACACTCTGGGAGTAAGTGGCTTCCTTTTTTCCCTACAGAGTGAGTTAACCCACAGCCCCCTTCCCCGGGTCAGAACGATATTTCGTGAGCGTTGAAGAACCGAACCCCATCCTCTCCCCCCACCCTTCTCAGTCCAAAGGGTGTACGCCATAGCCCGGTCCCCCCCCCCACGACGTGTCCCATAGTCAATATAAGCTTAAAAGGATAGTCTGTCTGGAGTCCTGACGGGGATCTTGGTGCTATGAATTAATCCACAAATTGTCAGTCCTGTCGGTGCAGTATAATTCACTGGTTTTTTTTTTGGGTTGCAGTTTGGAGCCCCTTTTGGCATCTGCGGATCCCTTGCGTGGCGTGTCTGGCTTCAGTTTTTGCGGTTTGGCAGACGCGGTCATCTTGTCAGATCTCGCCGTCGGCTGGATTTTCCCCGCTGGTTGAGGGGATGGTATTCCTGTCACTTGAGCCGCGTAGGCCTCAGCCTCCTCCGGATCCTTGAAGGAGTAGGATTGACCCTGCGGGTCCTTCACATGGAGAATGGCCGGGTATGCCAGTGTGAATTTCACACGTTTCTTGTAAAAGACTGAGCAGGCTGTACTGAACGCCTTTCTCTTCCTGGAGACCGTAGCCAAGTAATCCATAAACAGCATGACATGACTTGTCACCATACATCAGCTTCTTTTATGCGCGGTATGCTTGCATCAGTTTAGACTTGTCAGAATAGTCTAAATACCTGACCATTATAGGCCTGGGTGATTTGCGGTTGTCGCCCAATGGCCCCACTCTGTGCGCTCTCTCTACCTTGAACACGTTCGCTAACCCCAGCAGGGCGGGCAGCTCTGTGGAGCATAAGTCCATCAATGAGGCCGGTTTCACCGTTTCAGGTATGCCAATCACCCGAACGTTATTTCTGCGTGCTCTGTTCTCCTGGTCATTGATTTTCTCATTATTATTATTATTATTATTATCATTTATTTATATAGCGCCAACATATTACGCAGCGCTGTAAGATTTTCTCATTGGCCTCAGCGAGTTCTCTCTCTAGTTCAGTGCACCTGACCGAGTTTCCGAAGGCTTCTGTCTCTAACGATTCCAGCCTGGTTTCCAGCTCTGCTATGCGATGGGCGTGTTCACCCAGTTCTTGCTTCACCGCAAACAGGGCCTTCGTAATGGCCTTATCAATCACCGCCTGAATCGTTTCAGTATTGCAGCCACCGCCAGGGCAATCTGTAAATGTTCGGGCTCCTCACCGTCCTCATCCGAGTTAGCCAGAGAGTCTTTCTCAGAATCTCCCGCGCGGCATGGCGAGGCGACAGCAAGGTAAGTAAGGTAAGTATTACGTCCTGAGGATCGGGATTGAGATCAAGAGCGTTGCTGTCGGAGGAATTTATCCATCCGGGTGCGTTTCCATGATCTTCTGATGCCCGGTGTGGGTAGTGGAGAGGGGAGTCCGTACTTTTAATTCCGATTTTGAGACCCAGTGAAGCGGGAGCTGAAAGACTTGCACTCACTTCATACGGCGCCGAAACCGGAAGCCTGCATTGCGATTTTTAGATCGCGATCCCAAACCAGATTACAAATATCGAATCGAATATGAATGGGGGATATTGAAGAAATTATCTGAATTTGAGCATTGCCTAGTCGCTCATCACTACTCCCAAGACCTTCACAGAACTCCAATAATAAGTAGGGGTCATGGGCAAAGTACTTTCATAGCATCATTAAACTGAAATTATAAGTCTGAAGGTTCTGCAGAAAGTTTGCTAAATTAGTCTTCCATAGTTTCCATAGTGATGGCCGAACATTGTCCAGATCCGTCCGCGAACAGGCCAATCGGACTTTTAAAGAAGTCTCGGCTGGGAATTTGAATTGGAAAAACCAGAAGTGACGTCAGTGAAGTCACATCCGGTACCTGGAACGCATAGTTCCTGGTTTCGATTGCCGGATGTGACATCACTGATTTATTAAACTGAAATTAAACTGAATGGACATTTTACCTTTAGAACTTGATCTAACCTTTGTCAACAACAAATTGTATGTAGGTATTTGTGACGAGCGGCATAGGCAATATTCAAATCTGCAATTCTACTTATATTCGATTCAATATTCATGAATATTCCAGTGTATGGCGATGGATTACAAACATATATTCACAATTATAATTGCATCGTGATTAAATCTGCAAAATGAATGGTGACATGTGATATTTATTTTCACATTGCGGATATATATTCGAAACGCATGGCCATAAGCCTCCCAATGCAGAATATCTCAATATTCGAAATTGCGAATATCCACCGCCATATTCATGAAATTGTGAATTCTTGCTCAACATTTGTATATCTGGGCATTCGACTTGCTAAATTTGTGAGCTGATTGCAAAGCCCCTGAACATGGTATCATCATCAAAATTGCTGGAGATGTAGAGAAGGGTTGTGGGAACATTGAAAAAAAAAAAAATTTTGCTCTAGCACATGTAGTTTTTGCACAAATTAAGTCAGATTTTCGAAATTTTTACTTGATTTTACCCTCATTTGTTCAAAAACTGTTTGTGTTAGATACATACTTTCTTTTTTGGAGTATACCTCCAACCCTTCTGTACATCTCCAGAAAGTTTGGTGATGATACTATGTTCAGGGGCTTTGCAATTTACTCGAAATCGTCAAATTTTTTTAAAAAAATTTGACCATCTCTACTGGGCATAGACGTTTAGATTTCCCTGCGATCAATCTTTTAACCAATTGTGCCATGCGATTCTGTAATCGATTCCAATTGATCGCACAGTGCACCATATCACGTGTTCAATTCCTGGCCAATTCATTCCCGCGATTGATCGATCACGGATCGTGCAATCTCCAGCTTGTAGCTTTTCTAATTGAAAGCTAAGTAATGGGGGTCGGACGCCACAGAAAAGGGAAGTGGGTTGTGACGTTTATGGATCAATCACATGGCTCAAATAACATCACTCGACTGGAGACCAGGTTACCGAGTTCTCAGACAGGTCTGATTCCTGCTTGATTGATTTTACATGCGATTTAGAGTCAAATCGATCGATTGATCACTTTATGCATGCATCGATTTGTGATTGATCGTGGCGATTGATTGAGGTGGTCGATATCACAGAAATCATATGAAAAAACCGAGACGTCTATGCCCAGCTTTAGTATTAGAATCAGCATTCTTTGTAATATTAATATTTATTTGTATCCTTCAGCATTAACATTGAAGAGTACAGAAGCATCTTGGCGATGATTTTTGCTGTTAATGAGATTAACAAACACCCGGATATTCTGCCCAATGTAACGCTGGGGTATCATATATGGGATACATGTGGAGATCCAATGAAAACCTTGGGCTACGCCCTGCAGATATTTTCTGGAGAAGAGATGGAAGCTCCTAACTATTGCTGTAGGAGACATGGAGAAGTGGCTGGTTTTATTGGTGACACAACTCTCCATACAAGTCATGCATTGGCTCAGTTACTCAGCTTGTATCATCACACACAGGTATATTTTTCTAAAGGTACCCATACATGATCAAATTCTCATGAATTTTGCAGATGATCGATCACAGCAGGGTGACATCACCACGCAGCTTGCAGTCGCCGGCAAAATGAACAGGAATCATGATGTACGCCACTGACACATCGATTCCTGCTCAATAAAACAAAGTAGTCGGATCGAACAGGGATTTACCATCTTGGTGGGTCCCTGTTCTATCCCTTACTTGCAAGATTTTGACCTTTTCGAGTCGTTTGTTCAAGGTGGGTAGCCATTGGTCAATAATGGGGTACATGCACGCAGGTCAATCTTTAGGGAAGCAATGGCATATCTATACGTGTATGGGGTTTTATTCTCGCCATCACAACTCAACACAATATGTGCTGGGACCGGGCTAATAAAATAAAGAGTGTCAGTAAGAACATCAGGAGCAGAGGCTACTATACATTAGAGGTCTCATTCAATTGTTTGTCAGGATCCATACAGGGGGCAACCAGACAGGCAGCATTTACTGACAACCAGACAGGGATATGGTGAACAAACAGGTTTATTGTAAATTTACTATGAAAAATAGAACAGCAAACAAACAGGAGTTCAAATGTCCAGGGTCCAGGTTCAGAGTTCAGATGAGGTTGCAAGTTAAGGTAACCAGGTAAACCTTAGATTCAGAGTTCTGATTGTCCAGAGTTTATAGTGAGGATCTGGTACAGATTCAGGTTGAATGCTTAGCAAGTGTGAGACGGTGGAAAACACCTAAATAGCCCCTAGGCTAACGAGACAGGTGTCCTCAACCCAGCCCACTCTTGCAGGGAGCCAACTGCTGGTGACTAGGGAAACTATAGCCATGGGAAGCGCTAACACCAAGCAGGTGGTACATGGGACAGCCAAGTAGCATTTCTGTGCTATTGGAGAAGACACACTTAACTTCACCACCTTACATGCATTAGACATGGTTATGTTACTAACGATTGCATACACAGATCAATGCGCAAGACCCCCTTTTTTTTTTATATCTGACCTAAAAGTTACTTTTGTCCATTTCCCCCATAAGGATGAGGCTCCGCCTGGGAGGTTTGGCTTGTTTAGACATGTCCGAACTTCTACTATTGTCCTCAATGGGTCTCCACAAGCGCCCAGTTCCAGCTAAAGAAAAAAAGCCCCAAAGCATGATACTGCCAACACCATGCTTCACTGTTGGATAGGGTGTTCTTTTAGTGATGTGCAGTATTGTTTTTGTGCCAAACATATCTTCTGGAATTATGGCAAAAAACGATCAACCTTGGTTTTATCAGACCGTACCACCTTTTCCCACATGCTTTTGGGAGACTTCAGATTCAGTTTTTCCAAAAATGTAACCTGGCTTGGGTTTCTTCTTTTTCTTTTCTTTTTGGATGTGTTCTTTGTAAGAAAGGGCTTTTCTCTTGCCACTCCATAGCCCAGACATATGAAGAATACGGGAGATTGTTGTCACATATACACAACCAGTACTTGCCAGATATTTCTGCCGCTCCTGTAATGTTGCTGTAGACCTATTGGTAGCCTCCTTGACTTTTGTACCCTTCTCCTGACTGATATATTTTAACAATGACATCCCTCTGTTGCTTTGGAGGAGCATGACTGTTGCTGTGGGATACGACTAAAATAATTTCAGGAAAGACCAACTAGAGCAGGTTAACGTGTCATTCTGTGAACAACAGTGTAAATTTAGCCTAATTCTGAACACAGCTACATCCTGTGCACACTTATGCAACCCCATTATTTTTGTTTTTTTGTCTTCCCTTCATCTAAAAGATTTAAGTTTGTTTGTCATTTGAGTAGTACAGGTTATAGGTCACATTAAAAGTTCTGAAATGATTTATCTCATTTTTGTACAGCACAGGAACCTGATATTTTATCAGTGGTAAGTGAACTTTTTATATCCACTGTATGTTGCTATAATATTTTTTTCATACACAAAATTTTTCAGATATAATACTTGTACAGGACGCCAGGGATGGGTCCTGAATGGGATATATGTGTCACCCATTTTCGGGCTGGGTCACCTTTACAATAACCCTTGGGATGCTGTAGAAGGGTTGGTTTGGGCTGCGCAGCAGCCATATAATGAGGTCAGGTGATCTCATCAGGGGGAACTCATGGTCTTGCTGAGAGACATATCTAGGAAGGACAGGCTAGGATCGCTTCCCCCTGTGGACTACACGGACTATTGATCGGGGACACGTCGTCAAGAAACTGTAAGACGCCTTGTTTGGGGTATCTGTTGGGGTTTGGGGTTACATGACGGACTATTATTTTGGAACAGCTGCCATTAAGCCTTGTTGCTGTTTTGTTTGCTCAATAAAGCATGGTTTGGGACATTTGCTGGACTCTAGCGTGGTGAAGGTGAACCCCTAGGAGGATGGAGGAAACTTTTATTTTTTTGCAGAATCTAAATCTACTGATTTTGACAATCTCTAATTCATGCGTGTTAAAGAGCGGGCCTGTTCTCTGTAAACCAAGGGGCGTGTCCAGGTAATGAGTGCTTGAATAATGTCTTGTTCCAAACAATAGACAAGTGTTACAGCTTCATCAAAAAAGGTAAAGTCTTACATAGTCTTTGGCAACAGCAGCAAAGTCTTTAGTTAGCAGAAGTTTAGGCTTGAGTGTCCTCCATGTTGGTCAGTTTAGTTCTCTCTTTTGTATGGCTCTTGTGACAGGGTGTCCCATTATTTGCATGGGAAAGTGCTTGATTGTGCATATATTGCACCTAGGTTTAGGTACTGTTTGTAATAGAGGCTCCAGGGAAAACAGTGTGTTTGGTTTCTGAGATGGTTCAGAGTGAGAGCCGGAGTTTAGGGCCCTGGAGCCGGCCAAGGGAAGAGAAGGGAGGGTCCCTTGGCCACCAGGTCCAGGTCTGGGATTGGTTCACACAGGTGTCAGGTGTGATAAGAGTACTCAGTTGCTGGCTGACTGGGAAGTGGGTGTGTGTAGAGGCACCTGCACAAGCTTGCTGAAGACAAGCCTGAGAGCAAGGTACTGTGAGTACAAAACTGTTCTGTGCTGTACTATATAATTAGTTAGCTACCTGAGTGAGGTAGCTAGTCGCCCAGCCGGGCTGTGCATTTTGGTTTTGGAGTTTTTGTTTTGTTTTTCCTTTGTTTATCTGGTGGACAATATCTGAGATTTGTGTTCAAGGACAGTGTTTTGCCTCTTACTTCTGAACCACGTTTCCTGCAGCCCACGAGCAATTCCCCAACTTGCCACATTCTTTAGCTGTCCTCTTATAGGACCCATATCCCTGAGGTCATCAGTTTCTAAATACTATCCCAATCCATATATGCTTAGTCCATACATTTAGCTTCTTCAACCATCATGACTTCAGCATGTAACTTTATCTACTGCAGACCACAAATTAAAGAGTACAGCTGTCAATTGACCTTTAACAATGTATATGATATGTATGCCCTTTTTAAAATTACTTTTACACTTTACAATTACTCTTCACATACATACCTTAACTTCCTTGGTGGTTCACTGAGGTGCAGATTTCTGTACCAAAAGTGATACAGTGTTTTGCCTTTCCACCCCCATCGGCGTCACCGATGACGCCAATGGGGGCGGAAAGGCTCTGTTTGCCTGCAGCTTTGTAGAAATGCTGCAGGCACACAGAGAGCCAGCGGTTGCGCCTGATTCCGGCACGGGTGCAGTTTGATTCACGATCAGACTGCGCCAGTACTTGCTTCGGGCGTAACGCTATGGAGGTTAAACCGGCTTGGCCGGCGTTTATTGAACAATCGGCCGCAGCATGATGACATCATCATGCCATGGTCAATCGTTCGAAATACACCATTTACGATTCGACAACCAATACTTTGGATGGGGACCGTTGTCCCCATTTAAAGTACTGGCGATCGACCAGAGAAAAACGTTTGTTCTCTGGCTGATCAAAGTTTTGTGCGAGTACGAACGGTTGCTCCAGGTGGGCGCGTTCATTTTGCGATTGATCACCAAGCGATCACCCCCGGATGCGCAGGGTGATCATTCGCAAAATTGGTCACAGATTGAAGCGCTATGGCGGCTTTAGAGGTACAGAAATTTTTTTTTATACGTTTTTACACTTGTTTTCTTTTCTTTTGATTTGGATCGGATAAAACATTTATAAAACATTTACCCAATCCAATCAAAATAAAAACAAATGTAAAAAAAAGAAAAAAAAAATCTAAGAAAAAAAAAATTTCTGTACCTTTAAATCTCCCGCCCGGCGCGTGACGTCATCAGGACCCGAGTGCCGATCACGGAAATAGCCAGAGACATGGGCTATTTCCGGAGGCACTCGGGTGCAGCCGGAGATAGATCAAAAGTAGATCCAACTAGCAGAAACGCTCAGCGGGAGCGTTTCTGTTAGTTGAATCTACTTTTGAACTGGATTATAGAAAGACATTTATCTCATCCAGTCAAAAAGTAAAAAAAAAGATTTAAACAAACGAAAAAAAAAATTTTCTTTTCTTTAAGACCGGGTCCCGCCTCCATGACGTCACACGTCACTCCGGGACCCGGAAGAAGCCGGCGACGGAGAAGAGGACTGCGGCAGCTGGACCAGGTGAGCTCCCATGCTAGGTAGATGCTGGGTCCCTTTGCCTGAATTGGGTTCGGGCATATCGCTAGGGAGATTAAGATTAGTCAATTTTATTAGTGAATTAATGAATGCTACCTGTCAGATTTACCAGCGCGTATAAGAATGAGTCCCTTCATCATTTTTGTCTCTATAGTGGGATCCCATTACCAGCCAATATATCTCTGAATATCATTACTTCAAATTGCACCATTAATTGACATCATGATCTATCTGTTAAGCTAGCCATACACGTGTCGGATTCCATGTCCAATCGATTCATCATCCGATCGATTCCGGCGATTCTGCCGGGAATCGCAGGTGTGATCAATCGGCCAATTAAGAGTATCCATCGCAGCATACCACCTTGTCCAACGGATTCGGGGACGGATCCGTGTCCGATTGTCCACCTCACAAATGGCAACTCCCCCTGATCCGGACAGAATCGCATGAGAAAGACCAACATGTTGGTTCTCCGTCGGATCCGATTCTGAGCCCCTGATCAATCGGACGCGAACGATCGGACCAGGTGGGCTGCATGCGATTCCGGCACGATCGTTTGGCGTGCACGCGCCTGGAATCGATCGTGCCGGAATCCGGTGCGAATCCGACACGTGTATGGGGGCCTTTAGTCCTATCATCAATACCATCACATTAAACTGTACATAATAATTGATGTTATAATAAGAATGTTGTTTTCTACAGATAAATTATCAAGTCTCTGACCCTCTCCTGAGTGATCGGAAATTATATCCAACTTTATACCGGATGACACCAGACAATCGGATCTTCTATGAAGCTTTAATACAATGTTTGGTCCATTATGGATGGAACTGGGTTGCGATGTTAATACCGGGTGATGGAAGTGGTGATATGGAGCTACAGGAACTGAGAAAGAGGATGTCCCATCATGGGATCTGCATAGAATATGTCATTCGATTTTCAAATAACGAGAAGGATAATAAAGGGAAAATGACACTTCTAAGGAAATCAACAGCTAAAGTAATAATAATATGTGGATTCTTCTCTTACTATATTTTTGAGTTTTTCAGAGTGCTGCACAGTCAACAAATAGAAAACTTGACCTTCATTCTCCATGAGCCGTGGGATTATCTAAAATATATAGATAGTGTTTATCATCAAATAGTCAACTGCAGCGTAATTTTAATATGGTACCTCGAAACATACAGAAACATGGACACCTTTATTAATAACTTTATCTCATCTACTCACCCACCTGACCCATTACGAGAAGATCTCTGGCTTCAGATGTTTCAATGCCTTTCCTCAAACCCAGACATAAATTCTTTATATCGAAACCTGAGTTTCTCTTTATCAATCTGTACTGAGATTCAGCATATCAGGCGATGGGCTAACCAGTTAAATGATACAAAGCCATTTTATGCATACAGGGCGGTATATGTTCTGGCTCATGCTCTGCATAACATGAACTCAATGAAAAGAAAATCTAGAAGAGATGGACTAATGCGCATAGTAAGTATAGAGAGGCAATCATGCCTGGGCTTTATTCATAAAGGATATATTAAAAATGATTTGAAGTCTAAAAAATCTACAGGAGGTGAATCTCTGCTACCCTGTTCTGCCCACTTTTAAGGGAAATGCACAAAATACTGTCCAGTAAGGGATGGAGATCTGAGAACTTGCTAAACATGAGTTACATGTACGAATAACCTTCATATGAGCCTTCATCCAAGGTCAATATTGAAAATTTGCAAATCCTTTAGATGATATAGTAGGGAATTGATTGAAGTCTTGTTCAGTGTTAACCTAACCCTTCTCCAGGCATAGAGTGGCCAAGAAAACGGGAGCTACGAGCTTGTGCTTTCCCCGCTTGCATATTCCTGATCCCCGTAATGCAAACCCATAGATATTACATTAAAGAGGGGTGACATCTTCTGCCCTGACCAGAGCTCAGGGAACAGATGTCAGCGGCAGTCTTAAGGAGAAGAGGAAGAGGTTTAAAGAGAAAGCATTGGATAAGGAAAGTATGTAAAACAAAATAGGAACAAGGACACAAGACACACAACCTAGTGCAACAAAGTACTTTAAATTGTAAAATTAAATAAAACAAAAGACAAAATATTCAAATACAAGGAGGTTAGAAAGCTTAGCAAGGATTGATCTCTCAGGGCCATGTGCTTACCAGGATGATGTCACTTCCTGGGTATGGATGAGATCACTTCCTGGTCACAGGTTTAGGGGGGCTCAGCAGGATCAATGGGATTCCTTTCGAGCAGCAGCTCTTTGTCAAGCCTCTTATCTGGCAAACAGCTTGGTTGATAGGAAAAGAATATTGCCCTCACTCCAATAGTAGTAACAGCCCAATAGCTTTCAGGTGACTTGTGGGCTTTCCTGTCAGAAGTCTAGTCTTCAGCAAGTGAAGCTTAATTGGGTTCAGATCAGGTGACTGATTTGGCAATTCAGGAATATTCCTGTCAGGATTTGAACCCAGGGATGCTCCCATGCTTGGTTGTAGCTCTACCTGCTGAGCCACCTCACATTCTGAATTTCCACCATGCTGGATCCCTTGATACTAAGTCACCTAGTTCTCATGAACCCTGAACCCTTGGCCACTCCCCTGGACTTCCTATAAAGGCCAGGTGCCAACTTGCATTCAATGCCAGATTAATGTGCCTTGCCAATATCTCGCTCTGTCTCCTCATCGTGTTCCCATTTCTGAAAACTTGTGTACCGGACCTTGGCTACTGAACATCGACTACTCTTCTCTCATCGCTCCCTTCCTGACGTGACACCATTGGCTACTGACCCCGGCTTGGATTTGACTACTTTACTTTTGCTTGTTCCCTGACTGTTACCTGTGTTTGTGCTCCGTTCTTGGACTGTGATCACCTGTGTTCTGATTGCTGTTTCAGCTACTGGACTCTGAGTCTGAACTGAGATCGTAACAATTCCACTTTTTATTGTAATAAACTCTGGGGTTGCTTTAGCTGTATGTTTCTGGCGATTGTCCATTTGTATGTTGAAATATCTCCCAATCAATGTGATGTCTTTTATCTGGATGTGAGAAGACCGTATGTCTCTGACCCCTAAAAATTCATTCTACTTCTTCTGTCTTCTGTGCCACATCATTGATAAAAACTTGTGTCCCATTGCCACTGGCAGCCCTGACCCCCATCGCATTGCAGCTTTTTTCCATGGAAAGCTGCACTCTGCCAACTTTTACAGAAAATACAGTACTATGTTTTGGATCATGAGCTCTTCCACATCTTCTCTATACTATTTAGTTGTCATCATTCTGGTAGATGTTGATCTTGGTATTATCTGTCCAAAAAATGTTTATCCAGCTTTTTAGATTTTTTTTTCTACCTTTGTAGGGGGTTCTCTATATTTATTTTCTATAAAGAAGCCAACCTCACAGTCACCACGGAACTTCTTGGGTAGTTAGACTTTCAGTAACAGGAAGCTCCACTAATGTGTGATACATTAGACCAGTGATGGGCAACAGTTGATATGGAGGGCCACAAGTGGGGCCCTCGGCATCATTAAAGGGCCGCACATAACATCGTTTCAGACCCCCCGCCTTTGTCTACATATCTCGGCAGGTGGTGGACCAGCTCCTGACAAGCAGTTAAAAGCTGACAGCACACCCCCCCCCTCCTGCCCCTGGGTGCAGTAGTCATATGTAGATCTGGTTTCCCCGATCAACATTGACAATTTTACTGATATAGGACCACCAGTTGATTAGGAAAGCCGGGTCAGGATGTGCCCACTACACAGGTGAGTTCCTATGCATTAATAGTTAGGTTTTGGGGCGGCATGTGGAGGACCAAGGGGGGCGCTGAACAATGCCCAAAGGGCTGCATGCGGCCCCCGGGCCACAGGTTGGGCACCTAGGCATTAGACAATAATAAAGATCTCTACAGAAGTGTTTGGGTCTCAGCAGACCTCAGTTGGTGATCTTGGTTGGATAGAAGTTACTCAAAAACAATGGAAGAAAAGTTAAGAATACCTGTTAGTATTTACAGGGCCTAAAGAAGCTGGTGGTAGTTGTAAGTAATCACTATTGATATTAATGTCTTTGTTTTGTTTCTTCCGTGGAAAGCTGCACAGCTATGTCAGAAATGTTCATTACCAGGACCCAACTGGACAACAGATCTTCTTTAATGAGAGAGGGGAAGTACCAGTCAGGATGATTTTAGGAAACTGGATGTATGAAGAAAGTAATTCTAAGCATTTACGCTATGTAAGCAAAATGGTCATCTTCCATGGAAGTCCCCACATGGACAAATTATCAAGCATTAAAATATCAGATGGTGTCTGGAAAAGAGGAAGAGTAAGAAATCACTTTGTTCTTTGATGGTGCAATGTATAAACTTGTTTTTACCCCTTAGCGGTTGAGATGAACCCAGCCCATCCAGTGTGGACTTCTCTGGCGTCCGTGGGGGCTCCAATCGGATCTACAATGCTTCCTCAAAGGAAGCAAATGCTCATCACCCCAGTGTCGTGTACTTGATGAAGTCACACCAGGGTGGTGGAAGGATATTTAAATGTAAATTGCAATGAAAACTGTATTAAAAAAAGAATGTTTTGCTTAATCTTCTGAGCGTTTGGCCCGAATTAACTCGGGCTGAGTTTCATGCATCATGAAACTCAGCCCCAGTTAACTAGAGCCACGCTCTAGGTTTCGCCGTCTTGCTACGGCGGTCGGGAGCACCGGCATGTATGCCGATGCTTCCGGGTCCGCCCCCGTTCGCGTCACCGTTGACGCGAAGGAGGCGGGGGTAGGCGGCGCCATAGACCTCCGTCAAACTGGAGGGGCGTCGCCTTTCTTCAGCATAAGTCCGGCGTCTCCAGTGACGCCGGGCTTATGTAAACAACCTTCAGCTGAGCAGGCACAATGTGCTCCGCCGCGATTGTCCGTGGCACGGTTTTGAAAAAACCCTCAAAACCATGAAACGCTCAGAGGGTTAAGCAGGCCTACAACTAGCGATGGCTGAACGGATCCACGAACGGATCGGACGTCCACCATCCACCTGTTTGCAGGCAGATTCAAATTCCCCTGCCTCTAGGCTTCATGCCTGGTCTAGTGAACATATTCTTGCCTGCCCTGTTCGCCGACGAGAAGGAGCTCTCTATTCTTCCTCCGGTGGGATCAGGAACAGCGAGATCCTGCCAGAGGAAGAATAGAGAGCTTCTTCTCGTCGGCAAACAGGGCGGGTCGAACACCCGTACTGCTCACCGGCAAGAAGGAGGGTGAACATGCATGTTCGCAGCCGAACTGTCCACCTTGTTCGGCCATTACTACCTACAACATAAAAACATTTTTCCATTAAAGTCTATGGTGCACTTTTGGTACAGAAATCTGGATCTCAGCAGTGCGCTAGGGAGGTTAAAGTAAAAACATTTTTGTTTGATCTGTTCTGATCTCTGATCTGTTTTTAAAAATTTTGCCCAACCTCTTTTTATTTGTAGTTGTATTTTTAGCGAAATAGTGATAAATAGGTAAATAGTGGATGGATTAAAATTCCTGAGAAGTTTTTTTTGCTATCTTTACCATTATTTTCTATTTCTGGAGTCTTCTCACTATCAGTCATGGTGACCATTATTA
>CM070032.1:234887099-234900947 GCA_036250615.1 Ptychadena robeensis | reverse complement strand
TCCAAGACCCCCCTCTAGGGAGTGAGTTCAGAAACAGTGACAGATGCAACGTCCAGGTTTATGGCAGGGATCATACAAAGGAGATAGGTCCAATCAAACATGGTCTAAGGGTAATCACTCATTGCACTTTATTTTCCCATTGATTATCATTGTAGAAATCCTTGGTGCGGATTTATTGCGTGAAAAAAACTTTTCATGGGAGTTTTGCCATGGATTCCCCTCTGTCATGTCATTGACCAGGTGTTTGACCCCTTGAAACAACTTTCCCAACACTATTGTGGCCAGAAAGGGTCCCTTTTTTTGTTTTGTTTTGTTAAAATTCGCCTCCCATTGAAGTCAATGGCGGGTTCGCGGCTTCGCCGGGTTCGCGAACTTTTGCGGAAGTTCGCGTTCGCCGTTCGCGAACATCAAATTCCAGGTTCGAGCCATCACTAGCAATCACCCATGTTGCCTTGCCTTGCCAAGACCAGAACCCGGAAGTGAGGGAGAGCTACTGAACTCACTCAATCCGGTTCACATGCACTATAATGATCTAATATAGGCATCTATACAAATCTACATAGGATTACTCAATATATACTTCATATGATTAACTTATTAGTCAAGACAATAATATCGTTTACATATCCATAGATATCATTTATTCTTAGGATGTCAATTTACTCCTTTAGTCATCACACTACCAACATAATTAACACCAATGGTGGGGTGGCAGGGGAAAATGGCTGATATTACCGGTATGACCCTTCAAAAGAGATTCAACCCAAAGGTAATGGACAAAACCTCTAATTGTCAGACAACATTGAATGTATATTTTGTATAAATATATATATATATATATTTTTTTTTTTCACAGTGAATATTGCAACATACACATATACATACAGTTTTCGCCTGATGGAGTGACTTCTTGGTTGCGAAATACGTTATGAAAAGAAACCATAATCCAGTCATGGCGAATACTGCAGGTAAACAGCGGGTAAACCACAATTTAATAAGATAACCCCGCAGCTCTCCCTCACTTATATAATTTACATATCCAAAGATATAATTTATTCTTAGGATGCCATTTTACTCCTTTAGTCATCACTATACCAACGTAATTAACACCAATGGTGGGGTGGCAGGGGACCGTTACTGAAAAATGGCTGATATTATCGGTATGACCCTTCAAAAGAGATTCAACCCAAAAGTAATGGACAAAACGCAATTTTTTCTGTGCAATCCTTTATTGAAAACCTCTCATTGTCAGACAATATTGAATGTATATTTTGTATAATGTTCGTCTGTCACGTTGTAAATGGACCATCAGGTGGGGTATCCTGGAAAGAATCCAGGAATATGTTGGCCAACATCATTAGGTTGTTGTGCAGTTTTGTTTTGGAATTCTGGATTCTGGGATGGGGGGAAGGAACTGGGTGGGCCTTCCCATTCCATCCAGGAACTACACCTGATGGACAACAGGGAGGTGGCTGGGTGTGTCTCCACAAAAGGAGACTGAATCCACTCAGTCAGGGCTCCCAAGGAAGTGGGAGGCAAAGCTGCTAGGTGCAGTAAACACAGGGCACACAAGGAGTGTGTGGCCCCACGCTGGTGGCTGCTAGGAGGCAGGCCAGTAAGTTTCCTACAGAAAGGTACCATTGTTGAATCGGTGCCAAGCCAGGAGGCTTGGCATTTTCAGAACTTTTTTCATTTGGCTTATGTTAACCCCTGTGAGGGTGATTTTGTGTTTGGACTTTGGACTGTGTTTCACAAATAAACACGGGCAAAAGCCCTAAAAAGTAAAACAATCGCGTGGATTGATGCTTAAGAGCAACCGTTTGAGCTAAACCCCCACAATATATATATATATTATTTTTTTCACAGAAAATATTGCAACATACACATATACATACTGTTTTCGCCTGATGAAGCAACTTCTTGGTTGCGAAACACATTATGAAAAGAAACCATAACCCAGTCATGGCGAATACTGCGGGTAAACAGCGGGTAAACCGCAGGTGGATGCTATGGACGCTCATACCCTGACGTGTCCATAATGCCCATGCGGTTTAAGGGGCGGCATAGTGTAGACCCAGTCATGATTGTGAGGTGTATGCTTAATAGTTTTCCAGCATTCATGATAGCACCAAATGATGGAAATTCTTTCGTACATGTTTCACCCTGGACAGGGCTTCATCGGAGATACTAAGGCACTAAATGACAAAAGAGTTCATGCCAATTCTGTAGCAAAAAGAATGAAATTAAAATAAAAAATGCATTGATAACAGGTGTATGTGTGTATGAAGCTTATGCACAATAACTGGCAGTGAATTAACATAGATCCAGATAAAAGAAAAGGATAAAGTGCAGCACACCAATCTGACCCCAGGGGGGACATCCACATGGATGGACCACCAGGTGGCCAGAAAGGCAACATTAGGGGGTCCAGTGAGTGGTCCCACTATGTATAAATGATCAATGTGGTCGATAATGAGAGGTAAAGAGTAGATACTGAGTAATCAGCAACATGTCTCATGAGAGAAAAACAGAAAACTGGAACCTACCCTAAGGCCAAAATGTTGGTGGTATGTCACTTACATGTCAGCAAGCGACAGGTTAAAATTAAAACCAGTATACAAGTAACCAAGGTAAAACTCTAAAACAACAAACAAAATACAAAACAACAAGAATGTTACAGATCCCCGCAGGGCCAGGGGATCATTTGTTGACTCCTTCACTTCCCAGTTTTAGACTCTCAGGTTGTTCATCAGATTCTTCCTACCTCTTGATCCTCTGCAATTCAACTTGGTACTTCTCCTGATTTCTTGCCTCCAGACTTTCGGCTCATTCTCCAGATCCTCTTAACTTGTAACTCTTGGCACTACCTCTCCATATCTCATCAGCTGCCAACTTGCAAGAGTGTGTCCAGGAACCTCAACCTGGGGATCACCTGCAGCAAAGTCCCTCTGGTGAACACCAGGCAGCCTCTTGGACTCTGCTCCCCAGATTGCACCTTTTCCAACTGTAGAAGTTGGTCCAGTGGGTCCATCCCCTTGAATCACTTGTATCACCCTTGCACTGGTGTCACCCGCCATGACAATGAAAAAGTTGCACCCAGGGTATAACAATCTCAGCGATGCTTACAACCCACATAAATGAAGGCAATGGGCTGTGAAGCACGGCCATCCCATCTTTTAGGGACCGGATCCTGACAGCTGGAGGACCATGTCACCTCTTGGTTACAATCCCGGAAGCAGTGGAGGCCTGATATGAGATGAGGGCAGGTGACATAATTTAATATAAATTCAAATTGCAAGACAACATATTTAATGGATACCAACTCTGGTCTCACTCCTTTAGAAATGTTTTGAATTGTTCTTAGACCATAGTCAGGAAGTATACTACTGTAAAGTGCCTCAATATCTGCTGCGAAAATAATAGTTATTTGGGGTGTACATATCAAGCAATCTATACTTACCACATTCAATGCAGGGTGAAGACTTTAAATCAATAAAAAGAAAAAAGAAAGGGGACACCATTGACTATTAATGGATTTGGGGCTAATTGTTTGGGATGTCTCATTTTTGGCCTTTCTTGTATCAACTCCATATATCAATAAAATATTAAACTTAATGGACATTGTTTTTATAGTGTATTTGTTTCCAAAATAATCAAGAGTGTTGCCCAATTTCATAAGGGGAAGGTGAGCATTTCCTGAATGCTGATGAGTTGCTGATGAGTTGTCTTCATAGTTTCATGATTCTACATAGACGGAGAATAGTGAATAGTGGAGAACTATCCGCGGCGAACATCGCATGTTCGCGCATTTTCGCGAACATATGGTGAGTTCGATTCGCCCCCTATCTTTTAACATTGCAGAAACTTTGACCCCTGTGAGTCACAGTCAGCAGACATAATCCAGCCAATGAGCACCCCCACCTCACAGACCCTCACACCCCCTATAACATAGCAAGTACAGGATGCCATTACACATTCTGCTGAAGAAGGAGAGAGTTAGGAGAGAGCTGCTGCTGCTATAGGGAAACTGTTAGCTAGGGCAGTGTTCTGTGTGATTTACACTCTTCACTGAATATCCCATCCATCCATCCATGGGGAATACCCATCTCCCCCAGTGTCCTCCACACTGACCATCACCACCAGTGTTCTCCATACTGACCATCTCCCCCAGTGTCCTCCACACTGACCATCACCACCAGTGTCCTCCACACTGACCATCTCCCCCAGTGTCCTCCACACTGTCCATCTCCCCCTGTGTCCTCCACACTGACCATCACCACCAGTGTACAATACACTGTCCATCACCACCAGTGTCCTCCATACTGACCATCACCACCAGTGTCCTCCATACTGACCATCTCCCCCAGTGTCCTCCACACTGTCCATCTCCAGTAATACATGTAATCTGCACACTTATTTTTAACTTCATTGACAACACAAATCTTTTAACAATTGAAAGAATAAAATGAAAATTGGGGCGAATTGACCCGTACAAAGTATTTATTTCACATCTTCAAAGTTTAGGATCACACGGGAGCTGGAGAACAACGTGAATTATGATCGCCATTCATTCCCTATGGGAAAATAGCCCGACTTTGCGATCATCTCACGCCCGGACCAAGGCACCAAATCACACCAAATTTCATCCACATGTAGCTACATATCAAATCTGGGGATTATAGCTCAAACTTAAGTTCAACCGTTAGCAGGGTGACTATCCATTGACTATCATTGTAGAAATCCGTTGTGCGGATTTATTGCGTGAAAAAAAAAATTCTTGGGAGTTTTGCCATGGATCCCCCTCTGTCATGTCATTGTCTAATCATGTCAAATTCCGTGTTCGCGACATCACTAACGGAGAACAGTTGTGATTGAAATAATGGAATCAACAGGAGATAATCCAAGCTTTTTAACCTCCCTAGCGGTTGTGATGAGTCCAGCTCGTCCAGTGCTGACATGCTGAAAGTGCACTGGATGAGCTGGACTCGTCTACCGCTGATCGCCCCCCGGCCTCTCTCACCTACCGATCCACACATCTGCGGCGGCTCCGATCGCACAAATGACGCACAGATCCCTCTGCCCCCCCCCCCCGGCTGCATGACGTGATGACGTCACATCCCGCCGGGGCGGTGGCGGGAAGTTTCAACGAAGATGAGAGATCAGCAGGGATTCTGTCACGAAGCCTCCGAGCCGCTGACACACAACACAGAAAGTGAGCGCTCAGGGCTTTAGATCGCCTGTTTTCAAGGCGATCTACACCTAAATCCCGAAGCCCCGGAGCGCTCACTTACTGTGTTGTGTGTCGGCGGCGGCGGCTCCGAGGCATCTTACTGGAATACCTGCTGCTCAGTGATCCCTCCGCCCCTCCGGTGTGACACAATGACGTCACATCGGTGGGCGGCGGAAAATTTAAACGTGAACACACTTGAATAAAGGATTTGGTCCCACTGATGCCCCCCTGATGCCCCCCCCCCTTTGCATTTAACTCCCTCACCCCTGGTGTGATGGACCTGTCATCACACGGGGGGGGGGCAAATTTAAAGGAGACTTGTACTGGATACAGGGATAGCTGTATCGAATACAATTCTAAGTGAAAGAAAAAACAAAACACACTGTCCAATTGAATTAAACCTTTAATAATAACAAACACATTGTAACAGTTCAAAAATGTACCAGTTCGCCTGGATTTTACATAATTATGTGTTTCAAACATTATTATAGTCAGGATGTCTACAAGACCCTTGTACGGACAGGTTTTGGTAAGTTACAGGCCTACAACATAAAGAAAAAAATTCCATTAAAGTCTATGGTGTGCTTTTGGTACAGAAATCTGTACCTATGCAGTTCCCTAGGGAGGTTAATGTTTCACAGAAGAAAAGGAACCCATGTGCATGAGGAAGTTTGAATGATGAGTGTCCCTAGGGAATCATAGCAAAAGGGCTGAGATCACTAATTCTACCTCAGAGAAGGGGAAGAAGTTGGCTAAAGTTCAAACAATAAATTGTTCTATTATAGGACGATGAGAGATGAGGAGGAAAGCAATCTCTCAGGCACAAAAACATTCATAGTAAGATATCTAGAACCCAAAAAAGTTGTACTTATTTTTCAAACATTATTCTTAACAATTCGATTAGGGTCAATCCAACTCAGCCCATTCCTCATGTGATTGGTTATGGCAAATGTTTATGCCATCACATCCCGTTTTAATAAATGTGTGGCTTCATAGTGACCATATTCAGTGATGTCACATCCGGTCCCTGGAACCCATAGTTCCTGGTTAAGGGAGCCGGATCTGACGTCACTGACGTCACTTCCTGTCCCCGAGCCGTTTTTTTACTAGGAGACCAGCTTCATGCCCGGTCTTCTACTGAAAAGATTCTTCCTCTGACACGATCTCGCTGCTGCTGATCATGCCAGAGGTAGAATAGGGATCTGTGAGAGAACAACAGAAGGGGTGAGTATCAGGGCTATAATGAATCTCTAATCAGTTTAATTCAGTTTCAGTTTTCAGATTCAGTTGGGAATACCAGGTGCTGTAGACACTGGTAACTGAATTGAACTGGTTAGAGATTCATTATAGCCCTGATACTCACCCCTTCTGTTGTTCTCTCACAGAGACTATTGACATCTCCTGTTTACCTCCTGACGAAGCAGAAAATTTGAAATGCGAAACATGTTGAGTTGGAGATATTCATAGTCGTTTGATGAACTGGTGATGTGATAAAAACTTCATATTACAATGAACTTTATGTTTACTTCACTGTATTAGAATAAATAATTTTCTTTGACATGCGTTTACTTCAATGGTACTGCCTGTAAAGTCCATTAATCCCCTATCAGTTTGACAGGGGAGACATACTTCTTTTTCTCTAACTTTGTTGGGATGTGGCAAACCAACCTTAAGAGTGCATAAGATCCCTTAAAACCCTTGGCTAGTAGAATAGGGATCTCCTTCTTGCCAGCGAACAGGGCGGGTCGAACACCCATACTGCTCGCCGGCGTGAAGCAGGGCAAACATCCATGTTCGCCGCCGAACTGTCCCCCTTGCGGGGCAGTTCGGCCATCACTAGATATTACTATTAACAACTAATAAATCAAAGAACATTTATTTAAACACAATAAGCATCAACAAATTTAACTGATTACAGTTATTCCAAGAGCGTGTCTATTAGCCAAACAAGCTCAACAACAAGCTCAACAACAACTTCATCAAAAACAAATGCATAGTGACTCTTATCATTCCAATATCCAAAGAGACCAATGTACAAACACTGACACCACACTGGGGGAGCACCATAACCATAGATGGGCCCCCACCTTATAACCACAATGCTTTTTGTAAAAAAAAATCTGCCATAGCTGATTTAAAAAATATTTACACACAGCAAGAAATGGGGAATAAAAAAAAATGGGCAGAAGGGACAACCTTCTTCTTCACTAGTGATGAGCAGCATAAGCAACATTCAGATTTATGACATTTTGCAACTTATCCTCAAAATTTTCTTTTAAATTTTTTCTAAGTAAATGTGAAAATTCAATATCTCTTGTCATTATTATGATTGCGAAAATCGCAAGGCGGACATGTTTGCTTTTCTTTCCCTCTTTTCCCCTTTTCTTTCGATCCGCCCCGTTCACTGGCAGGAAGAAGGTTATTATTCTGCCGCTGGCCAGATCAGGAGCAGAAAGATCCGGCCAGTGGAAGAATATTTTTCACCAGAGACCGGGAAAAGAACCCGGTCTCTAGTGAAAGAAAACCGGCCTAAACCGGAAGTGACGTCAGTGAGGTCACGTATGAATATCGAAACCGGGAACCGGAAGTGAAGTCGGTGATGCCACTTCCATTTTTTCAATTCAAATTCCCTACAAACAGGCGGACGTCTGACTTTTTTAAAAGTCTGATCCACGGACCTGGCCGAAGTTCAGCCATCACTACAGGTGAATATTGCAAATACAATGTGTGTTGTCATGGCGACAAAAGACAACACATGACACAATTCTCATAGAAATCATTCCTTGTGAAAATCAGCATTTGTACATAGTCACAAATTCTCATATAATATTTGCAAAAAGCCCCCAGAAGGACTCTTCCTACCAGACTGACCTCCAATCAGGACAGATCCCAATTCCAACACTACCTTATTTGGCCCTTTATTTACTTGGGGACTACTTGGGGTTTATACACAGTCAATACCAATTGGCCAAAAAGTTCTATAACCAAACAAAGCTGAGGCTGAGGCTAGATCAGCTTAGCTGGGTTTTATTATCCAACCAAATAGAAATGTAGTATTAAATTTACATACATACTAAGTAAAGTCTAGTCTTATCTGGCTTACAGAATGGTATCCACATAAAGTTATGCAGCATCTTACAGAAGTTAGTACACCCCTCACATTGTGGTAGTTATAATTCCTTTAAATGGTTCATAGTTTATAATAAAAAACTTTCACTTACGAGTGTTAGTGATTTGCAATACATTGTGAATAATAAAAATAGTTGAATTCGTACATTTGAATGATTTCATTGATTGGAAGATGTCTTGTAACTCCCACAGTCCTTGGAAAATTGGGAGATGAATAGTTGGGGATGTATGCAGGGTGTTGGGGTGTTGGCGTTGGATAAACCAAACAAAAGCTAGTGGAGGGAGAAGCAGCAGAGGAGGGTCAGGTCTATTTCCCTGTACTGAGTGGCAGAGCTGTGTAAATATTAGGAAAGGGTTGGAGGAATATACAAACTATTTGGCAGTTGAAGCATCTCTGTGTACGTATTTCATTTGCGTATATAGCTGTGTACTTGGAATTCATCTTTGATAAATAAAGTGCAGACATTACCAGACTGTACTGCAAGAGTACTACACATCATCTCACATACAAAGTGTTGTTTTTCATAGATGACTTACGCTGAACAAATGTAGTTATCATATAGATTTTCTTCCAGATACCATCGTGTCACTTGAGAGTGTGCAGCAAATATTCCTCCTATAGTGATGTCTTGTTTCATGGAGTATCCGTACTCAAATGTATAACTCCTAACATTGAGATTACAGAGACGAGCAGAGTTCTGTGTGTCAGATGAGCAGGGGGTCACACACAGAGACAACAGACACAACAATCTTGGTAGATGACTCAATGGGACGTGGACACATCTCTGGTAGACTTGACTCATGTCTTCTACTTCCAGATACCTCATCATGACAGACACACAGAATCCCGACACTGATATCAGGACTGAGAGAGAGATGAGACAGTGTGGGATTTATAAGCATAACGTTTCTATTTTTACAGATAGACAAGAATAAAAATAGGGCAGAATATCAATCCAGAGAACTCTCAATAAAAAAATATAATTATAGAAATATTATTTATTATTATTTTTTATTACACAATGTAAATGCAGCACGGTGTACATATCTTTATCACACAATGTCTCACCCATTAACAGTTGCAGTGCCAGAGATTTCAGTTGTATTACAACATTTAAGGACATGAAGGGGTAATAAATTGAACAGTGTGGCATCTACAGACACCAACACTTGGGATTATGGAGATTTTCCTTTCATATTCCGTGTTTTCTCTTCTCAAGTCTAATGTACTTGTAAAACCTGCCATTGAAATCTCCCTAATAAAGCTTCCTGTGTTGATGTAGTAATGATGCTGTCATGTGTCTAAATTCTGAACGTAGTTGCCTGATAAAGGGGAGATATTGCTTGTTACTATTTCCCAAGCAATATCTTTCCTTATTGGTGTATCAAGGCCGTATATCATCACGTATCATAAGACAGTGGTTAATATTCAGCCTTTTCCAGGAATCACTCCAAACTATGATATAATGCTGATATAACATAACAGACACCTTTACTTAGTTGCAATCACTATTATCACATACGATATAGGTACATTTTTCAGGCAACTGATTCACTTTCTCCTATTGGACTTGTTGATCTAGACCTAGGATTTGCAGTGTGTGTTTCCCAAAGCACCCAAATTTTTTTTTTATGAAGCCCTGGCATACCAAGTTAACTTGAGCTACATAATGATTGCAGTGATATTTTTGCAGCTCAATCTGCTGAACCCTATGGGCTATTATATCCTGAATCAGAACTAGTTCAGAGCAAAAATAACCAGCTGGCCATGAAATTTGGGATGGGTGACAGTGATACCCACGTGACCCCCCTCCCACTTCAGTTCATTTAATTGACTGCTGTAAGAGAGATCCAAGGGGTGTCAGGACCCATCTTCTTATTGGTCAAGTATCAATGGAATACTTATTCGGGCATAATCTTGACCTGAGATCCAGTGTCCAGGAGTCATCCTGTTATCTGGCCATCAAAATCTTACCACAAGGCAAACTCGGACTAAATCTTACTTTGGGTTATAGGAAGTACCCTACTGTGAGTGGCCCACTGCCTGACTCTAGGCAGTGAGGTATCTTGCTTAACGGCTTCTGGTAACAACTATTTTGACCATAGTGGGCAGGTATGGTGCTCCCGATCCCAGGTGAGCGACATGGGGGAGACCCCATTCCATAGTAGCAGGGGTCGATTCCAACATCTCAGTTTGGAGTACTATCACTTCTTCCATTTCTGGATGACTACCTCTAAGTGGTGACCGGAACAGAGATGAGCAGCTCTGAGATAGGCCTCCTCTTGGTGGGAGAAGTCTGAATAGATTTACTGTTGCCACGTTTCTGTAAAGCCACAACCCTGCCTGTACTCTAGAAGATGTTTATCACTCAAGGAACTGTTCCTAAAGCCACAGTCTGTCATCGCCAACCTGGGTCAACCTGTTTGGCAGCAATGGTGCCTCTCTGACAAATCTGGGTCGCTAGTTCTTTCTGTTCTATAGCATTTTGGGCAAAAGTCTCTCCTCCTTGTTGTTTCCTCCCAATAAATCATTCCAGGGAATTCAATAATGCTGCCATATATGACTTCTAGTTGGCTTGGCCATAGCGTTGACATCCTCAGGCGGCAGAAGTGCTAGTACTCTCCTGTCTAGGTTCAACCAATAACAAAAAGTGACTAAATACTTTACCAACTTTATTTTTAATGAGGCACAAAGGGTCTCACTTCAAACACAACACATTTAAAATGAAAAACACAGAGAGATGTACAACAGCAGGGTAAACTTTTAACACTGAGAGGCCACAGTGGGCTGGTACTTGCTTATCCAGGTGGGAGAGGATGTTGGATGGAAGTTTCAATGCACCAACATGACCCCCAGTAATGATCAGGTCTGCACCACAGTTGCTATTCCACTGGAAACATGGCACAGGCATGTGGCTGCAAAGGAAGTTGCTCCTTGTAACAGGGACTTATAAACAGTGTTATTGTGCTCAACAACTCACTAACTATGAATATTGGTACCAGTAGTAAAGGTCCGAACTTGGGTCTATAAAGTGCCGCCCTTTAAAGGAGTTATTATAACAAGAAATCCCTAAAACCAGATTAACCTTCTGAGCGTTCTCCCCGAATTAACTCGGGCTGAGTTTCATGCATCATGAAACTCAGCCCCAGTTAGCCGGAGGAACGCCCAAGATTTACCTAGCCGCCGTCGGCTCCCCCAACACACCTTGTGGGGGTTGAGTGTACCCTCTGCTTAGTGCGGGTTAGGTGCACTCAACAGGGACCCCGGAGCGTGGGGACGGCTCTGGACAAGAAGGGGAACCCAGTGCGACAGCGCATACTCCTGAAATTTTTCTGCCGATCACAGACAACTCAAGAAGATACAATCGAGTAAGTACCCATAACCTGCAAATAGCTTTTTAGAACTGGTATTACTATTCTGCGATATAAAGTGGATTAACCTTCTTAGTGTTCATGACGAGCCCATCTCGTCCAGAGTTTGTGTGAAGAACAAACTCTGGATGAGCAGTCGCAGCATTTCTGGGGTTCTGCGGCTTCACTGATCGTGTCGCGGAAGGGGGCGAGGGTGAGCAGTGCCATAGACCTCCATGTTAATGGAGGGGCCTCTGCTTTCCAGCCCTCCCAGCTGGTGTCATGAATGACACTGGCTGTATGGAGAGGGGAGGGGGGAGGGAGGAAATGGCAGCCAGTGTACCTCGTACACTGCTGCCATTGCCTTTACCACACTGTTAAAAACGGTGCGGTACAGGCAGTGCGCTAGGGAGGTTAAGAAGAGACATTTATAAGTTTAGTGTGTTCAAGCAGAGAATTGACTTCCCTAGCAACAATAATGAAATGATGTGAGTACTCTGTATTGGACACCTTAACAAAGACTAACAATGTAGTGGTGAACATTGAGACTGAGATTGAACAATAAAGAATTAACAATGTTATAAAGGCTGTACTCAGACGTGGTAGAATGTAGTTTTTAAAAAAAAATGTCAACTGATTTAAACAATACTGACTCTAATATGTTTAGATTATAGTGACATTCTCCCTGATGAGTCCTGCACTATAGGACGAAACGTGTCGGAGTCGCCAGACACCACTATATCTGTCTGTTGAACACTATTTCGCCTGTATGAATATTGTATCGCAGAATTTTACATTTATATTTATATTGATATGTACATGTTTATATATACCTGTATATTGAGGTTTTGCAAAACCATCAGTCCATAACGTTTTCTATCATGAGTGTGTTGAAACGGTGAAATTTTCTTTTTTTTAGATCTATAGATGTTTATCTAGGTCCATTGTAACAACAAAGACCTTTTATTTAACAAATTTTCTAACACCTTTCTGTGCCTATAAACCTTATCTATAGTTGGTCTCCTAGGACCTTAATCTGGTTTTAGGGATTTCTTGTTATAGTGTTATTGTGCTCCCCGGCTGCCTGCATGCAGGACTATAATGATGTGGGTCACTGATATTGGAGTGGAAAATGTGCTCAGCTGCTCCTACTCCATCAAAGCTGACCTCACAGGGCAACTTCTTGGGTGCAGACTCCTGGAGCCCAGGGGGATCATGGTATGGAATCTCAAAGGGTAAATTGTTACTCCCCCTTCCAACATAGTGTGCCGACATCCATAAATCTCTCAACAAAAAACTAAACCCGAGAGGGGGATAGAGAGCTATGTATCAACTCTCATCCATCCTCTCCAGAACGGAGGCTCAACCTCCTGGACTTTTAAGGCACATTTTTGAAACTGATGGATAATATTGTGTATATAAGATTTTAATATTAATATAATATAAGATTAAAAACAAGGTACATACAAAATTGTTCAAAATTTATGTCATCACTACATGATTATAGATGTCACATGATACAAAATACAATTGACAATTCACATAATTATTGCTGTTACATACAGATAATCTTTTATATAAGCAATTGCATTATACTATTACTGGGCATTATCTTGATGCGTTTCGCCGTATCGGCTTCCTCAGGAGATCCAGCCCTTGATCATCTCTGAATCTATTGGAAATATGTAAAATCACTATTCGCCATGAAGTTAAGATATTCATATATATGTATACATGTACACATATATACTTACTCATGTAGGTAATTTGAGTTCTCACTCAGATGTGGAGAACCTGATGCAGACCACCATGGGGACGGTCCCCCCAGCCACCAACAGTAGTAGTAAGAACAATGGGGAACAACTTCTGAGCCAATAGAATCCCAGGACACCTCCCCACCAGCTCCAACATCATGGTCACTGAAAATTAAAAATGCTACTTGGGTTAAACATAATCAAACAAAAACCGCCTTCACTAAAAAGCATATCCTCTTATCTAAACCACTGAACCCAGATGAAAGTTGGTGGTTGGTCGGTAAATTCCCGGCTGGTCGCATTACTTTGTCAGTGACAATACAAGGAGTGCAGAATTATTAAGCAAGTGGTATTTTTGAGGAATAATTTTATTATTGAACAACA
>CM070032.1:234862807-234882292 GCA_036250615.1 Ptychadena robeensis | reverse complement strand
TTTAATGTTCGCCTGCCCATTGAAGTCTATGGGGTTTGCCGGGTTCGCCGGGTTCGCGGAAATTTGCGGAGGTTCGCGTTCGCCTTTGCGAACAGCAAATTCCATGTTCGCGCCATCACTACTCCTTGGGATTCGACACTCCTAAAGTCTGGCAGTGGCGTCTGAACGACTCCTTACTCACGGACCTGGTAGTGGCCGGGGACGGGAAACGGAAGTTGGACCAATACTTTAGTTTAAACTCTACTGAGGATATGAGTCCTTTGACTGTGTGGGAGGCCCACAAGGCGGTGATTCGGGGGGTCCTCATTAAACATGGGGCACGGCTGAAGAGGGAGCGTTTACAGTCCACTCTGGATTTGTTAACTGACATACAGCCTGTCACAAGCGGTCCCCCTCTGATTCCCTTTTTGCGGAGCTGCAAGTGCTCCAGGATCAGCTAGCATCTTTAAACTTGGCTAGTGCCAAGGCGGCACTGGCGCATTGTCGCCAGTCCTTTTACGAGTTTGGCAACAAGTGTGGCCGCATGTTGGCGAAAGCACTTCGTAAGCGGAGGGAGCGTACCTTCATTCCGTGTATTGCGGATGTTCAGGGCACCAAGCACCATCACTCTAGGGCCATTGCGAGTACATTCCGGGACTTCTATTCTGGGTTGTATAATTTATGCCCGGACACATCTCCACCGGAGACGCTGGACCGGGCTGCTCGGTCTCGGCGTTTCCTGGGGGACTCTGGTATGCCGCAACTCTCGGAACAGGAGAAGGCCTCTATGGAGGGCCCCCTGACCGGGGAGGAGCTCTTGTGGGCCATTAAGACCACGAAGCCAGGAAAATCACCTGGACCCGATGGCCTGTCTCTGGCATATTACAAGACTTTCTCAGCGGTACTGATACCGCACTTACTAGTGGCCTACATTTCGCTGCTTCAAGGGGGCTCGTTTCCAGCGGACTCAATTAGGACTCATGTCACGTTGATTTACAAAGACGGAAAGGACCCGACCCAATGTGCTAACTATAGGCCCATTTCGCTGCTAAACCAGGACCTCGGACCAAGTCCTCGGCTCTGAACATCACGCTGCCCTCGGTGACGGTGGCACACTTGAGGCAGGTGTTCAGTTTCCCTTGGTCTTTAGGGGCCATTCGTTATCTGGGCACTTGGATCAGTGCTGACCTGTCGGAACTCTATACCAGGAACCTTTTGGAGGGGGACCTGGGGGGGGTGGGACGCTCCTACGTTCACGTGGTTTGGCCGCGTTAATATAGTTAAAATGAACATCCTCACGCGGATTCTGTATCTGCTGCAGTGCCTCCCTATTCGGGTGCCCCAAGCCTTCTTCCAGTCGGTAAACTTTCACTTGTTCCGCTTCTGGCAGGGTAAGCATCCTAGACTCCGTAGGTCCCTGCTGTATCGCCCCAAACCCTCGGGAGGGGTGGGGGTGCCCAACCTTTCCCTTTACTATGGGGCGGTGCATTTGGTGTGAGTGGTGGACTGGTGCCGGCATGCGGACCAGAAGTGCTGGGTGGGGCTGGAACAGCGTTCTTTTTCCTCACCCTTACGGTCATTACCTTGGCTGCCGTGGGGGGTGGAATGTGGGGTAGCCTCACACCCCACCGTGGGCCCTACCTTACGGGCGTGCCACCGCTTTTTCCCTTTGCGGGATGTCTGAGCCTCTGAGCCGTCCCCTCTGTACCCCGTCCTAGGAAATCCGGGCCTCCTGCCAGGCTTTGGCTCCGGCAGGGTGGCAGCGGTGCTTGGGGGTTCCCGGTTCCAAGCTAGACATTTCCTCTGCTCAGGCAGGTGGTACACGGCGGAGGAGTTGGCTGAGCCCCAGCTGCCCTTCTGTCTCCCTCCATTGCAGGCACTTCAGGTGTCTCACTTCCTGAGGTCCCTCCCGGCGCCATCGTCGTTTGATAGATCGCATACCTGCTTCGAAGTCCTGTGCTCGGACTCTTTCTCCCTACTTTCTCCTTCTTTCTCCCTCTTGGGGCTCCTGCCCGTTCTTTTGTTTCTCTCGCTCTCCTCTATTTCTATTCTTTTTCCTGCATTTGTTTTTGTCTGGTTGTTGATATGTTTACCTGGCACAGCAGGCTACGCGTCATGGCGCAGAAAGTTTATGGACCCACGGACGCCGGTCCCACTCACGATGGCACGTTAGGTGGCCGCTACCTTGGGGGGCAGGCCTTTTGGAGGGGGGGGGGACCGCGCTGGGGTGACACAGCCGGCTTGGGGACCAACCACTGTACTTTTATGTTCCTTCTCTGGTTTTGTTTTTCACTATGTTTGCTTTTTGGAAATTTCTTTTTGTGTGCACTGATCCTTATGTTTTCTCACAAAATTCAATAAAATTTCAAATGTAAAAAAAAAAAAAAGCCAAAGAGATTAAATTGGATGAGCCCAACAACTTACTGCGCCTCCTTTCCATATGACTTCTGGTATGGTCCTTGTTTTGTCCGCATCTTCTTTTTCATGTTTGTGGTCTCCTTTGACAATCCAATATTTTAATAAAATCTGGGACGGGACTTCAGCCCTCTCGTTAAAGTAGATTACGTCTCCAGTTGGGTCCATGAAATGAACTTTCCTCACAAAATTGTGCAGCTTGACATGGAAGACATGAATAAGTGTGTTATATATGTGTATAAGATTTCATAAAGTCTAGCGTTGGGATTAATTAAAGAGTTAAGATTATAAATATTTCCCTTACTGATACACACAATTAAACTGATGACTGCAGTGCACGGCAGAGTTGGGATTGCAGAGAACTTTGGTTGTTTGACATTCAGATTTTAGGTGAAATATTGAGCCTTTCCTTGGTCAACCACAAAGTTCATTGCATTGTCTGGAAACATCACTAGGGTTAGAGGAGTGCAGAAACATGTCACAGTTGTACATAGATTTTTCATAAATAAAGTTACAATTCAGTCAGAAGTTTCTATAGAGCCCCCCGCAAATTTTAAAATGGAGTTGTTATCAAAAGTTCCCCCTATGGTTCAAAAAGAGCCTCCGCTCGAAACGCTTCCCATTGTTCCTGTTGAGCCCCCCCCCAGCATCTGTAAGCAGGAAGTGATCTCATCTCCAACCAGGAAGTGAGGTTATCCTGGAAAACACATGGCCCTGAGAGATCAATCCTTGTAAACCTCTCTTAATGTGAGCATCTTGTATGTTGTTTTGTTTCATTTTATTCCATATTATTTAACCATTTACAGTACCTTACTTTGTTGTACTAGGTTGTGCGCCTCTGTCCTTGTTCTTATTTGTCTGTTACAGTGGGCCACACTCCTCCATTTTGAGAGCTGCACACCTACACACAACTTGAACACCCACCCCTCATCCTGACCCTATTTCACTCTGCAATTTTTGGCTTTTCTGGTCACTTTTATCACTGTAGCTGGGTAATCACTGCTGAAGGTTGTGCGCAACTATTTATTATCTTATTAGTTTATTATCAAAATTGCTGGGGCATCATGGGGTTACTGTGGGAAACCACATTTAAAAATAAAAAAGAGAATGTAGATTTTGCAAAATGTTGAATCAAATTTCATGAAATCTTTACTTTACGCATTTGTTTATTTTGTTGTTCTGTGCCCTCCCCCCCCCCTCCTTTGTTTTACAAATTAATTTTAAATAATTTTCAAGCAGGAACTAATAAAATATGCAATTTAAACATACATACATCTTGGTAATGTGAGGGTCTCCAAGGGATCACCAGTCTACAGGTCAGGTAGAATATGCCAATCTCTGCTGCTGTCTTAACCTATAGTCAAGCCCTCTGCTTGAACGGGAGGCATGATGCCGTGGTCTTTTGTAATTTTAATCGTGCCACAACGATCGCGGGTGAATGCGCCCATGTATTTGATGGGGCTTGTCCCCACAGCTGCAGGTGGCTACAGTGCCGCCTGCGATCTATAACACAAAAATCAGGGAGCGATCGAGCATGACCTAAGCATCTGTATACAATGTTTTCCCAAACATCTGTTGCTGGAGATGCCCCTACTCTACCAGCTCAATGCTACATATCTGGTGGAGCAGTCCTAAAGTTACGGACTTTTGGGATGCGGTTTTTACAACACTGCCATGAAGTCTTCAGTTCCAGATTGCCTTATTGTCTGTAGTCTAGTCTACTGTCTGTCCAAATATCCATGACTGGCTCTTGAAGCTCTCTCAACTAACTCAACTAAATCATACACTAACTCGCTATGAAACATTTTAAACACTGGTTTCCATTTTAAGAATCTCCTGAGTGTCATCAGCTGATGTTCTGTGAAATGTCCCAAAATGCCCACTTTATGAGACATTAGTCAAAACTTCCATACTGATAGGTTTTATGGACCACCAACCCCTAGATTAATAATCACCATGTGGTTCACCAGAAAAGGAATGTGGATCCTTTCCTGAAGCCTAGATGAACAATTATTGGTAAAATGTTCAGCACAGCAACCCAAATCCAAAACCAAGCCAACAGCTGCTTTGTACAAGCTCATATATTGGAAATAGAAGTATGATACATTAACCTCCAGCAGCAGAGTGCACTGTACTTAGCTTGAATTTCATTCCCCCCCACATCAATGATGCCGGCGATGTGGGCTGAGAAACCCCCCCCCCCCCCCCCCCCCCCCCCCCATTATAATGGAGGTCTTTGGCATCTTGGAACTGGATATAGAATCACCGCAGCTCCAGGGGAAGCTGATAAAACGTACCGAGTTAACCTGCAGAAAAACTCACCTGTCCGCCAAATTCCCTCTGTGGTTCTAAGCATCATGCCAATGTCCCCATACACCTGTAGATTTCGCTGTCAGATTTCCTTTAGATCTCCTTTTGTTTTTCCCAAAACCATGTAATATGAGGGACTTTCTAAACCATCAAGTCTACCTGTGTTCAATCGCAGAGGACCCTATACTACATACTGTAGTTGTTGGTAGATCTAAAGGATATCTGTTGGGGAGATCTAAAAGTGTATGGCCAGCTTAACGGACACGTCTGTAATTCTTAGATTGGTTTAATACTTTAGACGGGTTTAAGTGTTCCAGTCCAAAGTACGAGTATGTCTCGGGGAACCTTAGGAGCTGAGAACACAGAACATGCAGCTCTCTGGTTTTGAAGCTGTTGGGGGGGGGGGGGTGCTAGCAGCTCCTCCCTCTCCCTTCATGCTGTTATAGTATAGCTCACTAGTATAGCCTCTGCCATGTTCCCCTAGCTTCTCGGGCACTGATGGCAGACCAAGCAACAAATTCAACCATCTCTAATTTAGAGATGATCGGAAAAAAAGTTTTGCTCTAGTTCATGTAGTGCCATGGGTGTTCAGCCATGTGAAAACAGGATGAACTCACTTTTTAGTTTTGGATGATATCACTTCCTGGTTATGGGTACTGTAGTGATACCAGCAGGGAGGTCTATTCCTTGGTTTGAATTACACTCAGTGTTCAGTTGGATCAATGGGACTTTTTTCGGGCAGCAGCCCTTTGTCAAACGTATGGTGGAAAGGGGTTTCATTACTATACCTGCCTGCACAGCTGCAAGTGAAAGGTGGAGGACGAGACCAAGGGAAAAACTCCATTGAGGGAGTGCAGGGTACAGATGGTCAAAGTTTTTGACTAGCTGACTTTGTGATTACAAAGCCCCTGAACATGGTATCATCACCAGAATTGTTGAAGATATAGAGAAGGGCTGTGGGGACATTTGAAAAAAAAACAGGTTTTGCTCTAGCACATGTAGTTTTTGCATAATTTAAGTTCAAAGTTTGACTTGAAATTTTGACTTGACTTTGAACTTAACCTCCCTAGAGCACTGCCCGTACCGTGCTTTTTTTAACAGCGTGGTACGGGCAATCGCGACAGTGTACACCTGGAGGCCCAAGATCCACCATAGTGTATAATATCTGACTGTCTATGCCCTACTATGCAGTTACCAATTAATGACCAATAGTGATGGCTGGATATTCGCACTCCTTCTAGCCGGTGAGCAATACAGGTGTTTGACCCACCCCATTAGCCGGCGAGAAGGAGCTCAGTAAGATCCCACCTGAGGAAAAGCCGGCTCCGAAAACAGGAAGTGACGTCAGTGACGTCACATTGGACATCTCTTTATGTTGCCTGGCACCATCCATTTAGATACGTCCTATGGACTGTGCAACAATTTGCAGGATGTATGGGCATAGGATCAGATAGATTAGGTATTTCATCTTTCACAGGAGGGTTTTGGTAACACCTAACACAAAGTTCAAAAATGAATACGGTCCCCCTTTATTGCATGAACATCAGTGCCAGGTACACTACATTTTTTCCTTGGGAGCCATTTGGAGCAGCTTCTGCCAGAAACAGTCTCTACCCTAGCCTTCTGCACCCAAGTGATTTCTCCTAGGCTAGATATCTGTGTTTAATATCTATGCGCCTAATGCACCTGCTGCCGCTTTCTTCCAGGATCTGACAGGTTGGATGGCTGTTGACCCGGCTGCCCATGTTATAGTGGAAGGTGACTTTAACACAGTCATAATGGTTTCAGAGGATCGGAGTGCTAAACCTATACAGCTATCTCAACAGACGTCACTGTGCTCTTCTCCACCATCAACGCTAGCAGTGTTCAAACAGGCTTCTAACTTGCAGAATGTTTGCTGGATATGGAACATATACCTTTGTCTCTATGGCCCATGGATCTATGACACACCTTGAGTACTTTTTCATGACACCCTCCCTCTTGAATATGATTACTAGCTCTGATATACATGATCACGCCCCAGTGGCAATTATCATTTCACTGAAAGGCTCCTGCCGACCTGCCTCTACCTGGCGATGTCCGACACATTTGCTGTCAGACAAGGATTTTCCGTCCATGCTTCAGCAGGCTTTGTCAGAATATGAGGAATTCAATTCTCAGGAATGTATGGGCATAGGATAAGATAGATTAGGTATTTCATCTTTCACAGGAGGGTTTTGGTAACACCTGACACAAATTCAAAAGTGAATACGGTCCCCCTTGATTGCATGAACATCACAGTGCCAGGTACACTCAATTTTTTTCTTTGGGAGCCATTTGGAGCAACTTCTGCCAGAAACAGTCTTTACCCTAGCCTTCTGCACCCAAGTGATTTCTCCTAGGCTAGGGATGCCCTTGCCCCAGCAGGGGACAAGTGTGAGGCCTTAGTTAAGGTTCAGTCCAGACCAGATCTGAGGCCTGCTTCCCACTGGATCCATTACACTTCTGTTATGTTCTCTCCTGCTGTTACGAAGACCCAATTACCCACAAATACTAAGTTTATATAACCTTCTGATCTCGCCCCAAATGGCTCACGAGGTTACAACATCACATGTTTCAGAACTTTACCTTCTCACTTTCCACCCTTTGTTTTGCCCAACAGCACAACACATTCACTGACAATTTCATAGTAACATTGTTCACCCCTTAATGACCTCGTCCTTCATACATCACCATTAATCATTTATAACCTTCCTTGCTCAAATCAGCACTTGTACATGCACATACTGGGAACGCAATGCACAGCAGTTCCGAATATAGATTATGAAGATATAGCGCTGTGTTCAACGATCTTTGTGAATTCTCATAGTGCCGATATTCAGGATAAAAAGTTGAGATTTGAATATTCGCAATCAACACTAATCCTACCTACCTACCTACCTACCTACCTACCTACCTACCTACCTACCTACCTAAATTCATATCTACCTTGGCTTGCTTAAATTCTTAAAAAAAATAAGACTTCCAGTTCTGTGCTTCGTGAACAGGTAACACAGCAGGAGAGCTTCCGCAGCCAGGGATAAAATCCGGGCACCAAAGCATCTCTGGACGCCTACTCACCCTCTCTGGCGCACAGCTATAGATTGTTTTTTGGGTTCCCTAAAGTCTCGGTCCCATACGGCTGCTCCACACCCTGCACAAAAAAATCCGAAATGACGCCAGCGGGGTGTGTAGGGGCCGGCGCATGCAGCCGTATGGGGCCGAGACTTCGGGGAGTCCAAAAAACAATCCATAGCTGTGTGCCAGAGAGGGTGAGGGGGAACAGGAGGAAACGGACCATTGCTCAGGCAGTCGCAAAACTTATGAAGCCCACAATCCAATAGGCTGTGGATACAGCCATCACCAAGGCACTGTGTGCTAGGCAGAGACACACATTTCTGCACTGGAGGATGCCAACCAGGAGCAATCCACGCTAGTACCACAACTTCGACAACAGATAAGTGCCCTGACTACTAGAATGGATTATTCCGAAAACAGGTTGCAACACAACAACTTGCGCATACTGGGCATCCCTGAAACCCACAAGCCTGCACAATTGCATGAAATTTGCTTGCAGCTTATTCCAGGGGAACTTGGGTTGCCTTCGGATTGCAAAGTAGAACTGGCCCACCCGCTGCCCCCCCCAAACCAAACCACTCCGAGTCCAGTCATTGTTAAATATCAGGACTATGCGGACAAAATGGCAACTATGAAGGCCTACCGCTAGGTCAAGAAGTTGGTATTTGAGGGCCATAGCCTTATATTCTTTGCGGATTATTTGGAATAGTAAGGCAGGGGCCTCAGAGTTGCGGAAGGCAGGGGCATCAGAGTTGATTTACAGATTGCGGACGCAACTATCTCTGTGTTTAATATCTATGCGCCTAATGCACCTGCTGCAGATTTCTTTCAGGATCTGACAGGTTGGATGGCCATTGACCCGGCTACCCATGCTATAGTGGAAGGTGACTTTAACACAGTCATGATGGTTTCAGAGGATCGGAGTGCTAAACCTTTGCAGCTATCTCAACAGACATTGCTGCGCTCTTCTCCACCATCAACGCTAGCAGTGTTCGTACAGGCTTCTAACTTGCAGAATGTTTGCTGGACACGGAATATACCTTTGTCTTTATGGCCCATGGATCTATGGCGCACCTTGAGTACTTTTTCATGACACCCTCCCTCTTGAATATGATTACTAGCTCTGATATACATGATCTGGTGATTTCGGATCACGCCCCAGTGGCAATTACCATTTCACTTAAAAGGCTCCTGCCAACCTGCCTCTACCTGGTGATGTCCGACACATTTGCTGTCAGACAAGGATTTTCCATCCATGCTTCAGCAGGCTTTGTCAGAATATGAGGAATTCAATTATCAACATCATTCACAGCTCTCCCTGTTCTGGGAAGCAGGCAAAGCCTTTCTACGGGGCAAAATTATAGCCTATGCCTCCTCTAAAAAGAAAATTGCTCACAAGTGTTTCTTGGAAGCTAGTGCAGCCCTAAGGCAGGCACACACGTTACTGCGGGCACAGCCGTCCTGGGGCAATAGAGACAGATGGTATTCTTTTAAAAGGGAGTTTTAGCTAGCCATACACGTGTCGGATTCCATGTCCAATCGATTCATCATCCGATCGATTCCGGAGATTCTGCCGGGAATCGCAGGTGTGATCAATCGGCCAATTAAGAGTATCCATCGCTGCATACCACCTTGTCCAACGGATTCCAGCACGATTCCGGGACGATTTCGTGTCCGATTCTACCTCCGATTCCACCTCACAAATGGCAACTCCCCCTGATCTGTGCAGAATCGGATCAAAAAGACCAACATGTTGGTTCTCTGACGGATCCGATTCTGGGCCCCTGAACGATCGGACGTGATCGGACGGACAAGGTGGGCTGCACACGATTCCGGCACGATCGATTCACGTGCACGCGCCCGGAATCGATCGGCCCGGAATCCGGCCGGAATCCGACCCGTGTATGGGGGCCTTTTGACTTATGGGCTCAAAGGTCAGAAATGGTTAAAGAGGCTTATGTACGTATGAGGTACCATAGGTTCGGCAACAAAACTGGCCGCATGTTGGCTAATCGGGTTAAGAACGGCTATTACCCCACAATCATTCCAGGGCTCTGCTCTGCTTCAGGACTAATCGAGCGGAAGCCTGAACAAATTGTACATCTATTTGCTCGATTTTATCAAAATTTTTACCATGACTCCACACCGTCCCCGGAGGGTGGGGAGGAATTTTTGTTGTCAGTCACTCTCCCTCGCATTCTTGAAGAACATCTGGTGGCTAAGAATGCTCCTATTTCTCTGCAGGATATTGAACATACGATTAAGTTGCTCCCCATTCTTAAAAGTCCGGGCCCAGATGGCTTTACTTCCGAAGTATTCAAGCACTTATTGCCCTCGATAGGATAACCTCTGTGTTTGCTGTATTCCTCTGTTTTAGAGGGAGGTCCTTACTTACCTACTGCTCATGAAGCTCACATAAAGGTGATAGCCAAGAAACAACGGGAGCCCCTTGACCCAGGCTCCTACCGTCCCCTTTCCTTGATTAATGTGGATGCAAAAAAGTTTTCCAAAAAAATGACCACCCGCCTTGTTGGGATACTTTCCTATGTGATACATCCCGCTCAAGTTGGCTTTGTTAAGGGCCGCTCTGCTGTATCTAACATTAGGAAAGTATTCATAGCTCTGGAGCATGCCAAACTGCATCCTGAGAGGGACATTGCCTTGTTTTCCCTTGACGCAGAGAAAACCTTTGATAAATAAAGTTTGATTGGCTGTTCTTAGTGCTGGAAAAAATGGGCTTTGGGGGACACATTATCCATGACCCCAGGACTACCGAGCAATCCTCCATAAATCCAATAAGAAATAATGGTAGAGATTGAGTGTTCGTTGGAAAATTTATATTTATATAAATGTAAGTAAAATTAACAAATTGGCCACAGCCTGTAAACATCATAACTTAGTAAACAAAGAACATTAACAGTTAAATAGGGGTCCCCAGACAGTGCCACCATTTCACTATCTTGCTTCCAAACCACCATACCAGCCACCAGCCCTTAGGTATCAGCATGGTGGGCACCTTAAAACTTATAATACATAACATGAACTGGGGCATAAGCCCCCACCAGTACTTTGTGACTGCCCTTGGGGTGCGGACACATCACAATGAGGCTCAGCTTTCTCCCTGAGGCACTGCCAAGCTTCCACCATACTGTGACAGAATAAAACAGTAACAAAATAGGCAGTGGATTGTGTGGGAGACAAACAAGTCACTAAATTGTTTAAGCATTAGTGCCTTCCCCACATGTTTTCCACTCAGGAACTTAGGACACTTATGCTGAGATACCGCCACTCCACTCGGTACCTCACCAGTGACATTAGTAACACATTGGGGCCCCTAAGGGTACATTAATTTCTTTTCTGTGTTATGCTGGACTTGGGGCCGTACGGTTGGTGGCCCCAGGACCCCTTCTGGCCTTTCGGTTCATACAGCAATGATAAAGCACGTTTGAGAGATGTTTTGTTGATGTGATGTGCTCTTTGTATTTATGTGTGTGTTTTTTTTCCTTTTCCACCCCATCCTGTTCCCTTTCCTGCTTCCTATGACACTTGGTAGTCCTGGACGGCCATTTTCAATTTGATTATATATTTGTTCAAGTGCCAACCATTTGGACTGCTACAGGTTATGGACTGCCTCTTATTATCAGCAGGGACTACCATTGAGGACTGACTACTGTGCCTTTCTGTATAGCTGTCTCTCAGACCTTATGCTAAAGTGTGGGTTCCATTGTCCATATACTTGTCCCATTGCTACTAGAGATTGTTGAATTTTTCGAACTTGCTAACTTTGTGAGCTGATTGCAAAGCCTCTGAAAATGATATCATCACCAAAATTGCTGGAGATGTAGAGACAATTTTAAAAAAAAAGTATTGCTCTATCACATGTAGTTTTTGCATAAATTAGGTTCAAAATCAAAGTCGAAATTGCGATTTTCAAAATTTTTAATTGACTTTGAACTTCATTTGTGAAAAAATTGTTTGTGTTAGAGCCATACTTTTTTTTGTAGTATACCCCCAACCCTTCTCTATATTCTCTCGAGTAAGTTTAGTGATGATACAATGTTCAGGGGCTTTGCAATCAGCTCACAAAATTAGCAAATATATGGACAATGGAACCCACACTTTAGCATAAGGTCTGAGAGACAGCTTAACAGAAAGGCATAGTAGTCAGTCCTCGATGGTGGTCCCTGCTGACAATAAGAGGCAGTCTATAACCTGTAGCAGCAAAAAAATTGACTATCTCTAATTGTCTCTAATTAATTTCTAATTGTCTCTAATTTAATACGTTAAAAATTTGTTTTGTGAAAAAAGGTTTAATAAAATATTTAAAAAAATAAATAAATAAACTTTAAAAAAAATTCAGCCAATTTTAGTTGTCTTTTCGCTTTTTATTTGGATTTTAAAAATATGTTGCTACACTTTGTCTTCTTCTAATGTCTTTTCTCTGTTTTCTCCCTTTCCAGACAGTTTTCCATTCTCCCCCATCCCATTCTCCACATCCCATACCCAATAAAAATCATCCATCTTACGATTTTCTTTATGATTCCACATGGTTCCGATTTTCGTCTCATCACGTACATGGCATGGAGGGCATTTGCCAGAACATACACAGCCCTGTACGCATAGGCCGGCATTATGTCTTTTTCATCTTGAAATGTGTACCAAACATATTGTACTTCTGTGCAGTTCCTTAGAGATAGGATATACAGAGATTGGAAAAAGTTATTTTTGGCTGAGTTGGGGGAAAGGCATTGAAGAGAATGTATCCAGAGATCCTCCAGTATGGGGTCAGTTAGGCAGGAGGAGTTGACACCATTCATATACACATCCATGTTTGAGATCCTTATATCTGGCCATACAAACATTAAGCTGCAGTTCATTAGTGATAAGTGATGATATGTTAAACTTTTTAGTTTCCAAAATTGCTTTATTGAGAACAACAGTGCAGGTTATGCAAAATGTTAAACTTTTTATGTCAACAAATGACTCAGAAAGTATTAAAGTGAGTAAAATTATCAACCCTAACATCATTGATCACATCAAAAAAATATAGAAAATATAATGAGAACATGCCGCACACAATGAGAATGCTGGATGTCGCTTCCGCTAAAGTTTCTAGTTGCTGTACAGTGACATCAAAACTTGCAGTAAATCTAATGACGTACTCGATGCAGATCTCATGTCTCATCATCAGCTTACTCAGTTCTTGTAATTCAGTGTCACCACTTCCATCACTTGTCACCAACATTCCAACCCAGTTCCATCCAAAATGTAACAAAATATCTATAATAGCGCCATAACGGACCCGATCATCTGGCGTCATCCGGTATAAGGTTGGGTACTGTCTGCGGTCACTCAGACGGATGTCAGTGATCCGATAACTGATCTGTAATAATTATAATTATAATAAAAATAATCAAGAATCATTTTATTGAATTTTTTTAGGATATCTGGACCAGGACTAGAGACCATTTCGCCGGTTTCGACTTAATTGCAAAGCCCCTGAGCATGGTATCATCACCAAACTTGCTGGAGATGTAGAGAAGGGTTGGGGGTATGCTCCAAAAAAAAGTATGTCTCTAACACAAACAGTTTTTTCACAAATTAAGTTCAAAGTCAAGTAAAAAATTTGAAAATCTGAATTTCGACTTTAACTTTGAACTTAATTTATGCAAAAACTACATGTGCTAGAGCAAAACTTTTTTTTTTTCAAATGTTCCTCCAACCCTTCTCTACATCTCCAGCAAGATTGGTGATGATACCATTTTCAGGGGCTTTGCAATCAGCTCACAAACTTTGAAAGTCGAAAAATTCGACCATCTCTAACCAGGACTACAGCGCTGAAGAGGACATATTAACTGTAAGAAAATGTAATATTTTTTACTTTTATTTTCGGGGGAGTTTAGTAATTTATTGTGTTAATGTATTTCAGTGGTATTTGTAAATCACTTGTTTTTTAATTGTCGGGTTTAGTAAATTGTGCGATTGCACTTTTGTTTATTGTTAAATTGCGTATTTTATTTGGTTTAAATTGTCAGCTTTGTTAGGGTAGGGGTAATGGTTTGTGATTTGTGTTTTATGTTAGATGACATCATTTATGACATACAGTATTTTTCGGCATATAAGACGCACTTTTTCACCACCAAAATTGGGGTCAAAAAGTGCCACTCGGCCGCCGATGGTCGCACCTTGGCTTCCCACCAGCTCTCCCGGCATGTAGGAGCTGTCAGTTCAGATGGGAGAGCCGATGTGCGGCTCTCCCATCTGAACTGTGCTATATGAGCTGGCATCTACAGCTCTTCTGTCCGTGAAACAGCTATCAGCTGCCCCACAGACACAGAATCCGATACATCGGGAGACTGTGACCTCGAGAGAGGAGAGAGAGCTGAACACAGCTCAGCTCTCCTCTCCCCCTCCCTCCTCCTCCCTCCTGAGATCAGTGTAGTGTGACGTGTGTTCAGCTGAGAGTGTACTGCTGCTAGTGACACCTGCTGGCTGAATTGGATATTGCATCCATTAAATTCATTGCATTATCCCAATCCCAAAACGTATTAAAAAAAAAATTCTGCCCTAAAAACTGGGTGTGTCTTATGTGCCGGTGCGTCTTATAAGGCGAAAAATACGGTATAACATTATATAGTAATTTAATGTTGAAATTTGCGGTATTAGTTGGTTTGAATTGTCTGCTTTTTTTTGGCATGTCATGTGTCTGCTGTATTCATTCATAGAAAAAGGCATTCTGCCATAGACATGAAATTAATAAAATGAATGAATGGATTTATTATTTTAGCATTCAAGAGATTTTTTTTTTATTTTTCCAGATTACAACATAGATAACAACCAATAGATAACACAATATCCATATTCATCATTTCCAAAACATACCCCCCTCCTCCCACTACAAAGAACCCACCCCACCACTTCTTCACCCCTCCACTGCTTCCTCTAATTTCTTTGATGCAGAAAACATTATCCATTGTGTCCATGTTTTTCTGAATGTTTCCTCTGTATTGTATTGTATTGTATTGTATTGTCCTCTATAGTGTCGCTGTTACATCTTCCATTCGATATACCTCATCAGTTCTTGCCATCCATGGAGATATGCTGGGTGATATTGACTGTTTCCATGTAAGCGGGATACCCGCTCTAGATGTGTTCAGTAGGTATCATTGAATTCTAGTACCATTTAGTCATTACAATGTAATAGATATGTTTCTAGTCTTTCTCCCATGTCTTGCCCCATGATCACTTTCAACCAATCCCGTACTTTTGCCCAATATTGTATTATTCTGTCGCATTCCCAGAAATTATGTAAGAACGTTCCATTTTCACATCTCACAACATTTATCAGATATAGAGTTGTACATTCTATGAATTTGTTCTGGAACCCTTTACCATCTTGCGGTTATTTTGTGTTTAATTTCTTGAATTCTAGATACTATTGAGGCTTTGTGCAACAGGATAAATATCCTTTCCCACTTTTCGTTTGTCAATGTACTAACTTTATCTCTTTCCCATTGTATGAATGAAAGGTATTTGAGTCTCCATTGCCTCGGTAATGTCATTATAGAATATAGACATTGTGTGCTTCACTGGAAGCGCTTCTTTACTAGAGAGGGTCGAATTTTTTTTTACAAATTCGACCATTTCAACGATTTCGAGTTACCATATTTTTCGGACTATAAGACGCACCGGACCATAAGACACACCCAGTTTTTAGGGCAGAAAATCCAGAAAAAAAAGATTTAATACATTTTCACATCAATTGGGATAATGCAATGAATTTAATGGATGCAATATTCAATTCAGCCACAGGTGTCACTAGCAGCAGTACACTGTCAGCTCAACACGTCACACTACACTGATCTGTTCAGTGTTCTGTGTTCAGCCCAGGATTTCTGCATCCCCTGCACCCCGGCCGAGCCATCCATAGCCGAACTGAACACAGCCCACAGCTCTCCTCTGTGTTCTCGTTGGTGGGGATGCGGCATTTAGATCTTTCTTCTGAAATGACAGCTGCCCCCGCTCTCCTCTGTCGGCAGAGCTGGCGGGAAGCCGGTGGTCGCACATTCAGACCATAAGACGCAGGCACTCCCCCCCCCCCCAATTTTGGGGGTGGAAAAGTGCGTCTTATGGTCCGAAAAATACGGTAATTGCAAAGCCCCTGAACATGGTATCATCACCAAACTTGCTGGAGATGTAGAGAAGGGTTGGGGGTACGCTACAAAAAAATATGTCTCTAACACAAATAGTTTTGCACAAATTAAGTTCAAAGGCATGTCAAAATTCACCTTTGTATTTTAAATTAATTTATTTAAAAACTCCATGTGCTAGAGCAAAACTTTTTTTTACAAATGTTCCCACAACCCTTCTCTACATCTCCAGCAATTTTGGTGATAATACCATTTTTGGAGGCTTTGCAATCAGCTCACAAAGTTATCAAGTCTAAAAATTTGACCATCTCTATTCTTTTGGGTGGGTTGTGAGTGGGTGTCGGAGGTTTAATGTAATGACAGGTAATGTCTGAGTTGAACGCTACTCCAGAAATTTATATTTTCTGCATCTAAACTTCTAATTTCATCCTGTTGTAGCCATCAAGTCGGCCTAAAAAAAATCGCATTTTCTGAAAGCCCCTTTCTGCACTAAGTTCTAAAAGGGTTGTGAGTTCATACCTGGAGGGAAATGAGGGTTCCCTGTTACCGGGGTCAATGGGAATGGTGCTGGGGACAGTTTTGAGTCCGGTGTTGAAAGAGGTATGACTTCCAGTCCTGCGTAGTGTGAATGAACAAGAAAAATCTTTACACACTAACAATGTATCTCTCCAAGGGTCACGCTCCCTGTGACATCACGGGATTCACGGACCGGAACTCATACCTCTTTCAACGCCTGACATCAGAAGGGAAGAATGTCTCCAGCAGAGCTCTGAAGGATGAGTGAAGACTTTATTTTTTCCCCTTTTTTTTACATCGCGGAGAAGATGAGATTTATTTTGGGCCGCTGCTTTGTGAATTATTTTTTTTAATGTTTTTTTTTTAAATGTATTATCGGATGAAAGATTTTTTTTATTATTTGGTTTTTTTTAAACGAAGGCTTCCACCTAAAGTTTTGGGATTTGTGCTGGATTGGGCTGTGTAAATACCTTCTGTTTTAAGAAGGCTTGATTTGTGCTACGCACTGCTCATGTTGAGGGCTTTTTGATTCCTTTCATCCCTTCTCACCATAACCTTCACGGGTACTTCTCTTTGTTTTTTTTTTTCTAAATCAAGAATCATTTTATTGTATTTTTATCAGGATATCTGGACCAGGACTACAACGCTGAAGAGGACATATTAACTGTAAGTAAATGTAATATTTTTTACTTTTATTTTCGGGGGAGTTTAGTAATTTATTGTGTTAATGTATTTCAGTGGTATTTGTAAATCACTTGTTTTTTAATTGTCGGGTTTAGTAAATTGTGCGATTGCACTTTTGTTTATTGTTAAATTGCGTATTTTATTTGGTTTAAATTGTCAGCTTTGTTAGGGTAGGGGTAATGGTTTGTGATTTGTGTTTTATGTTAGATGACATAATTTATGACATACCGTATTTTTCGGCATATAAGACGCACTTTTTCACCACCAAAATTGGGGTCAAAGAATACTTTGCTGACTTTTTCATCAGTGACCCCTATCAATGGATGAGAGGCTATCTGACGGGGGGTTGTCTCCTGTATCCGAGGCCGTAAGCGAAAAGGCGGGGAATTTTGATCAGGAAAACCGGAAGTGAGGTCAGTGACTATTGCCAGATGTGAAATAACAAAGACTTCATCCTCAATGATCGGTGAAGCCAACATGCCAAAATCGTACAGCAAAAAAATTCCCAATAGAGGGAGAGAACAGTTTCCCCTATACAATATAGGGGCGAGGGGACTTTAACGGCTTCAAACTGATTAATGTAAATAGGTGGCTTTGGGCCACAAATAGGTATAAAACATAAATTTAGACAAAAAGACAGCTTATAAGCATAAGGCATAAAAATACATGAAATAATACAGTGATACAGTTTCACGATGACAACCAGACCAGTACTCATCAATAGAATATAAGGGTCCCTTTTAAAGATCAGAGATCTGAGATCTGTTGAGTAAAAACCATCCTCCATATGGAACGCCACACCAAAACTGTATTATTTCATGTATTTTTATGCCTTATGCTTATAAGCTATAATTTTTGTCTTATTAAATTTATGTTTTATACCTATTTGTGGCCCAAAGCCACCAATTTACATTAATCTGTTTGAAGCCGTTAAAGTCCCCTCGCCCCTATATTGTATAGGGGAAACTGTTCTCTCCCTCTATTGGGAATTTTTTTGCTATTGCCAGATGTGAGGTTAATGACGTCACTTCCAGTTTTTGGAGCCGGCTTTTCACTACAAGACTGAGTTTTCTACCCGGTCTTCTAGTGAAAAGATTCTTCCTCTTCTAGCGGAATCTTACTGCTCCTGCCCAGAAGAAGAATAGTGAGCTCCTTCTCCTCCTTCAAATGGGTGGGGGGGGGGTGGTAGAACACCCGTACTGCTTACAGGCTAGAAGGAGTGCGAACATCCATGTTTGAAGCCGAACTGTCCACTTTGTGGGCAGTTCGGCCATCACTGCACCAAGGTGCTTTTTAGTACTAAAAATGTTCGGATATCACTACACTCTTATTGGCTGTTCAATTGCTCATAATAGATTTAGTGGTAAGTGTGGCCTTTTCTTCTTGGCCTCTAAAGAAAGCCGTACACTGGCAGATTTTTAACAGATTTTTAAGCTGATTGGTGGTTGATCAGCAGTCGATCTGCTGCAAATCGGGTGGGCCCCCCTGGACAGATCAACCAGGAATCTCCTGATCTGTAAATTCCCGGCTGATCCCATCACTTTGTCAGTGAAAATACAATTGTTTCACAGTTATAATGATCTGCAGAAGCATAATGATTTTATTATAGAATTATTTGTTCCTTCCCGGGGGACACCGACACAATGTCACCGCACAGCTGCAGCACATGACGGACACCCTGATATACAAGAAATGGATCTTAAGCTAGCCATACACTGCACGGATTCCCTGGCTGATCGAATCAGCACCGATGGATTCCGGCGATTCCGCCGGCATCCACAGGTGAGAACGATCAGCCAATTAGGGAATCCGATCGTGGCAGCCCACCTTGCACGGCCGGATCCGTGTCCGATGGATCGCCTCCCTGACCGCAACGCCCCCTGATCAGAGCAGAATCGGACCCGAAAAGACCAACAGGTTGGTTCTTCCTCGGATCCGATTCTGTGCCCCCGATCCATCGGATGCGGTCGGACGGGCAAGGTGGGCTGCAGGGGATTCCGGCACGATGGATCCGCGTGCACGCGCCCGGAATCCATCGCGCCGGAATCCGGCACGAATCCGTGCCGTGTATGGGGGCCTTTACATTATAGAAAAAGTTTCACACTTTAACACAAGTTATATCAGACAAAACACAAAGAGTGTACCTAGAGGTCCAGAGGTCTATATCTGTTTACAATTTCATATCTATAATCTACAGTCTAACTTTTTTCAAAAATAGATATAATAATCCTAAAGATTACATTTCTGCAGTAAGATTTTTCTTGTGTTATGATCGGGTTTACAAAGCATAATATAACATTTAGGGAAGAATATACATCCTAATATTCCAGCATTA
>CM070032.1:234850548-234860741 GCA_036250615.1 Ptychadena robeensis | reverse complement strand
CCCCCCCCCCCCCCCTTTTCAAGCATTTTCAAGCAGGAAGTAATACAATATGCAATTTAACCCCCCTAGCGCTCTGGCAAGGTCCAGATTTCTATACCAAAAGCGCACCATAGACTCTAATGGAATTGTTTAATGTTGTAGGCCTGTTACTTCCCAAAATCTGTCCGTACACGGGTCTAATAGACATCCGTACTATAATGATGTTTGAAACACACAATTATGTATATACTTATTGTCCATAGTCTTGTCTACTGTCTCTTCAAATATCCATGACTCTTGGATAGTGATGGCCAAACATTTACCGCGTCCGTCCACAAACAGGTGGAAAAAGTCCACCTGTTCACAGAGAACCATCTGAACTATACCAAAAATTATGCAGCAGCGTCACTTCCAGGATATGGCACGCACAGTTCCTGGACGTCACTTCTGGCCTGTGCCCAGTATAGTACTAGAGATTGGGTGTCTCTATCCGGTCTCTAGTGAAAATAATTTCAGCCAGACCTTTCCGCTCCTGTTTCTTCCGGAGGAAGAATGATAGACTTCTTTTCACCGGCAAAGGTGGCTGGTCGAACACCCGTTCTGTTTGCCGGCGAGAAGAAGAGCGACCATTCAATGTGCGCGTCACATTGTCTGCACAGCGGACATTTTGCCCATCACTACTCTTTAAGCTCTTCCAACTATTATGAATGAAACTCCTCAACTAAATCATACACTAACTCGCTATGAAACACTTTGTTTGCTGGTTGTCATTTCTAGAATCATCAGCTGATGCTCTGTGGAATGTTCCAAAATGCCCCCTGTATGAGTCCATACGGATAGGTTTTATGGACCACCAACCCCTAGATTAATAATCATCATAAAATATGAGTTCATGGGTATGCCTGGGACATATGGTTCACCAGAAAAGGAACATTGCGGTTTCTAGGCTTTTCTGAGGCCTAGATGAGCAATTATTGGACTTTAAATGTTAAGCGCAGCGACCCAAATCCAAAACCAAAAAACCAAGCCAATTGCTGCTTTGTACAAACATATTGGAAATATAAGTATGATACATTTTATAAGTATGGTACAAGCAGATCAGCTTCAGCACAGCCTGTTGGTGCTTTCCCACAGCAGTGCTACACTGCTTCCAGCTAGTGAGTGACAGTGTACTGCAGTTTGAGGTGGAAGTGGTGAAGGTTTGAGGAGGAGGTGGTGAAGGAGAAGAAGTGGAGTTTGGAGCCAGTAGCATAGCTGCTGGCGGAGACCCTGATGGACGTAGGGCCCGCAATCCTGGGCGTGGGTAGCACCTGTGCCATCCCAGGGTACGACTCACTCCTGACCTCCAAAACATTCACCCAGTGGGCCGTGAGGGAGATGTAGCGCCCCTAGCCACCAGCACATGTCCATGTGTCAGTGGTAAGGTGGACCTTCCCAGTTACTGCGTTGGTCAGGGCATGGGTGTTGCCCATGTTGTTCTGGGGCACATGCTGGTGCAAAGCTGGCTTGGCACACCAGTAAAAATAATGGCGGCTGGGGACTGCATACCTAGTGCTGAGGCCTTCCGCCAACATTAGGCTGCGGAAGGCCTCAGTCTCAACAGGCCTAAATAGAAACATTTCAAGAGTCAGTAGTTTTAAAATGTGTGCATTTAGGGCTATGACCTGAGGGTGGGTCGGTGGGAATATTGGTGTACATAACCTGTAATGTATGAAATGTCTTTTTTATTTTGTTTGTTACTTGGTAATCTTTGATTACATACGCATTTCTACTTTGAGGTTGATAAATAAACTTTTAACCTGTATATCTGTTGCCGTTTATAGTCCCATTTCGGTGTACCAGTAACCGTTTGGTTCCGGTAAAGGGTGCAACAACGCACAGGATTTTATCTTGTGCGGTGCGTTAATTATATGTTAATTTAGAGATGATGGCAATATTACTTTGTTGGCGCTAATAGGCACATTTTGAAAAATAATGTATTTTCTGTATCTCTCTTTTTTCCCTTTCCAGACAGTTTTCCATTCTCGCCCATCCCATACCCAATACAAATCATCCATCTTACGATTTTCTTTATGATTCCACATGGTTCCGATTTTCTTCTCATCACGTACATGGCATGGAGGGCATTTGCCAGAACATACACAGCCCTGTACGCATAGGCCAACATTATGTTTTTTTCATCTTGAAATGTGTACCAAACATATTGTACTTCTGTGCAGTTCCTTAGAGATAAGCTGTAATGAGACTGGAAAAAGTCATTTTTGGCTGAGTTGGGGGCAAAGCATTGAAGAGAATGTATCCAGAGATCTTCCAGTATGGGGTCAGTTAGGCAGGCTGAGGAGTTAACGCCATTCATATAAACATCCATGTTTGGGATTCTTTTTTCTGGCCATACAAATATTAAGCTGCAGTTCATTAGTGATAAATGACGATATGCTAAACTTTTTATGTCAGCAAATGACTCAGAAAGTATTAAAGTGAGATCACCCCTAACATCGTTGATCACATCAAAAAAATATAGAAAATATAATGAGAACATGCCGCACACAATGAGAATGCTGGATGTCGCTTCCGCTAAAGTTTCTAGTTGCTGTACAGTGACATCAAAACTTGCAGTAAATCTAATGACGTACTCGATGCAGATCTCATGTCTCATCATCAGCTTACTCAGTTCTTGTAACTCAGTGTCACCACTTCCATCACTTGTCACCAACATTCCAACCCAGTTCCATCCAAAATGTAACAAAATGTCTATAATAGCGCCATAACGGACCCGATCATCTGATGTCATCCGGTATAAGGTTGGGTACTGTCTGCGGTCACTCAGACGGATGTCAGTGATCCGATAACTGATCTGTAATAATAAAATGTGTTTGTGTTTTGTCTGTGTTTATTATACAGTAAATACACTATATCTATAGATCTACCTTTATGTCCAAGCAGGTATCACTTAAAATAATACTGGATACTGAATCTAGTACTTGAGTACCAATAAGAGTAAGTGACAATGATAGTACCTATCAATCATTATTAACTGAACAGTTCGCCGTGCGGGGAATTTAAGGTTCTCCACGAACAGGCGGACAGAAGACTTTTTTAAAAGTCCGATCCGCCTGTTCGCAGATGGACAAGGGGAATGTTAATAGAGATGGCTGGACATTTTCTTGTTCCACCAGCCCCCTTCGCTGGCGAGAAGAAGTGTGAGTATACTTGTGAGGCCAGATCAGGCGTACAGGGATCCAAAAAAAGATCCAGTCGGCAGAAGAATATTTTAGATCCCTGCACAGCTCACTCACTAGAGAAACTTCATTTTTAGGACTCCGGAACTGTGCGCTCCGAATTTTCATCGTATTAGAGATCGGAACAGGTATGGTCAAGATGATTTCTCTGTAAACTGGCGGACGGCTGACTTTTCCAAAAGTCTAATCTGTCTGTTTGCGAACAGATGCGGACAATGTTCCATCATCACTACTGGTTAAGTGAGCATTTGGACTCAATTAAAGATGGTACAACCAGTGATGGAAACATTCAATGAGATCCGCACTCTCAACCTGGGCTTTTCACGAAATCTTCAAAGTTTATTGAAATATAAAACCAGCGACATACATCGCAAGAGCTTACGGTTTAAGGATGGTATTTGACTGAGAACGAGAAATATCTAATTTATGTAAGATAATTTCTGCTTTCATTTCCACTGCCTGGTGAGTAGTGATGAGCTGCATAGGCAAAATTTAAACTTGTGAATAATTCTACTGGCATTCGAGTTTATGAATGAATTGTGAAAACATTTACAATCGCTTTGCGTTTACCTTTAAAATGAATGGTCATGTGTGATATGATCGCAATGCATGGCCATAAGCTTCCCAATGCATAATTTTGTGAATATTCTGCATTGCAAATAGCTGCCGTCATATTCATGAAGTTTGCAAATTCTTCAATAGTCTAAATTTGTTGAATATATTTGCAATTCGAATATTCAAGCTCAACACTACTGGTGATACATGTGATGGTTATTTACCCTCATCCCCATTGATCTCTCAGGCCTGGTACTTATAGCCCAGTCCGTATATCTTGGTTGTTTCGAATTAGACAACACTCTTGATTTCTCCATGATCATTAACAATCAATTAATTAATAATTGTTAATAAATTATTGTTTGTTATTTTGGAAACATGTACGCTATAAAAACAAAGTCCACTAATTATAATTCGGATATTTTATATTTAAAACTAGAGATGATCGAAAAATTTACCATTTCGAGTTAATTGCAAACTTGCAAGGGTTGGGGGTATTCTACAAAAAAATATATAACTCTAACACAAATAGTTTTGGCATAAATTAGGTTCAAAGTCAAGTCAAAATTTCGAAAATCAAGATTTTGATTTAAACTTAATTTATGCAAAAACTACATGTGCTAGAGCCAAACTTTGTTTTTCAAATGTTCCCACATCCCTTCTCTACATCTCCAGCAAGTTTCAGAGAAAAATTCAACCATCTCTATTAAGCAGTGATAGTTAATTTAAAACACACTCCAGATAACTGTCAGGAAGGTTAAATAATAGTAATAATGAGTAATTAGTGATGGCCGAACAGGCCAGAAGTGATGTCAGTGACGTCACATCCAGTACCTGGGACGCATAGTCCGCTTTGGGGACAGTTCGGCCATCACTATGAGTAATATGTTGCATGCTGTTCATCTGAGATAGAGGACCCACTTAACATCAGATGAGATGTTATCACCATATGTAATATCTGGGAAGATGTTCTTTTCCCCTCTGGCTGTACATGTATTAAGTGATTTTAGAAGAAGACTTTGTCATTGTAAGTGGATCTCTGATTTCTGATTGATAGTTTTAGCAATATTAAAAATACACTGACCTCCACAAGTTGTCTCCACAGTTCAGAGAATGCAATAGGTAATTAACTTTTTATCTGATTACTGTGATCACTTACCTGTGTGTAATGATACAGAGTAAGTAACTGGGCCAATGCATGACTTGTATGGAGAGTTGTGTCACCAATAAATCCAGCCACTTCCCCATGTCTCCTACAGGAATAGTTAGGAGCTTCTATCTCTTCTCCAGATAATATCTGCAGGGCGTATCCAAAGGTTTTTATTGGATCTTTACAAGTACTGAATACATGATAGCCCAGAGTAACATTGGGCAGAAGATCGGGGTCTTTGTTAATCTCATTGACAGCAAAGATCATCGCCAAGATGGCCTTGTACTCTCCAAAGTTAACACTACAGAAAATCAAAAGCTGAGGGTCATAACACAGGAAGGTGAACACATCACAGTAGAAACAACATAATAACCCTGATGAAGCTGTTATACAAGTGTATGCTCCTGATCCCTTAGGAGGTAGAAACATTTACATTCAGTGAGACATCCGGGATGCAGATGTCTGAGATTGGATGAAGAGAGATTTTTAATAACTTGCTATGGTTCTGGAGATGTCTGCAATAATATGGGACCGACTTCAAATATCATAGATAAGAGAACAGGAGAATGCTGTTTACTAGAAGCAGCACCAGGGTTTTCTAACACATCTCTGTCTGCAGATGTCTGCTCTGACCAAAAGCCCCCCATACACCACATACAATTACCATGCAATTTCTGTACAATCAACTTTTCTTCTACCGAAACCATGTAATATGAGGACTTTTCTACACCTTCCAATCACTATGTATTCTATTAGGGAGGTCACTATACTACATAGTTGTTGGTAGATCTGATGGAAATTGTATGGAGGAATCTGAAGGTGTATGGGGGGCTTTAGACCAAGGATTACTCCAAAGATTTAGGTCATAGCAGCATCTAACCCTAGACACATGACATACTGTATAGCAGATATTATGATACATTTTTTAATTTAGTTACACAAAGAGAGTTTTAGAAAAGAGACTTACTAGTCACAGTAAGAAGAGCATGTAGATGACCCAACACTACCGATATTCTCAGGTCTGTGCCGGTAGCTGCTGTAGTGAGCAGAGATCAATCCTCCGATGATGACATCTCCCTCCTGGTAATATTTATACTCAAACAATGGCTTCAGGGCATGAAGTCTACAACGAGATGATGAGTTCTGGGTCAGAGATGTTCCATAAGATGTAACAGGGAGGAAAAATATCAGAAGAAACATAGCACAGAGAATCAGAGAACTTTTCATGTCATACATCAGATGCTCTCCGTCACTGTCAGATCTGCTCTGGAGGGGAGACACAATAACCAGCACTTTATATACATTTACTGACTCTGATCTACATCTACAGAACAAAGAACAGATAATAATAACATCAGTCTGAAAATATAAAATCTATCTATTGTTAAAAATACGCTTCATCATATAAGCTTAAAAAATGGTAAATTATTCAGAAAGAAATGTCTCTGTGTAGGTTCATGCAATTCCTACTGAGCTTATGAAACATTTATACATGTGCTTTATACAGTCCTGATCAAAAGTTTAAGACCACTTGAAATATGGCAAGGAATCATATTTTACATTGTTGGATCTTAACAAGGTTCCAAGTCAAGCTTCAACAAGAAGAAATGGGAGTGAGACAAAACATTTTGTTGAACATTCAATTTAATGAAAACAACTAATAAACTGAAACAGTTTGATCAAAAGTTCAGGACCACATGCCTTTAAAAGGCCAAATCTGTGCAGAGATGTGGATTCATTGTAATTTTCTGTCAGGTAGTCACACGTTGTGATGGCAAAGGCAACGAAACTCTCCCTTTATGAACGTGGTCTCCCTTTATGAACGTTGCATAAGCAGGGTCTATCACAGCGCGCCATCCCTGCTGAGGTGGGATGCAGTAAGATAGTCATTTGGAATTTCTTTAATGATCCTGTGGGTTATGGAACAAAAAATTTCACCAGCACTGAGACAGAGGATCCAATTGGCTGTCCATCAAGACTAGAGATGGTCGAATTTTTTTTAAAAAATTCGACCATTACGCCGGTTTCGACTTAATTGCAAAGCCCCTGAACATGGTATCATCACCAAACTTGCTGGAGATGTAGAGAAGGGTTGGGGGTATACTAAAAAAGGTAAAGGAAGTCTCTTACACAAATTTTTTTTCACAAATTAAGTTCAAAGTCAATTAAAAAATCCAAAAATCGGAATTTCGACTTTAACTTTGAACTTAATTTATGCAAAAACTACATGTGCAAGAGCAAAACTTTTTTTTTTCAAATGTTCCTCCAACAAGTTTGGTGATGATACCATTTTCAGGGGCTTTGCAATAAGCTCACAAAGTTTGCAAGTCGAAAAATTCGACCATCTCTAATCAAGACACTGAATGATCCTCGACCCAAATTAAGACCCTTACTGGTGCTGACTGCAGCCCCATAACCATCAGACAACATCTGAGACTGAAGGGCTTCAAAAACATCTTCAAAGACCTTGTCTCCTTAAAGGCCACAGAACTGCTCGTTTGGTGGAAGAAAGTTTTTTCTCTGATGAGAAAAAAATGTAACCTTGATGGTCCTGATGGTTTCCTATGTTACTGGCATGACAAGCAGACCTCACCTGAGATGTTTTTACGCGCCACAGTGGAGAGGGCGCCTTAATGGTCTGGGGTGCTTTTTCCTTCAGTGGAACAATGGAGCTTCAGGAAGTGCGGGGGCGTCAAACAGCTATGTCCAGATGTTGCAGAGCGCATTCCTCATGACTGACATGGCCTCGTTTGTGTGGTAACGACTGGGTTTTTCAACAGGACAAAGCTACAGTACACAATGCCCGCAGGACAAGGGACTTCTCCCTTGAGAATAACATCACTCTTTTGGCCCACCCTGCATGTTTCCCTGATCTAATTGAGAACATTTGGGGATGGATGGCAAGGGGGCAGGGGAAGTTTACAAAAATGGACAACAGTTCCAGACAGTAGATGGCCTTCGTGCGGCCGTCTTCACCACTTGGAGAAATGTTCCCACTCACCTCATGGAAACGCTTGCATCAAGCATGCCGAAACAATTTTTTGAAATGATCAACAATAAAGGCGGAGCTACTCAGTACTGAGTTCATGTTTGGAAGTTTGATTTCTGTTTTGGGGGGGTTTGTTTTTTTTTTGGAGGTGTGGTCCTAAACTTTGGATCAGCTGTAAAACAGCCTGTTTCAGTTTATTCATTGTTTTTTTTTATTTTTCTCACTCCCATTTCTTCTTGTTGCATGTGGAACCCTGTTAAGATTCGACAATGTAAAATATGATTCTTTGCCATTTTTCAAGTGGTCTTAAACTTTTAATCAGGACTATATATTACTACTGTGTTTCCCCGATAATAAGACAGCCCCATGAAATGAGACACCCCCTCCCCTTTTTGAAAAAAACTTTGAAATAAGACACCCCCGCAAAGCAAACACTTACCGCAAATAAGACACCCACGATCCGTGCCCGAATCTCCCATCATCACAAATAAGACACTCATGATCCGTGCCCGAATCTCCTATTCGGGTAACTGTGTGCCTCTGTCGGGGCTGGCTGCAGTGCAGAGCGGAGCAGGAAGAGACTGCAAAGGCTTGCGCACGCGTCCGCGCCAGGAAGGACAAGCTGCTGTCTTACAGAAATGGAGTCTATTACCCGACCGGTAGAACCCACAAAAAAGTGAGTCTGTGCCATCCATTGTCCCCTTCCCCTTCAGATTAAGACATCACCCCGAAAACAAGACCTGTCTCATATTTGTGGCTTCTAAAAAATATAAGACAGTGTCTTATCATTGGGGAAACACGGTATATATTTAACTACTTAAAGAAGCTGGGGAAGCTGTAAGAGGTTGCATCTGTTGGCCAAAACTATATCATTTTATTACATTAATTTATTCATTTTTTTATTCTTTATTGAAGATTAGTGATGGCCAAACTGTCCACAAGGTGCACAGTTCTGCCGAGAACATCAAATTTCAGCTGTACAAGTCTTTGACCCACCACATTCGCCGGCGAGAAGAAGAATATTATTCTTCCGCCAGATCGATCAGGAGCAGAAAGAGCCTACCGGAGGAAGAATATTTTCACTAGAGACCGGCTAGAGAACTTGCAAATTTTGAATTTGCTAATTTTTTCACAATGAAGGTTTTAATAAGTAGAGATCACAAATTCTCGAATTTTCAAATTTACGTTAGAATATTTGGTGAAAAATTTTCTATATTTTGTTAAAACAAATATCGTCTATGCTGCTCATGACTAATGGCAACATGTAGAGTTGTGTTCAAAATTATTCAACCCCCACTGAAATGGAGTGTTTTGGCCATTGTGACTATGATTGTGATCATTTCAGTCATCTTGTTTAAAATGAAATGAAAGCGACACTTTCAGACAAATATAACATAACATTAATAATGAAATCACCACAAATGTCTTTTCTGTGTCACATCATTATCAGTTTTATTAACTTAATTTTTTCAAAAACTACATGTGCTAGAGCAAAACTTTTTTTCATATGTTTATACAACCCTTCTCTACATCTCCAGCAATTTTGGTGATGATACCATGCTCAGTGGCTTTGCAATCAGTTCACAAAGTTAGCAAGTCGAAAAATTCAACCATCTCTACTGGTCAGTCAATCACTGTAATGCCAGCACCTGACATGGCTACTGCCATTACAGTAAGGGCAGTACTTACCTGACCCTTTATTGGCTGTTTCCAACTCGTGAAATGTGTGGAGCGGAGGCTTGGCAGAAAAGCACATGTGGTGGTCGTTCCAGTAGCACCATGCTCCAAACATGGTGATGCTCGAGCCAAAGCATTTGGCTAATGATGTACAACTTCCTTCTAGCTGGCGAACAGTACAGGTGTCCGACCCGCACTGTTCGCAGGCGACAAGAAGCTTATTATTCTTCCACCGGCAGAATCAGGAGCAGTAAGATCCTGCCAGAGGAAGAATCTTTTTACTAGAGACTGTGTGGAGAACCTGGTCTAGTGAAAAATTTGCTCTGAAAACCAGAAGTGATGTCAGTGGTGTCACATCCAGTAGCCTGAATAAGGAACTATGTGTTCCATGTACCGGAAGTTTCTCTGATTCAAATTCCCTGTGAACAGTAGAGATGGTTGAATTTTTTGACTTGCTAATTTTGTGCGCTAATTGCAAAGCCTCTAAAAGTGGTATCATCACTAAAATTGCTGGAGATGTAGAGAAGGGTTGGGGGAACATTCGAAAAAAAAGTTTTGCTCTAGCATGTGTAGTTTTCGCATAAATTAAGTTAAAAATTAAAAA
>CM070032.1:234792814-234829448 GCA_036250615.1 Ptychadena robeensis | reverse complement strand
GGTCCCAATGTCCTCTATGTACTGATAGATTCAGCCAAGTGAATAGATGATGGGAGGGGGGAGCACAGTTTAATAGATGCTGATACAATTTTCTTCAATGATCTGATTATATTGATCATTTACAATGGTGATTCTTGAGAGATGATCAAAAAAGGGAAAGTTTTCATGAATTATAATACTTTTATGTATAGAATTCTATATATTGAGCCAAAGAAAAAAAATGTAAAAGGAAATGAAACGCACTTACAGTTTAAAAACAATTAAACAGTATTATTAAAGTAAATCACTAATTAAGTAATAATAATAATAGACTAATAATATTAATGTTAATAGCCAAATTAAAGCTTTTTTATTATTAATAAAAATGAACATGAGTAAATAAAAATAAAGTAAGCACAGTATATGGTCTGTATTGGAAGCTTTCAATTACTTTCCTTTTACATATATTATACTTGTACACATAATGCACATCCCACCACAAAATGCAATGTAGAATGTGGCCAGAAAATACCTCTGTGATGCTTCATCCCTGGTTAATACCCATCTAGACCTCGTTGTGAATTTGTAAATAAAATATAGTATTTTCCGGTGTATAAGATAACTGGATGTACAAGGCGACCGCCAACTTTTCCAGTTAAAATATAGAGTTTGGGATATACTCGCCGTATAAGACGACCCCTCTTCCAACGCACACCAAATAAAAATGAAAAAAAACCATCAGATTTTATTTAAATATGGGAATTTTGATTCAAATGCTTATGACCTGGGCAAACTGCCTGCAAGTCATGGGAAATCCACCAGCGCACGTCCTTTTTCGGCCAGCTCAGGGAAACATCAGTGGACACATGACCTTACATATGCCTACTCTTACTTTCAACCCTCAGATCTCCAACAACCTTAAAAGCCCTGTCTTTCGTTTTAGAAATTTTTATTCCAAATTTCACACTTCTAACTGCAACCTTTCGTGGTTATTAATGTTTCCCTGCGGTCATTCAAGTGACACAAATTAAATACATTTAACAATAAAATCTGAAAGAATTTTGGCAATCCAAAATTTTAACTTTTTATACATGATAGCTGTATGTGTTTGATGTTTTTGAGATGCAATACCAGTTTCAGCCACTGGGTTCCTCTAGTGAGCACGTTGTCTTCGTATTACACATTAGGAGGAAGAGCAAGATAAGCCGGAGCTCGAAGACAGGGTTATCTATAGTGATGGCAAAACATTGGCCAGGTCTGTTAATGCGGAGAATTTTAATCAGGAAAACGGGAAGTGATGTCACTTCCTGTACATGTAACGCACAGTTCCTGGTTTTGATTGCCGGACGTGACGTCATTAACATCACTTACAGTTTTTGGAGCTGCGTTTTCTACCTGGTCTCTAGTGAAAGAATTCTTCCTGTGGCTGGATCTTTCTGCGTAAAAATTTCTGCGAAAAAATAACAAACTTTTACTCGCTGGCTAACAGGGTGGGTCGAACACCCTTACAAGGAAAGCGAACATCCATGTTCGTGGCCAAACTGTCCACCATCACTAATTATCAGACATAAATCACGGTCCATGTTATGCTCAGCATTGGCTGAGCATGCATCTATAATGTGCTCAGCACAATGGTGTCATCGCGCTTAGCTTGAAGGCTCATCTATCTCACGGGCGTTGACCCGTGTATAGCAGCCTTAAATCTGCTGAACTCCTGGCTGTCATACAAACTGCATTAGAGGAGGAAAGATCTTCTCAGGTGGATCTTTCCACCGGCTCTCTGCTTTGTGTATGTGAGCCAAGGCAGAGGGAAGAGCCAAGTGTGGGTGGATCTTTCCTCTGGCTCTGCTTGTGCTGTGTTTATGTCAGATCTTCCCTTCTGTTCAACGCCAACCCAGAGCTTAATGTCACATGGAACATAGAAACTGATTTGTTATAAAGTAATGGTTTGGGGAACACCATTCTCCCTAAGATATTTGGGTATGCCACTAATAAATGGACTATTAGATCTCCAGACAAGTTTAAGGATCTCAAGCAACTTAAGGATAGAGAATCAGGAGCTGGAAAGGCAGGGGACAGGGAGCGTTTTAGCAGGTAGTGGCATCTAGGCATAAAGTGTCTTAAGAAGTGTACTTGGTGGCTGATGGCTGAAATGTTCAAACTGCAGACTATACTAGTGATGGCCCAAATATTCCACCCGTCCACTTTACTTTAGCATTAAGGTTAGTTAGTTAGGCTGCTATTCAACTGTCCTGCTAGCTGCAGTTCAGACACAAAAGTCTGATTCAGGACTACTCCTTTGTGGCTTGTGTGCCTATTGTGCAATTAAGCACACCACACTGCGTAATAGGGAGACTAATTTCTTTTTGTTTCATATTCTGTTACATTGGCTTGTGTGCCTATAGAGCAAATAGCACATCACACTGTGTGTGCACCATCGCCAATTATTAGGGACCAACAAAGTTATTTTCTGGGAGTGGAGTATCCTGTATCATGGGACCTGTGCGCTGTGTTCCTGAGCTGAGGTGTGCTGGCAGCTGTAGTTCACCATCACCAACTTATGGCAACAATTTTATTTTGTAGTTGTGTGCTGTATAGCATAGGTGTTCCATTTGATAAATAAGTGCACTACACTAGGCAGAACACCTATGCTACACAGCATACAAGTTCAAAAATAAAAGCAAAAATTAAGGTTATCTCCATATTGTGAGATGTGTGTACTGTGCAGCTCAAGTGTTCTGCTACATACAGTAATTAACCTTCTGGGTGTTACGCTCGAAGCCAGCATGGTGGCAGTTTAATCTGTGGCGGGATTGGAAGCATTTGTGCAAAGCTGCAGGCTCACAGGACTTTTCCAGCCTCGAGTCTTTGGTGCCATCGGTGACCTTGAAGGGGGCGGGCAAGGCGGCGCCATAGAGCTCCATGTCTGAAATATTAGGCATGTATTACCTATTGACTACTGCTACCCGCATCTTCAGAGCAGTTTGTTTGAATTTGTACTAGTCGCCCATCCAATCCTCACAGCATCAGCTGCCAGCTGAGAACTCCATTGTCTTTTAAATAATATGCAGCGATTTATGGTCAGCCCTGGGTCAGAGGAGGCTGCATAAATAACTCCTCTGACCCCTACATGGGAGGGAGGGGCAGTATGATGTCACTGATGTCTCATTTCTTTTACAGGATGCAGGGCCTGCACGAGTCAGCAAGACATGCCATAACCATGTATGACCATCTGAAAGGGCCAGACACTTTCCTGGACTGATGCAGCATGCATGGGGGCTTGGCGTGGCTTGAGTCATTGTAGGATGAATAAATAAACTCCTCTGACCCATACATTGGAGGGGCGGTATGATTACACTGGTGGTGCCTTTGCTCCAACTGAGGTGGCCAGAGAAGACTCTGACGTAACACTTCCAGGTCATTGGTACCAATAAAGAAGTGTCAAATGGGTGCATTGTGGCTACCATTAGCTCCTGAATGTTTGAGAAACTTACCATCCATTGAAGTCAATGATGGTTTGCTGCCATCATGCGAACATCGGGTATTTGCGTAAGGTTGATTCACCCGCTTGCAAACAGCCGTGGCTGAATTTTTCTATGCTGACTTTGTAAGCTGATTGTAAAGCCCCTGGTATCATCACCAAAGCTGCTGGAGATGTACACATTTTTTGCTCTAGCACATGTTTTTGCATAAATCGAGTTCAAAGTTAAAGTTGAAATTTCAAATTGACTTTGAACTTAATTTATGCAAAAGCCCATTTTGAAAAATGTGCGATTGAATATTTGTGATTAACACTATTGCTTAAAAGTGAAGCATATGGTATAATCGAATTCAAATTATATGGTAGAGAAGCATATGGCGAATAAACAAAGAAACATTCCAAATCCGTAACATTTGATTTGACTGTATTCTATTGCCTTCCATCAGAGCGCTGTGATTCTGCAATGACTTTAGGAGACTAAATAAAGTCTCCAAATTTGACACCTACCCTATGCCACGGGTGGATGAACTCATAGAGCGTTTAGGACCAGCCCAATACATTACCACTCTAGACCTGACCACTGTAGTCTGGCAGATACCGCTTACCAAGCAGGCTCAGGAGAAAATGGCTTTCTCCACTCTAGATGGGCATTTCCACTATAAGCAGAAGCGATGCTTCTCTTCTCCATTCTGTGATCTTAGCCAGTACGAGCACTGTGCGAATATCCGAGCGCACATTTACAAAATATTGCAAATTCTCAAATGTCAGATATTTATCGATATAGAATTTCGAATATTATCGCTCAACACTATTGCTGAATAGATTTTTAATTAATGACAAGTTATTATAGAAATGATCCTTGACTCCACACTTGGAACATACATTCATATTCTCTTTTTTTTTCAATATGTGGTTTATTATGCCCTCAAGGTTTTATTATTTGAGACTGAATCAAAATGTCATGTTCAATTAATTCATTTATTGCAAATTTTCCTATTTCAGTTTTTACAAATATTTATATTTAATAATTAGGAGACCCTTTCTCAGCTTTTCTTCAAGAGTTCAGTTCAGTGCTTGAACCTATAACATATAAATCTGAGAGACTAATATAAGAACATATGAGAGATAGAGATGCTTGAATTTTTCGACTTGTTAATTTTCAGAGCTGATTGCAAAGCCCCTGAACATGGTATCATCACCAATCTTGAATGAGATATAGAGAAGGGTTGGGGGAATATTTGACAGAAAAAAGTATGTCTCTAACACAAATAGTTTTTGAATAAGTTAAGTTCAAAATTAAAGACGAATTTCCCGAATTTTCGACATTTTGACTTGACTTTGAACTTAATTTGTGCAAAAACTATTTGTGTTAGAGACATACTTTTTCTTTCAAATGTTCCCCAACCCTTCTCTACATCTCCAGCAAGTTTGGTGATGATACCATGTTCAGGGGCTTTGCAATTAACTTGAAATCGTCGAATTTCTGAAAAACAATTCGATCATCTCTACATCACTACTGTTGGCGGAGAACTTCAAATTTCTCGCCTGTTGGAAGGGAATTTGAATGGGAACTATACCAGAAATTGGGATTTGATGGAATTATGGGATGAGAGCAACCCGGACGAAAGTACCACAACGGACCTCCAGGACTATGATCCCCAACCTAGTACTAGTAGTGCAGTGACGATTCCCAAAGTGAAGGTCAAATCCACCACTTTCCCCTCTTAACATGAAAATGCAGCCATAAAAATCTTTGTCGATATGATCACTAAAGAAGTTGACAAACTTCCATCTCAATCTGTGGGAACAAACAACCTAACTAAACCCCTACAGATGGCACTCCGCAATTTACAGAATGATCATTCCATAACAATAAAACCTTCAGACAAAGGGGGAAATGTTGTAGTGATGAACAACGACCAATACGAGGAAATGTGTAGAAAACTGCTTAACAATACCGACTGGTATGCCAAAACCAACAAATCAAAGATGTTGAAGGCTGTGGAAGAACTCAAAAAAATCATCGCACAGGCCTACGCCTCTGACATAATTGACAGTACTACACACAGGTACCTTCAACCTGACAATTCCAGAATCCCCACATTCTACTGTCTACCTAAAGTCCATAAAGATAAAGTCTCCCCTCCGGGTCGTCCCATCATATCTGGCAATCAAAGCTACTCGGAAAAAGCGAGTACACTGGTGGACATGTATCTTAGGCCACACGTCCTGAGCCTACCAACGTATCTACAAGACACTAACCATGTACTACAATTAATCGAAAACATTACTGTACAGGAAAACTCTTTACTAGTAGGTCTCGACGTGGAGGCGCTTTACAGTTCCATCCCACACAGTAAGGGCCTTCAGGCCGTACAATCATTTTTACAGGAACGGAGTACTGAATATCTGGCCTACAGTGACTTTATTCTGGAATTGTTGAGCTTTATATTACATAACAACAAGCCCACTGATACCACTACTCGGATAGTTGCAACATATTCGAGTCAACACATTCAATTAAAAAACATTCTCAGAAAATACTGGCCCATCCTGACAAACGATCCAAAGGCTAGTAAATTCATTAGTAGAACCCCCCAGATCACATATCGGAAAACCAAGTCATTTAAAGACCTACTAACCAACAGCCACTACAGTGGAGATATCTGTAAAAACCGAGGTACCTTCAGATGCCAAGTCTGGAAATGCGCATGCTGTAAACTTATCACAAAAACCAACACACTGACCTTACCAGACGGCAACCCATATCAGCCATGACATTTTGCCAACTGCAGGACCGCGGGTGTGGTGTATTTATTACTCTGCACCTGCGGCTCCTATTATGTTGGCAAAACAAAGAGACCACTGCACCAACGTATTTACAATCACATAAGATCATGTGAAACTGGCGACCTGGTTCTCTGTCGGATCCAATTCTGAGCCCCCGATCAATTGGACGCGATCACTCGGACAAGGTGGTATGCAGCGATCGGATCCTCTTAATTGGCTGATTGATCGGAGCTCCGATTCCCGCTGAGATCGCCGGAATCAATTGGGTGAGTGATCAATTGGCCATGGAATCCGACACGTGTATGGGTAGCTTTAAAGACCTTTACGTTTTAATGAACATATGGACTCTATTATTGTCAAGTGAATATACAAACACTATTGTACTATTGCTTATCAACCTTTTATCTTTTACCTATTTAAACTGTTTAAATCCCCATCTGGGGTCCCTTTGTAGAGCTGGGATGGCCGACTTGAAAGTCCCCGCGTCTCTGCTCTTTGGACAGAGAGAAAAAAACGGATGGTTTGCTGGTCTGGTGTACCATCAGAACCCGCCACCCATCCAATCCTCTTTTCCTCATATTAATTTTGGGATGTTGGCCACACCCCTATAAGGTGTAAGTGGTACCTTATATGCATATACCAGAAATTATGCAGTTACAACACTTTCAGTATATGGAACGCACAGTTCCTTGTTCCTAAACCGAATGCCAGTGATGACAGTGGGACGTCACTTCCGGCCCATGCACCGCTATAGCACTAGAGATCGGGTGTCTCTACCTGGTACCTGGTCTCTAGTGAAAATGACTCTTCCTCTGGCCAGACCTTTCTGCGCCTGTTCCTGCCGGAGGAAGAATTGTAGACTTCTTCTTCAAGAAAATAAGAAAATCGAACATTCAATGTTCGCAGAAAATCACTTTTTACCACCAAAGGAGTTCATGTTGAAACCAAAACTCGTCTGTTGCCTTTGGCTTGCTAAACTACAGAGGATGTTTTTAATAATTCTTGATAGTTCAGTACTGAAATGCTCACTTCTTGAATTTTCTTTCTGGTGCTTTTGCGCTGGGCTGCGCTGAGGTGAAACGATGTAGTGCGCCCGGTATAGCTGACAAAGAAGCGGGGTTTAGGTGGTGAAAGCCGCGGGGAGAGCTGGAGCCCAGCAATGGTGTTAAGGGAGGTGGCCTCCTAAGCTCCCACCCTGCTTGTGCAGATGATGTGCAGCTGGGACACTTGAAGAGGGAGTAATGCCCTCTCCCTCCTAAATCAACCCACAGCTATGGAAGGGAGGCCTTCCAATGCTAGACGTAACATCAATGACATCACTTCCTGCATTTGACTAGGTATGACTATGCTCTACCAAGTAAACAACATAACCACATTGTCACCATTTTAGATCCACCTGAATAGAGATGGTGGAATTTTGTTGGCTAGCTGACTTTGTGATCTGATTGCAAAGCCTCTGAGCATGGTATCATCACCAAAATTGCTGGAGATGTAGAAAAGGGCTGGGGAAAGATTGGCAAAAATTTTTGATCTAGCACATGAGGTTTTTGCATAAAGTTCAAAGTTTGACTTATTTGCAAAGCCCCTGAGCATGGTATCATCACCAAATGTGCTGGAGATGTAGAGAAGGGTTGGGGGTATACTAGAAAAAAGATAGTATGTCTCTAACACAGATAGTTTTCTCACAAATTAAGTTCAAATCCTAGTAAAAATCGGAATTTCGACTTTAACTTTGAACTTAATTTATGCAAAAACTCCATGTGCTAGAGCAAAACTTTTTTTTTTCAAATGTTTCCACAACTCTTCTCTACATCTCCAGCAATTCTGGTGATGATACCATGTTCAGGGGCTTTGAAATCAGCTCACAAATTTAGTAAGTCGAAAAATTTTACCATCTCTACTCCTGATCCCACCGAATAGAGATCTCCTTCTCGCCGGCAAACAGGGCGGGTCGAACACCCGTACTGTCCGCTGGCAAAAAGGAGATCGAACATGCTTGTTCGCAACGAACTGTCCACCTTGCGGGCAGTTTGGCCATCACTATTCTCTACATTTCCAGCAAGTTTAGTGATGATACCATGTTCAGGGGCTTTGCAATTAGAGATGGTCGAATTTGTTTTAAAAAATTCGACCATTTCGCCGATTTCAAGTTAATTGCAAAGCCCCTGAACATGGTATCATCACCAAACTTGCTGGAGATGTAGAGAAGGGTTGGGGGTATACTCCAAAAAAGAAAGTATGTCTCTAACACAAACAGTTTTTTGCACAAATTAAGTTCAAAATCAAGTAAAAATTTCGAAAATCGGAATTTCGACTTTAACTTTGAACTTAATTTATGCAAAAAGTACATGTGCTAAATCAACACTTCTTTTTTTCAAATGTTCCCACAACCCTTCTCTACATCTCCAGCAAGTTTAGTGATGATACCATTTTCAGGGGCTTTGCAATCAGCTCACAAAGGTAGCAAGTCGAAAAATTCGACCATCTCTATTTGCAATAGAGATGGTCGAAGTTTTCGACTTGCTAATTTTGTGAGCTGATTGCAAAGCCCCTGAACATGGTATCATCACCAAAATTGCTGGAGATGTAGAGAAGGGTTGGAGGAACATTTATAAAAAGCACATGGAGTTTTTCCATAAATTAAGTTCAAAGTTAAAGTCGGAATTCTGATTTTCGAAATTTTTACTTGACTTTGAACTTAATTTGTGCATAAACTATTTGTGTTAGAGACATATTTTTTTTTTTTTTTTTTTCCAAACAAGCTTTATTGAAAGAAAATGACATTACATGTTAAAGCATTTTCCGCTTTGGGGAATAAACAAACGAGAAGCGGAAGACAAATCATGGCATAGCCTTAGTACAATACAGTTAGAGTACATCAAAAATTGTCTCTGCTATAACAATGCTACAGTATTTGTCATTTATTAGCGGTCATATCACATACATATTATTTTATTGGAGAGAGAAAAAACAAAGAAAACACAAAAAGACAATAACAATTCAAATAAGAACAGAAGTATGACCCATCACTCGTCCCCTAATCAAGTAACGAATAAGGGAATGTCCTAATATTTGGCTGGGGGGGAGTGTGAGTCCGACTGTATATTAGGTGCTCATAATCAAGATAATTATCATATCAAGGTGATGCTACAATTATAGTAATCAACGTGAAAACTGACGATTGTATAGAGGTTAGTTGAACCCCTTAACATGAAGACCCCGCATTGCTATCCAGTACAAAGCACTGTATCATCTATCAGCATGTATGGGCGGAGAGCTGAAAGCTCCATTGGGAAAATACTCTCTAAACTCTTCTCTCTTCCCCTTCTACCTGCTCATGGAACAGGATCCATAAGGACCAGATTGACATATATCTCGTGAGAGAATCATGGGCCGTATGAATAAGCTGCTCCATCTCAGCAATTTTGACAATTTGTTTGAACCACTCCGCTCTCGTGGGCGTTCTGGGATCCCTCCACAAAAGAGGAATCATCAATTTAGCTGCGTTCAACATATGAAATGTTAGAGAGCCCTTGTATTGTTTCAACCCCTCCTGTGTGTGGTGCAAAAGGAAGCATTCGGGCGTAAACGAGATCTCTTGTCTAGTAACCCTTGCCAAGATGATTGCGACATCTTTCCAAAAAGGTATGATTAAGGGGCAGGTCCACCAAATGTGTTTATATGTACCTGTGGCCCCTTCACACCTCCAACATTTGTCTTCCGTCGAAGGGAATATTTTATGCAGGACATGAGGAACCTTGTACCACCTGGCTCGCAACTTAAAATTGTTTTCTTGTATCCTCACGTTCAAAGAACCCTTGACAGTAAGTAGGTTAATTTGGCTCCACTGACTGTCAGTGAATCTCACGTCCAGTTCATCCTCCCAAGCTCTCCTATGCGCAAAGTCTTCAGAGTTTGTGTTACCGCTTAATAGATTATAGGTCATTGAAATAGCGTGTCTAATCGCCTTACTCCCCTCCCAGACTTTCTCCAGGGGCGTAGGTTCTCTACAGATCAGCTCTCTATTGGTCTGGGTATTGAGGTAATGCCTAGTTTGAAGGTACAACCAATGGGGTAATGAAATACCCTCTTGGCTCAGTTCCATCTTGTCCTTAAAAGATCCATTGATGAAAAAATTATAAGCTCGGTACAGGTCTGGAGGTCCTTTGGATGGGTCTCCCAAGAGATCCATTCCCGGGGGGAAAGCAGGGTTATATGTCAGCGTCGTGAGTGGGTTGGGGTATGTGGTCAGTTTGAATGTCACCGCTGAGCCTTGAAATGACTTTAATGTGGCATGAGTTAAGGGAGACATGCCACTTCTGTCAATTTTCTTTCGTGGTGGGAGCCAGGGCAGAATAGTAAGGGGCACATTAGCAAGATCATTCTCCAAAGCAACCCACGCCTTAGAGTCGGAGTGCAGCCCCCAGTCCAAGGCCCTGGCCAGGTGACATGCTCTGTAGTACAGGTCAGGATCAGGCAACCCAATTCCCCCATTTGCTTTCGAGGCAATTAACGTCCGATATGCGATTCTTGGTCTTTTGTGGCCCCAAAGGAACTGCCTCAGAATCGATCTTAAAGAGCTCAAGAACTGGTTGGGGACAACAATCGGAAGTGTTTGAAATAAATAAAGGAATCTGGGAGTAATATTCATTTTGATTATGGCCATGCGGCCAAACCACGAGAATGTGGGCCTATGCCATCTTGCCATCTTACCAAAGTTAGATATGTCATGGAAGTGGTCAAAAATCGAGAGTAGCTCCGGAAGCGTCGAGTCCGGTCGTGATAATGTAAATAAAAGGTCGTCAGCGAACGCCGCTATCTTATACTCTATGCGTTTTATAACAATTCCTCTAACCCGCGGGTTTTCTCTGATTTGTCTGAGCAATGGCTCAGCAACGAAGAGTAAGGGGATACGGACAATCCGGTCTGTCCTCGTGCCATTCGCGGATAGGAAGTTTCAGACAGGCACTCGTTGGCCCTAACGCTCCTCCAGGCAAACATGTGCAAGTTTTGTACAGTATAGAATGCGCTCTCAGCTTGTTCCGTCGCTTAATGCCTCACACGTCGGGCAGCACCGCTAACATGTAGTCGCCTAGTCAAGGTCTATCGATGCCTTTTTCGGGCGTCAGTTGTGAGTAAAAAAAGCATTCTTCTGATTCTTAACCGCCCACTGGAGAATCATCAAGCTTATTGTATTGTTCGCCTCCCTGTCGCGCACGTCCAGGGACAAATCGCTAACATTGTCCCTCTGTGGATTAGAGAAGTTGACAAGTGTTTAGCCTGGTCGCCAAGATCTTGGAAGACAATTTGAGGTCCAACGTTCAAGTAGGCGATATCGGGCCTATAGTTACTTGACAAGAAAGATGGGTCTTCCCCTCTTTCGGGATGACTGTTAAATGTGCGTGGGGTCGCGCTCTGACTGACGTCCTAGAAGACGTCCGCATTGTGGAAAGTATGTATAATGTCGCTTAAAAAGTGCGGCTCCAAAATGTTCATACCTAAAGGTTTGTAATAATATTGGGCTGGGGAAGCCCGTCAGGGTTCCCCCGGAGCTTTACCTGGTCTAAGTGACTTGAGGGCGAAATCTAAATTCTCCTAACTGCTGGGGGAGTTCCCAAATTGCGCAAGCTTGGGGAAAGGATTACCGGAGGAAAAGCATATTTCTTCCAAGAATCCCTGTATTCGTACTCTTTTTTGTCCTGACTCTGCCTCGTTGGGTAGGTTTGTTAAAAAAAAAACAAGACTTCTATAATAGATGGCAAACTGTTTATTTTTTATTCTCTCTGTATTTTCAATGTTTGGTACCGCTGAGTTGGTCAGAGATGTGTTGTAAAGGTCCTTTACATGAATTCGGCGTTTTTAAAATTGTTAAGAACCCTGGCCAGGAATTTGCCCATCTCTTATTTAGCGTGTTCATAATAAAGCTTTATGAGATAAAACATATGCCTTTTTTGAACGTTCAATTAGGAGTTCCTTATTTGGCAGCTAGCGGCTTTTGTCTCAGAGTCCCATTAGTTTCTTTCAATTGGTAGAACCGGCCATGATTCTTTTATGAGAACCTCTCCAGTCCCGAGATCCGGACAATAACTGGTTAACACTGGCTTGGTGGCTGTTTTTTTTTTCTGCTAGAGGAATTGGTCTAACAGAACACCATCTCATTACACACATTTAATGTTAGGAAGACTCCAAACATTCAAACGGAGACTGATCAGGTTGACATTTATATCAAGAACTCCCTCAAGTCTCTTGTAAGTAGACTGGAGAGTGGGTTCAGGTTCTCCTCAGCAAGGAGGTAACTAAAGTCTCCAATTTTTTTGGAAGGGGCCTATCTTGGCCCTAAGAGTGAGAGAAAACAAATTGGGAGGGGCGTGGTCAGATATTGTAATATGTCAGAAATCCTCCGCCTCTGAGACGAGGATAGTCTTTCTGAGAAATGAAAGATGATCAATTCTCCCGTAATATTTTTTGTTGTGGGTGTGGAATGAAAGTGGTAAATCTTTTGTCCGTCGGTATCAAGGATACTCTCCAGGTAAATCATGTAAATGACAATATTGGCAATGGCAAGATTTAAAATTTTCCTCTAAGGGCTAAGTAGCGGGCATAAGTCAATGGATGATGTCCCGTTTGAGGAATCGATATGGGGGTTAAAGAGGCCACATTAAGTCTCCCAGCCAAGATCAACATACCTGAAAAAATTCCACCAGTCATGCAGTACTATGCTGATCTTAGTACAGTGAAAGATCCTCCTTTGTTTCTGTTTGGGCAATAAAATTTTTAGCCACCGGAATGGGGCGTGTGATTTATTGTGGCCCTTTTGGAAAAAACAAACTCTGCCCGTCAGGTGTCTATTAGTTCACAGTTTTCACGAAATGAAATATGTCCCTGGAAAAAATTATAAAGGCAAACCACCTTTAATCTTTTTTGGATTCAGGTAGTGGCAGTGGATCAATCCTCCCGGATACAACCGATTATAGTCATTTTCTGTATAACCGTTTGATTAAAGTGGCGTCTCTTGCAGGTACACACGCATCGTCTGTTTCTGTATCGTTGAGCAGCTGGGCAAATACCCTGGTAGCCTTTTTTCGGGATAATTATGCCCCTTGGTATTAAGGATAAAAAACTTTAGTTTTTAGACATAATCTGTAAATATGTATCCTGTAGAGCAAACAGTCTCGCCAAATGAGTTATGTAAGCAAGCGAGGGGGTTTTAAGCCACCCCGGCTTCTCAATAGGTAGTAAACTAGGCTAAAAATTCCTAATTAATATCAGTAAACACAACCGGATTTGGGAGGAGACTCCCAATAAGCGTAAACACTAGTCCCGGTCCCTGGTCCAGTCCCAAAGTAAGGCAAGCCTTAAAACTTAAAGCAAAAGCCTACTACAAATTTAGTTCTGCCTACTCAACTGTGGGTGGGGTTGGCTTGGAAAGATAAAAGGAATAAAAGCGCCAAGTGAGAGATGAAAGTGAAATATCGGGAAAGACAAAGCTCAAGAATCAACTGTGAGGAAACGGAGGAGTAGCTAAGCACCATAATGGGGTTTTGCGTCCATAACAAGGTGCGTCCCCCTGAAATTACAAAAATGTGGGAAGCAAACCAATTTTCCTATGAAGGCGCCCATAGGGTGAACATAGAACCGGTCAGTGTTAAAGATACCATATACGAGGGGGCGGGGGAGAGACGGGCGAAATCCAGGTATAAAGGCAAACATTCTAAGAAATGAACATAAGAGAGCCCACATTCTCCCCTATCCCAAATAGTAAAAAACAACACGTCAAATACACAGAACCCTCTGACCTCTATGCATATACATCTTAAGGTACTAGGAAACAGTCAATGGAACCTGCACTATGGGGATCATGGCAAAGAAATGCATATATGAAGGGTGTGTACTTAGCCAGTCCAAAGATACCGACAGTTCTTCTCCCATCTCAGGAACGCCATGAAAATACGTTTACAGCAGGGACCGCCTAGAGTCTCTCCTTGGGGTGCAAAGGTGTCCTGGTGAAGTCACCCTGTCGAATTCTCTTCTGCTTCTGGCTGATGAGGGAGTAGGGATGCGCTGAACCTTCGGCGTAGAGCGCCCTTGGGCTGGTGGCAGCTGTTCTCCTTGTCTTAGACGTAAAAAGTCCACGTACCACTCCGGCAGTTGGGGTACAGGGATTTGCAGCTGTTCGCAGAAGGTGACCAGTTCAGCCGGTACCCGAAGCAGAATGGATATATCATCTTTCAGAACGGAAAGACCAAACGGGAACCTCCATCTGTATTTCAGGTTCCGCTCTCTCAGTATTGACAGAAGGGGTCGTAAAGCTCGTCTTTTTTTGAGGGTTGTAGGGGAGAGGTCCTGGAATATGGATATCGTTGCACCATTGATCGTCAGAGTTTCCTGTGTTCGCATCTTTTGAATAATGGATTCTTTAAGCTGGAAATCAGGAATACAGCAGACAACATCCCTAGGAGGGTCAGATTCTCTCCCCTTCGGACGCAGGGCTCTGTGAATTCTCTCAAAAAGAATAGGAGATTCTCTTGGCCTGTCCAAAAGCTCATTGAAGAGGGATTGCACCGCTTCTGCCAGTTGGGGGGTCTCAATAGCTTCAGGCATACCCCTTATTCTCAAGTTGTGCCTCCGTCCCCTATTGTCCAGATCTTCAAGGTATCTGTTAACTTGTATGTTATGCAGATCATATTCCTCAAACCTTTCATGTATGTAGTTTATCTCTTGCTCTTGCTGTGTTTGGCGAGTCTCAATCTCAGTAACTCGGGAGGATATTGCTCTAATGTCCGTTTTTAGATCCGAGATGGGGATCTCCTTTCGTAGTCGTCATGACCCGAGGCCGCAGACTCTGAACCCGGCGATCTAGGGGGTCTTTCTGAGTTGGAATGCCGAAACATCTCAGGAATGTGTTTAGCTGGAGCTTGACCCTTTTGTGTATAGTAATCTTGCTGCTTCCCTATTTTTCCCATAGCGAAATTGTATGCGTAGCTCTCTCACTTGTCGCTTTTAATGTTTTACAGTACTAACATCTCCAGCGTGGAGTGTCAGAAAGATTGAGAATACCAAGAAAGAAACACTATTCTTCAATCACACACTTATCCGACTCGTGTATGCTTGCATGCAGGTATTGCGGTTTGAGTTGTAATCCTTGTGATATGATGATGCCAAAATGTAGGTATAGACAATGATTGTATGCAGGAAAAGTGACACAACTGGTTCCGCAGATCACCTTTGAGACATCCAAGAGCAACAAAAACGTCTTAAGCTCATCAAGCAGGGCACTCCTCAGTTAAGCCACAGCAGGGAGAAGCAGCCAGATGATAGATATGAAAACTTGTCCAAGACCTTAACGCAGGAAAGGACTATCAGGCCCCACTTAGACCTCCACTGACTACAGGGGTTTGTCAAGCACCCACTCCTGTACGGTGCTGATGAGAATACCTCTGGGATCCCTGAGGGGTGTTGTTGGTCTCCCAGCCGTGCCCTGTGTGGCCTACTGGATGCTAGTCTAGGCCTTCCGGTCCCGAACAGGCCAAAGCCCCGGCCTAGATTTTCGCCTTTGCTATTCTGGGTGTGAAACAAGCAAGCGTAGGAGCGCCCTGGGGCATAGCACTCACCAAGTTCGGCAACCGGATCTCTCCACAAGTGGTCCTGGCACTCCGGATACAAGCAGGTCACCAGTTTGCGTCCGTTCCCGGGTCCGAGTAGGCCCAGACCACGGCCTCGATTTCCGGGCTCCCGAAGTTCCGCGCTCCCAAACTAGCACTGCCTGGGCAGCTGTAGCGGCGGCGAACACCGAAGTCCCTGATGGGTGAAATCCAACCGTTGTGGGTCGCCTCCACTGAGCGGGGCGGCGAGTGGCACGTCGTTGTAGGCCCAAGCCGCGGCCTCGATTTGGGTTGGTCCGCCGATCTCAAAATCCGCGCGTCAAATTGGCTGCAAGGCAGCAGCCGGGTATACCTTGTTCTTAGCAAGCCGATCTGGGAGTCCGAAGTGTGCCTAAATCCTTAGGATTGCGCAGGATGCAGAGTACCACGCTGGAGCTCACTCAGCTTGCTGCTGCTCCGTTGGCGTCCAAGCCACGCCCCCTACTTTTTTTTGTAGTATACCCCCCAACCCTTCTCTACATCTCCAGCAAGTTTGGTGTTGATACCATATTCAGGGGCTTTGTAATTAACTCGAATTCATCAAAATGGTCATATTTGTTAAAAAATATTCAAGCATCTCTAGAATGGATACACATATGATCAAGTCAATAAATGGCTACGAGAGATGGTCAAATTTTTTAGAATTTGCGAGTTGATTGCAAAGCCCCTGAACATGATATTATCCCCAACATTTCTGGAGATGTAGAAAAGGGTTGTGGGAACATTGGAAAACAAGGTATTGCTCTAGCATGTGCAGTTTTTATTGCATGAATTAATTTTAAAAACGTGATTAAATGATTAAAAAAAATTAAATTACCTGTGGATGCCACTATCCTCCCAGCAAAACATCCTCTGCACAGATGAGACACAACAACATGCAATCCTTGGTTGCCCCTGACCTGATGATGGGCTAGAGATCAAACCTGGGCCCAGATTTGGGAGTCCACTAAGTCCTGTTCTTGAAATACCATCGTCCAGGAGGTGAATTTTAAATTGTTATCTCGTTGGCACTTGGTTCCTAGGAGACTGTCCAAATTTGTTCCTGGCCTCCCTAACATGTGTTTCTGAATTTTCTTTATTAATTGCATGCCTTTATGGGGATGTCGGCGCATGTGTATGTATGTATGTATGTATGTATGTATGTATGTATGTATGTATGCATGACTTCTTTCCCCGCCTGTTCAAATGGTGTTCATCAACAGAGATGGTTGAATTTTTCGATTTTGTGCTAACTTTGTGAGCTGATTGCAAAGCCCCTGAAAATGGTATCATCACCAAGAGATGTAGAGAAGGGTTTTGGGAACATTTGAAAAAAAAAAAAACAAGTATGGCTCTAACACGTGTAGTTGTTGCATAAATTAATTCGAAATTCAGATTTTTGAACTTTTGACTTTAAACTTTGTGCAAAAACTATTTATGTTAGAGACAAACTTTTAGTAGTATTCCCCCAACCCTTCTCTACATCTTCAGCAAGTGTGGTTATGATACCATGTTCAGGGGCTTTGCAATGAACTTGAAATCATTGAAACAGTCAAATTTTTTTAAAACTATTTGACCACCTCTATTCATCAGGTCCGCTGGCTGAGCGGACAGAGGAGGTTGACATACTGTCTTGCCTTAATCTCTCGGTCGACTTACCCACTGAAGCAGGTGGGAAGTCATGCATATGTATGGGAAACACCATATAAACATAACCTAAGTGGTTTTGATATAAGTGACTGTATTTCTGTGTATTTGTTTTGTATGCTTCCTGTCCATAGTCATTTTTTTCTATTACTGCCCCTGAATATTTTTTGTGCCCCTTGGAGTACACCCAAAGTCGGAACCACATTTGGCTCCTCCTACGGCTCAAACCCAAGCCCTTTTAATTATTTTGCCTCTCCTTTAAATACTATTTATACATGTATGCCCCACATTGTTATCAAGGCCCCCCCCCCTGTTTATTCAGATTGAGAAATGACCCTATGTTACTGACTATTTTTTCTGTTATGTTCTGTCTGATAGGTTTGTTATCTTGTGTAAAATAAAATTAATAAATTGTATTGAATTGAAAAATAAAGAACCCTACAGTCAAATATAGATGAGGACTAGAGATGGTCAAGTTTTTCGACTTGCAAATTTTGTGAGCTTATTGCAAAGCCCCTGAAAATTGTATCATCACCAAACTTGCTGGAAATGTAGAGAAGGGTTGGAGGAATATTTGAAAAAAATAAGTTTTGCTCTAGCACATGGAGTTTTTGCATGAAATAAGTTCAAAGTTAAAGTCGAAATTCCGATTTTCGAATTTTTTACTTGACTTTGAACTTAAATTGTGAAAAAACTATTTGTGTTAGAGACTTACTTTCTTTTTTGCAGTATACCCCCAACCCTTCTCTACATCTCCAGCAAGTTTGGTGATGACACTATGCTCAGGGGCTTTGCAATTAAGTCGAAACCGGCGAAATGGTTGAATTTTTGAAAAAAAATTCGACCATCTCTAATGAGGACCTCTGATATATAGAGGTTGCTTTGCTGCTTTAGATAATTGCAGTATTGGTTGCATGGCATTATGAAATCTGAAGATAACCAAATAACTTAAATCTAAAAAATCTGTGTCTCATGCAGAGGTGAGGGGTCTTGCAGCAGGATAATGACCCAAAGCATGTTTCAAAATTCACCCAGATCCCAGTCTAAATCCAATGCTGAGTAGTCCAAAATCTATTAGAGAGATGTAAGATTCATTGATACTTCGCAGAGATGCTCAAATTATTGCTAACTTGCTAACTACAGAGCTTATTGCAAAGCCCCTGAACATGGTATTATCAAACTTGCTGGAGACGGAGAGAAGGGTTGGGGGAACATTTGACAGAAAAAAGTATGTCTCTAACACAAAGAGTTTTTGAATAAATTAAGTTTAGTCGAATTTCCTGAATTTTCGACATTTTGACTTGACTTTGAACTTAATTTGTGCAAAAACTAGAGACATACGTTTTTCTTTCAAATGTTCCTCCAACCCTTCTCTACATCCCCTGCAAGTTTGGTGATGATACCACGTTCAGAAGCTTTGCAATTAACTCGAAATCGCCGAATATCTGAAAAATAATTTGATCATCTCTAAGTTCATCAGTTTCTTCCAGTTTTTATGCACAGTCTTTAGTCACGAACCACTAATACATAAATAACTCTACTGTTAATGTTAATGTTTATGTAAACATTTGTCAGAATATTTATACTGCTTCTGATTTACAGTCTATATGATTTATGTGATTATGTGATTATGTGTTATAACTTAGGATCTGTATGGAAGGAGATTCTCACACAAATATCAAGCTAACAAGCTCTTGATTTGCGTTGAATTAAAGATTCAAAAAAACAAAGACTCAATTGTAAACAAAATACATACATTTATTAATAAAAATAAATAAATGTGTAAATAAATGACTAACAAAACAAACAGAAAATAGAAAAACCAATAGCAAGGTAAACATGCAAGGAGAAATGTCAATAATACTAACAAAATAAAACAAAGGCAAATACTACTAATTAGTTTATAAGCTAGACAATATATTTTTAACACCCTACTTAATATTCTAATTAGGTATCTATAAAATTACAATATAAGGCAACCTTAAGAATTGACCGTATGATTTCTCTTAGCCACAGAGGTGATGGATTTCCTTCAGAAGCGATGGTATTCCTAATTCACTTTACACATACTTATAGATAGATATATATATAGACTCAACCACATGACAAATTTTGTTTTGTGGGGATAATACAGGGATCAGAAGCAACAATATAATCGCTTTCCCTCTATACTGATGAGATATTAAGTTGATACTGCAGTTACAACACAAATCACGTTCAGTACAGATTTCCCACCCAATATATATGGTTGATACAAATATATATATTGACACAAATATGATGTAAATAAATTTAAATTTATACCATACCCCACGATATATGGCTAGAAGGAATCAGCGTCAAATATCAGGAAAATATGATGGAGTGGACTTCTAAGTTGGATTAGTAAGGTGGATCTTTAGAGAGATGGTTCAAAATGGTTTCGATAGTAGATAGTGAAGGCTGGATCAGCGAAGATGGTCTTCAAGATGAGTCCCCTTTCTGAGCCACAACTGACAACAATCTCTTAGAGGAGTTCTTTATTAGGTTGACACAAGTATCCTGAGGGATTTTGGCCCATTCTTCCTTTGCAAATAGTTTTAGCTGGTCCAAATTACATGGTCTTCCAGTATGGACATTCACTTTGAGCACCCACCACAGATTATCGATAGGATTGAGGTCGGGGCTTTGTGCGCACCACTCCAGGATCTTGGTTTTGGTATTTTTGAGGAACTGTTAGACTTATTTTGATGTATGCTTTGGGTAATTGTCTTGTTGGAAGACCCAACAATGACCTAAGCCTAAACTGTGAACAAATTTCTGCATATTCTCCCTCAAAATGTCAACATCATCCAGGCTTCCTGTTTGAATCATCAAGGCTTCCTGTTTAAATCAGCTCCATGATGCTCCTGCCACCTTTCTTTACCAAACATAAACACTACCAGTATAAAACTCACACCTTCTTTCTCTAAATCAGCTCAGAGGGGATTTGCCTTATACAACAAGGGTAATTGCTGACTTGTTTCCTGGCATTGAGCCCTCAATCATTGAGGCATGTGGGCAGCCAGGGTGTCAAATAAAAAGTCACCTGAATTTGATCCAGCTACAGGGAGATCCTTGTTGAAAGGTGCTGTACCATTGTTCCGGTAAGGTTGCCCTTTCTGCTGAGGCTGTGGGTCCTGCATCATCACCTGTGTTAATCATTGGTTGGCATGGCCTGCCGGTGAGCTGACACTCTCCAACATTATTTCTTTGTGCCTGCAGGTGAGCAGAAGGCATAAAACATTAAAAAGATTGCACACTCTTGAGTGCACCCTATAAAAAAATTATGTTGCAGGCCTGCATTTGAGCCGACCCTATGACATAAACATTAAGTTCCGGGAAATATTTACACTCTGGATAAGAAGGAGGATAAGGAGAAGAAAAAAAGAGTCAACCACATACCTTGAGTGGTGTATTTTTAAATCCATTACAAAGAGAGCTTGCATTAATTAGCTCAGCTCTCCTCTGGTGGAGTGGAGAAATCAGGAGCAATCCAGGCCTTGTTCATTTTTATCTGAGTCACTGAGTGAATTTGAATTAGAACTTTATTTGTGCAAAAAATATTTGTGTTAGAAACATCCTTTTTTGTAGTATACCCCCAAACCTTCTCTACATCTCCAGCAAGTTTGGTGATGATGCCATGTTCAGGGGCTTTGCAATTAACTCGAAATTGTCAAATTTTGTAAAAAAAAGATTTTACCATCTCTAGCAATGTTTCCAGCTTGGACATTGAGTAGTTGTATGGCACTGAGGTGTCATTTAAGATAGTGACACAGTCTGCCATGTATCCCTTCACCATCTTCCAATATTTCTTCCTCCTTGTAACATTGTTAAGCACTTCAGGGTGAAGTTGCTGGCGGGGTTTTTAAACTGTACCATGCCTTAGATAATGTTGCCCTGCTTTTGTTAGAACTGCAGTGTATTACCCTTGTCTCCCTTCCTTGGTTGCCCAAGGAAGTACACATTGTGCTGGCCGCGTTGTCAAACGGAAAAAGTACCGTCTGGTATTGCACCATTTTACTCATCCTATCCGCCACAGGAATGAGAGATGAAAACTTTGTAGCGGGGGTCGTGCAGTATGAACACCCAGTAATCTGTTTTATCTAAAAAAAGCATACAAAGTGAGGGTCACGGGGAAGGTAGCCTAACATACACTCAGCCATGTGGGGCAGAGTGCCAACAGGCAAGATGTCTAAGTCGACATGTGTATGACTCTCTAACTCCTCCTCCCATCCACGCTGAACTGACTTATACCCTGTGTACCAGAGGCAACAGTCTCCAGCAGCTACTCCTCCTCTTCATGGAGTCAAGTCATGCTGTGAAGCCAAACTGTGTGTGGTATCGCTATCATCCTGTATCATCTCCTTCTCTGCCACATTCGGAGCATCCTCCTGTATTGTGAGCAGTGATTGTTTCAGTAGACACAGCAGAGGTATGGTTATACTGATGATATTGTTATCACCACTAACCATCTTTGTGGATTCAGCAAAAAAATTTTATTTCACATACATCTGACATCTTCTTTTATGCACTGGAAGAGGTTGTTTAGCCCTGTTGGTTGAGTATAATAAAAAATAAGCACCAACATCCCTTGTAACATAGAACTTCTTTTACACACTGCTGGCCAATCCTCTGTCAAAACGTCCATCAGGGTCTCCGCCAGCAGCTATGCTACTGGCTCCAACCTCCACTTCTACTCTTTCACCACCTCCTCCTCCACTTCCATCTTAAACATCAGTCACTAGCTGGAAGAATTGTAGCACTGCTGTGTGGAAGTGACAACAGGCCACGCTGAAGCTGATCTGATTAGGGGAACACCGCCGCAGAGCTGTGGCATGGTATAAGGGACCAGACCGAGCTGTGGCTCTCACCACTCAGCCGACAATGGCCATAACTTGGTGGCAGCTTTGGAGCTCGGTAACCTGACCCACATTCCATGCCAAGTCTATGTTTTAAATTGAGTTCAGCTTTTCAAAACCTACCCCAATTTAAAACAGCTACTATTGAAGGCGCGCCATCATCATCAGTGTAACCACTTTACTGTTGTGTCTACTCTAGAGATGGTCGAATTTTTTTTCAAAAATTCGACCATTTCACCGATTTCGAGTTAATTACAAAGCCCCTGAACATGGTATCATCACCAAACTTGCTGGAGATGTAGAGAAGGGTTGGGGCTATACTCCAAAAAAAGAAAGTATGTCTCTAACACAAATAGTTTTTGCACAAATTAAGTTCAAAGTCAAGTAAAAATTTCGAAAATTGGAATTTCGACTTTAACTTTGAACTTAATTTATGCAAAAAGTACATGTGCTAAAGCAACACTTCTTTTTTTAAAATGTTCCCAAAACCCTTCTCTACATCTCCAGCAAGTTTGGTGATGATACCATGTTCAGGGGCTTTGCAATCAGATCACAAAGTTAGCAAGTCGAAAAATTCGACCATCTCTAGTCTACTCTACTTTTGTGTCTACTGAAATGATCACTTCTCACAATTCAGGAGGACGCTCTGAATGTGGCAGAGGAGGTAATGGGGAAGTAATGACACAAAATGAATGGCGATGACACAGGGAGATAGCGAGACCACCCACAGTTTGGCTTCACAGCATGACTTGGAGCTTAAAGAGCAGGAGCTGCTGCAGGCTGTTGCGTCTGCTACAGATGGTAGTAGTACCCATGTATTTTTTATTCCATCTGTTCAGCGTGGATTGGATAAGGAGGAGGAGATGGAGAGTCAGCCAGAAGGCAACTTCTTGCCTGTTGGCTGAGTTTATGTTAGGCTGCCTTTCCAGTGACCCTCGCATTGTATGGATTTTAGATAATGCCGATTGCTGGGTGTTTACCATACTCAACCCCGCTACAAAGAAAACTTTTCATCTCTCATTACTGTGGCAGAAAGGAGGAGTAAAATGGCCCAATACCAGAAGGTACTTGTGAATAGATTGCTGCAAAGTTTTCTGTCTGACAACGTGGCCGTCACAGTCTGTACTTACTTAGGCAACCGAGAAAGGGAGATAAGGGGAAAGCATTGCAGTTCTAAGAAGGGCAGGGCAACATTATCCAAGGCATGGGACAGTTTCATGACACTCCGCCAGCAACCTTACCTGGAAGAATGGTTCAGTGTTACAAGGAGGGAAAAGTTTTGGAAGATGGTGAAGGAGTACATGGCAGACTGTGTCACTGTCTTAAATGGTCCATCAGTGCCATACAACTACTGACTGTCCAAGCTGGACACGTGGCACAAACTTGCACTCTACGCCTGGAGGTGCTGTACTGCCCTGCCACAAGCATTTTATCTGAGCGTGTATTCAGTGCTGCTGGTGGCATTAGAACAGATAAGCGTATCCACTTGTACACTGGCAATGCTGACAGGTTGATTTAGACCAAATGAACAAGGTCTGGATTGCTCCTGATTTCTCTACTCCACCACAGGAGTGCTTAGCTAATGAAGGCAATTTCAACATATCTTTTTTTAATGGACTTGAAAATGCACCACAAAAGCTATGTGGTTGACTCTTCTTTTCTCCTCCTCCTCATCCAAAGTGTATATATTCCCTGCATTCTATTTTTTTTGATAGGGTCAGCTCAAGTACAGGCCCTTGACTCCATATAATGTTTTACAGCATCTGCTCACCTGCAGGCACTGTCATATAATGTTTTAGAGTATCAGCTCAGCCGCAGGCACTTGAATGTAAAGTTTTATAGCATCAGCTTAACTTCAGGCACTTCCATCCAATGTTTTAGTGCTTCAGTCCAATCAGCTTAACAGTATGCACTCGCATGTAATGTTTTAGAGCGATGGCGGAAGCAGCTTCACTTCTCCAGGATCTAAGATGCCGGCATCGTAACTGAAGGTGAAGAAAGTGAGTATGTTTTGACGGGGGTGTGTGTAGCAGTTTTCCAGCATCTGAACTGCTGAGAGGTGAGTACTGTGTTTATTCAATGTATTTTTTTTTATTTGTTTTTTTTTTTAAACGCTTTAAGCTGGCCATAGACGTTTAGATTTGCGGCCAATTTTTTGCGCTCTTCCTGTGGTCGACCTGCCACATAATCGGCCACAAATCTAATGCTTAAAAGCAAAATATGCATGTCCAAAATGTCTTAGATCAATCCTATTACTTTGTATGGGGACCAGCACCGCCAGCCGTGCGTGATGACATCATCCATCTGCAGCAGAATCGTGAAGAAACTAAACGTCTATGGCCAGCTTTACAAATACACAATTATTTCAATTGTTATAAAAGATAAGCAGCTGATAATTGTATGAGCCAAATACAATGTTTTTAACTCTGAAATATACTAATTCGAGGAATGTCATAACCCATCCAATGCTGAGTGCATCCAATGAGTAGACTCATGAGAAGTAGACTCATCTATGCTGAAATAGGTTTCATTCAAGCAGTAATTGGCTACAGGAAGCCTCATAGTCAGTCCTTTAACAATTACTATTTTATTTATCATTATTTCAAAGACAACATATTTAGCAAAACATTATTATCATTGTTCAAAACATCTATGTTTTATGAGACATTCGTCTGCAGAACACATTTTCTAAAGTTGAGATCAGGTTTTACCAGAAGAATGTAAATTTTTGGAAAAAATATACAACTCAATATTCCAGCACTGGAGGTCAGTATAGTGAATACCTCCACAGCTACCATGTATTTCCCTCTGGTGCTCAGATAGGCCGGGATCATGGCAATCCAGACACTGCAGAACACCAGCATGCTGAAGGTGATGTACTTGGCCTCATTAAAACTGTCCGGTAATGTCCTCACCATGAAAGCCAGAACAAAACTCACAGCTGCCAGGAACCCCATATAACCCAACACAGAGTAGAAGCTGATAACTGACCCTTCATTACACTGAATGATGATCTTCCCAGGATAGGAGGTCATGTCATACTCTTGGTAGGGAGGAGACACTGACAGCCAAATAACACAGATCAGAACCTGGACCGAGGAGCAGATTGTGACAACAGCAATAGAAGTCTTCTCTCCCACCCACTTCCTCCAGTAGCTGCCGGGTTTGGTGGCTTTGAAGGCAATGCAGACTGTGATAGTCTTGGCCAGAACACAAGAGACAGCGATAGAGAAGAAGATCCCAAATGACATTTGTCTCAGCATGCAGGTTATATCCACAGGACATCCAACGAACAAGAAGACACAGAGGAAGCTCAGCAAGATGGAGGTCAGGAGGGTGAAGCTCACAGTCCGATTATTGGCTTTCACAATTGGTGTGTCCCGGTAATACATGAAGCTTCCTATTATAAATAATGTGATGACGCAAAGCAGCAGAGATACAGATATGAAGACTGAAACCAATGCATCATTTTCATATGAAAGAAACTCTTGTGTCCTCGGAATACATTTCACTCTTTCCTTGTCTGGCCAGTCATCATCAGGACATTTGTCGCACCTAGCACTATCTGCAGATAAATGAAAAGCAGGAAGAAAGTAGGAAACATACAATAGTAGAAATATGGAGACTTATAGATTTGTAATACCTGGCTGACCCAACACCATATTTTTCTAATATCTTTATCAATTTTACTTGGTGAAAAAATAGATCTAGGGTAAGATTGCTGATTCACAGAATGCATACTATGGATTAAGCCCCCCAAACACGCTCAGATTTTTAATCCTACCGCCGTGCACACTCACTGCGGTTGGTCAGCTGAAAAATCGGGTGCCGATCTTAAGCTTAAAGAGCCTAAATCAGCAGCCAACTCGATCTAAGCCATTACAGACATGTCCGTAATTCTTAGATCACTCTAATAATTTAGACAGGGACACAGTGTCACCATCTAAAGTAAGGATATGTCTCCTCAGCTCCGAGGGATCTGAGATCAAGCTGTCCTACTGCTTCTTAGAGTTGAAGGGGGGGAGGTGCTAGCAGCTCCCTTCCCTCTCCCTTTATGCTAGGCTGACTGTTCTTACAGCCTGCGTCCCTAGATGCTGTCTGTCCTCCTGCATCATTGAAGCATCAGCATGTATGCCGTTGTGCAGAATTGCTGAGGGAATTCGGCAGACAGGTGAGTTTTTATTGGTTAACTCAAGGTGAGTTTTATCAGCTGAAAAACTCACCCCGAGTTCACTCAGACAGAACATCCAGGAGGTTAGTAGCCAAAAAGGCTACTTCTCCACTAAATAGCTATTTTGGTCCCCCTTGACCTTCAAACTCCAATAAGATAAGTTTTTACACTACCTATAAGGGAATTATTCACCAGCCATTCAGGTAAAATTAGTTAAAAAATAATCAAACCTGTTGTGTTGGAAGTTTCTCCCTCAGGACATAGGACACATCTGTAGCAGCACAAATGGGGTCCTTCTTTGGTGGCTTTATGATATCCAGGAGGACACTTTTCATTACATCGAGCTTGTGAAACCTCAACAAATCATACAATGAAATCCAACGTGAGAAATCTTCATGTTTAGTATTTATCATTACCATTAATATATATCATGTTCTGGGCATGCTCTGTTGTATTTTCTGCAGGCTTCTAAACTCTTATTAGTTTCAACCTTCCTACTCCCAGCTCTTATAGTCAGTACTTACTGATTGCATGGGGATTGTGTTCAACACATGTCTCACATTCACCCCATTCTCTAGCAAAATTCTCCCATGCATTTACTTTACACCACTTGGATTTTACAAATATAAACAGACTGTGGCAACTGGCGCTGTTTCCATGTCAAAGGTCTGTGTTCAACAGTAAAACTAAGGATTTGTTTACACCGGCAGTTTTTAACCTCACAGTAAACGGTAAATTACCGCAACATCCTGGCATACGCAACATGAGGCATTCACCAGTCAGTTTTCACTTTTTACCCTTTAGACTGGCATGGGGGAGTTATCCAAAACTGTTGCCAGTCTGAGAAATAACCGTGTAAAGTTAGCCTTAGTTATAGATATCCAACAGTACACAACACAAAATCAGAACCGAAACCTGAAGACATTTCCGAGAAAAAGAATGCACTGCAGGCCAACTAAAATACATAATGCAGATCTTGCAATACACAGCCTGGTTTCTAAAGAGAAAAATAAGTGGTACCTTAGAAAACCTAGACGTGATCTAATTTTGACTGATTTGGTTCCAGGGTTCCAATCTTAGATTATTTTTATTTCTTCTGTTTGAGCACGTTTATTGATCACTATGAGGAAGGAAACATTGTAATAGATTGTCCAAGCTACTAAGATTTGCTACTTGTAATTAGAGTTTGTAAATAAATAATGTTGTGTGGTTTGTTAACCTCCCTGGCATTACACCTGTTTTCAGCGCGAATCGGTACCATACGGGTGATTCTCCGGCCTCCCCTCTACACATCACCCGCATCATCAAAATGCCAGCGATGTGGGCCGGAAAAAGCAATGCCCTCCTCCATTAACATGGAGGTCTATGGCGTCGCTTCCCACCTCTTCTGCATCAACGATGACACAATAACTGAGGACACTGTGTGGGAAGAAATCAGCAGAGACCTAATGCAGAAATGCAGAATCGCTGCGGGCTTGTAGAGTACGGGCGGGTATAACAAGTTCTGTTTTAAGAGCAAACTGTGACCGTACTGTGTTCGTTCATAACGCCCAGGAGGTTAAAGATTACTCTGCCCTTCACATCTGTTATCTGTAAAGTTGAAAAATATAATGTGAACTTATTAAAATGTCTCCCAATAAGTAGATTATGAAAGGCTTTCTTTGTCAGTGTTAAGCCAGTTTTTTTTGTTTATGTTTAAATGAAAAACTTAAAATGAAAAAAAAAAGCTTGCCTAGTTTACTGCAAGCCATGTACATCTGACTGCAGTTCTTCCGTATTTGGAATTGGCTGGGTGTTTGATAAGGGAGCTCTTGCTTCTAATAACCCTCAGTGAGTCCAGCACATGTGGAGCAAAAATTCCGTTATCTCATCTTATCATTTTTAATAAATATATAATATTATCGGTTTCAGGACTCTCCATCAGTTTGATCCAATGTCCTCCAGTCAAAGTATAACGGAACATGTGTCTGTTTCTCATTTGCCAACCTTTTTACAGGGAAATCGCTGAATCGAGCTCCTTTTAATATAATCCATATAGTCGGACTTAGTAGGTCTGGCAAAACGCTAGTTGCCTTCCTTATAAGAAACTAACTGTGTGTGCCAAAGAGCTTGGTGCAAATTAACTTATGTGTGAGGTCAGTCGAATACACGCTTATATTTTTCCGCCGATCGACTGCCGTATGCACTCACGAGGGTCAGTCGGCGATCGGTTGGCCGAAAAATCAGGTGCCGATCTAAAGAGCCGAAATCGGCCGCCAAATTGATCTAAGCCATTAAGGACATGTCCGTAATTCTTAGATTAAGAAAAGACCACAGAAAGATTGGAGGCACTGTTCCCATCCCTAAATTATTATAGAAAAACAGAGAAGCTCCTTCATGGGATTTTAGATGGAACAGTGATACGTATATTTACTCGATCAATGTAACATAAAATCGTATTTATTTGTGACAAACTTAATCGCAACAAGAAATCTATAAAGCACAAATATCTATGTGTGGCATAGGTCTTTGTGTGTGATACAAGATAAAATGTACTTGTGTACATTACACAGTACCCCTTGTAAGCAGAAACTAATTTTCTTGAAAGAGTAAAGAGTCCATACATAATATAGAAACAGTTGGTGATGGTCTAGATAAGGTGCATATGAGGCAACATGTTTCGCCGATAGGGCTTCTTCAGGCCAATGCACCCTCAGATGTATGCGGTTCTTGGGACGTCCCTCTCCTCGTCCCGAAGAGGGGCTTTTGTTATTAGGCTCAGAGGGGTGTGTGTGCGTCTCTGCAGGAGAGGGAGGGCCTGTCCGGGCTTGGCAGCACCGATGCCCCCTGCCCGCTGTTTTTAGGAGCGGGGGGAGATATGAGTGAGAGGTAACGCTTGAATTTCGTTGTATTGCCGTTGTAGGTAGGGAATAAAGGTCCAAGATGCCGCCTAGCAGTCCAGCAAACTCCCCCCGTCCTGGGAACCTCCAGGTGCGGTCGTACTCGGGAGAGCAGTGTTGTTACGACCGCACCCGGAGGTTCCCAGGACAGGGGGAGTTTGCTGGACTGCTAGGCGTCTAAAGTACGGGTATGTCTCCTCAGCTCTGACAAATCCATCAGGGCTGAGGTGACAGCCTGTCTGCCTGCTTTCTTTCTCTGAGGGGTAAAAAGGGGGAAGCTAGCAGCTCCCCCCTCTCCCTTCATGGTAGGCTGCCAGCTGACTGCAGTTCTCACTGCCGGGTCTCTAGATGCTGTCTGCCAGGTCTCCCTAGCTGTCGTCAACCTGAAAAAACATCGGGCCTCAATCTAAATGTGTATGACCTGATGCATCAAATGTCCCTTTATATCTGTACCTCTCCTCTATGGACCAACAAATGTTTTATGTTTATGTGGATATAATCTTACTGTGCCGTTCCTCCAAATGATAGTCTGTGGATAGATGTAATGGTAGTCCTTTAACTCCAGTGAGTTACTGAAAACTCCGACATGTTTTCTAGGAATTTGATCTCCATTTGGGCGAAACACCACATTATATAGAAAGAAAAGTGATGCCCATTCTCCTTTCTGGTCAAAATATACTTCTTCTTCCAAATGATCTTCATAACGAACTTTTTCCAAATATTTGTGAAGCTTTTAGAAAGAAAGGCAAAAACATGTTTAGTCAGAGCCTGAGTAAACTTGGGGGGAGGGGGGGGGATTATTTACAAACCATGATCTGGGGCTCTGTTGTAAGTCGGACTGGTTAAAGAACAAAACTCGACCATCTCTACAGTGCATCGTTATAGTATTTCCAGCACTTTACTTTTTACGTATTATGTGACGCTACAGCTGGATTAAAGGCTGAACTCTGGCTGGGCCACTCAAGGGCATTCACATTATCCTGAAGCCGCTCCTCTGATATCTTGGCTGTGTGCTTAGGGTCGTTGTCCTGATGAACTGTCGCCCAGTCTGAGTTCAAGAGCAGGTTTTTGCCCAGGTTGTCTCTGTACATTGCTGCAGTCATCTTTTTTTTATTCTGATTAGTCTCCCAGTTCTTACCCCTAAAAACATCCTCAAAGCTTGATGCTACCACCACCATGCTTCACTGTAGGGATGGTGTTGACCTGGTTAAATTTTTGTCTCATCATACCAGAGAATTTCAGGTGCCTTTTGGCAGACTCCATGAGGGCTGACATGTGCCTTTTCCTAAGGAGGCGTATGTCTGGGCACCCTACCATAAAGACCTGATTGGTGAATTGCTTCAGAAACGGTTGTCCTTCTTAAATGTTCTCCTTTCTCCTCAGAGGACCTCTAGGAAGAGTCCTGTTGGTTTTGAACTTTTTTCAGTTATGAATGATGGAGGCCACTGTGCTCACTGGGAACTTCAAAGCAGCAGACAATCCTTTCTGGGAGGTCTACAGACAATTCCTTTGAATTTTGAGCTTAATGGCAAAAGTGATGAATCTTTATGTAAATTAGATTTTTGTTAATTTTTTTTTTATACATTTGCCAAAACCTTAAGTAAACTTTATTTCATGTTGCCAGTGAACAGTACAGGTGTTTGACCCGCTCCCTTTGCCGGCGGTAAAGTTTGCCAGAATAAGTTTAAGTTTTGGTCTCCCGTGAAAAATCGGTCAAAAATCTTTTAAAATCAGGCATGTATAACAAGGAACTGTGCAGTCCATATGCTGGAAGTTACATCACTTCCTGTAGATGAAACACGTCAGTATGCACTCTAAGTCCCAGAAGTGACGTCACGGACATCACTTTCGGTTAACCAGATTCAAATTCCCCACGAACAGGCGTTCGTCTGGCTTTTCTAAAAGTCCTATCTGCCTGTTCACAAATTGACAAGGCCAATGAACTTTGTCCAGGACCGTCTGCGAACAGACGGATCAGACTTTTAAAAAAGTCGATGTCTCCCTGTTTCTAAGGAAGATTCAAATTCCCTGCCTGTTTGCTGGAACGCACAGTTCCCGGTTTTGATATATGGATGTGACATCACTTCCGGTTTAAGACGGTTTTCTTTCAAGAGTGACCGATTTCTCTCTGTGGTCTCTGGTCAAAGAATTCTTCTACTGTCCAGATTGTTCTGCTCCTAATCCGGCTAGCGGTGAACATAGCGGGTCGAACAAAAGGAAGAAAAATGTTATGTTTGCGACCAACCTGTCCGCTTTGTGGACAGTTCGGCCATCACTACATAGAACACTCTGTATACCTTATATGTATGATTAATCCATTTATGTTGTGTGGGCAGTCCCATCCTGGGCCGACCGCACTGCGCGCTGGCCGACATGAGGCAGAGCAAGAGGTCTTCCGCCCCCTCCGTCGCCTTCACAATGTGTAAGTGAAAGTAGCTGGCTGCTACTGACGGAAAGCAAGCTCACTAGAGACATCGTGGCTAAAATTAAATATATTTTAACTGGAAAATTTGAGGCTCGTCTTATATGCCGGAAAATATGGTAATTTATTACAATGAGGATATTGAGGCTTAAAAAATGTTTTGCATTGTTTTCTGGTTATTTTTATTTACAATTCTCCCCAAAAAGGAGAGCAACTGGACACTTTACCCTACTTACTCTGTTATTGAATCTGAATAGACGGTCTTTAGTGACATTCATCATATGCAAAGCGTGAGCCAGAGCATATACTGCCGTGTAGACAAAGTAGTGCTGTGCAGACAATGTGTGGTCCATTGTACACATTCCATGACAATCACGAAGAGAATTTTTAAACAAAAGTTTAAAACTCAAATTTTTTTTATGATTTTTGGATAAACAATTATAGCGATAGAGTAAAATATCTTCGGCAATTGGATCATTTGGTGTATTGGGTGGATTTAGATTCTTTATGAAAGTCTCCACACCGGGAACAGGATAGTTGGGTAATGTAAAAGTAAAACTGCAGTTTATTAAGCGTCTGTATTCCGTTGTTCTAGTATCTACACTGTTCCAAGACTCATGAAGGAACAATGTCATATTTTTTTTAATAAATTTTAAGTGATTAAGTAACAAAGCATCTTTGGCTTGATACTCCCCGCATATTATAGCAACGCTGCTAGCAGATTTATCAATGACCATTGCGCTCCGTTCAAAATCTTCATTACTTTTAGGGAACCGAAGGACAAACTCAACGCAGATGCCGTGCTGGGTCAATAATTTACTCAAGTCACTGAATTCTGCATCTCCAGAGCCGTCATTTGGAATTATTGTTCCAATAAAGTTCCAACCAAAATGTAAAAGAAATTCAATGAGAGCAGAATAGCGATAACGATCGCTGGGAACAGTCCGGAAAAAAGTTGGGTATAGACGTCTGTCACTGAGAGAAGGTTCCGTGACACTGTAGCTGATCTGTTGGAACAGAAAAAAATGCAAATACAAGTTATTCATTTATTAAATTAATTAATTTCAGTTTTTTTTTTTCCTTAATAAAACTAAAGAGATTAAATATTTCACCACTGCCCCAGTTCTTCCAAGTCCCACATATAATTGATGTATATTATATAAATCAAACCAAAAGATTCTGGTGGTGGACCGGATCCTAACAATGGGGTGGCTAAGCCCTAGGGAATTTGAATAGGTCCAAAATGTAACATCATAGGTAAAGAGAAGGCCTCCTACAAGAGACAAGGGACTTAAGGTTTCCCCACAGGTGCAAGGAAGGTGTATGATGGCGCTTCCGAGTAGGTGGGGGTGCGAGGCTGAGAGGGGGTGGGAGGTACCCATGTTTGGCACCATTTTTGAATAGATTGAGGTGTATGTTGCACTCTAATCATGTATTATGGTGGATTATTCATGATTACAAATCTGAATGTAACATGTGCTTATTTTATATTGTGTACTTATTTTTTCATTCTCAATACAGATCACGGGACCCTGAGGTTCCACGGTCTGTGGAACAGGCCCCGATGCCAAACACATTCCCCCCTGATGATTCCCCAGCAGGGGTAAAACACATCGGAGGATCCTTTCAACTAGAGATGGTCGAATTTTTCGACTTGCTAACTTTGTGAGCTGATTGCAAAGCCCCTGAACATGATATCATCACCAAACTTGCTCGTGATGTACAGAAGGGTTGTGGGAACATTTGAAAAAAGAAGTGTTGCTTTAGCACATGTACTTTTTGCATAAATTAAGTTCAAAGTTAAAGTCAAAATTCCAATTTTCGAAATTTTTACTTGACTTTGAACTTAATTTGTGCAAAAACTATTTGTGTTAGAAACATACTTTTTTTTTTGGAGTATACCCCCAACCCTTCTCTACATCTCCAGCACGTTTGGTGATGATACCATGTTCAATTAACTCAAAATCGGCGAAATGGTCGAATTTTTGAAAAAAAATTCGACCATCTCTACTTTCAACAATCCTAGGCACTTGGACCTCTGACCTTTTTATATATTGATACCAGGGCCGTATGTGATTGGTTTCAGGGATTTGTATATACAATATATGCCTACAACATTGATGTATTATGTCTTTATATGTAGGGTTTATGTACCCGTATAGTACAGAATAAAATTTTGTTTTACTTTACCTATGATATTACATTTTAAACCTATTTAAAGTCCCTAGGGCTTAGCCACCCCATTTTTAGGATCCGGTCCACCACCAGATCCTTTTGGTTTGATTTAAATGTAGTTCAAAGAGGTAAGCAAAATATGTTGGCACCATATGCAGCCGGCCATAGCATAGCATGACATAGCAATTACATAAAATGCCATCGTTTACAGAACATGATAAACCATGTTAAAATGTCACCAAGCATATATAGCCCAGGTGCCCAACCTGCGGCCCTTTGGGTGTTGTTTGGCGGCCGCCCTTGGTCCTCCACTTGCGGCCCCCAAAACCTGTTGATGCATAGGAATTCACCTGTCCCCCAATCTTCCACCGACGCTTCCTCGTCTAGGAACTTCTTAGAGTGTTACGAGGAGGAGAGGGGAGGGACACGCTCAGTCTGCAGCTACACTACTTGGCATAGGTGAAAGCTAATGAGTGACCCAGACAGTACCTAAGCGCCTATGCTTCTACTAGACTACTTTGATAATATCTATGAGGCACATAACCTTTGTTGATATATATTGGGGGCATATATATGGGGTATTCCATACATCACCATGTGTAGCGGTCACACGCTGACCTGGCTTTCCTAATCAACTTTGGCAGTCCTACATCACTAAAATTGTCATAAAATTGTAAAATGTTGATCAGGAAGACCAGGTCTACATATGACCGCTGCACCCGGAGGGGGACTGCTGTGGAGGTTTGACTGCCAGCCGTGATCTGATTCACCGCCGGCTGACATCTGTCAGTGGAGTAGGGCGGGCTGGATCGGTGTTATGTGTGGCCCTTTAGTGAAGCTGAGGGCCGCACTTGTGGCCCTCCATATCAACTCAGTTGCCCACCACTGATATATAGCCATACGGTGCGTGTCCAAGTGTTATGGCAGCGTATGGCTATATACAGTGGCTTGCAAAAGTATTCCGCATTTTGTCACATTACAGCCACAAACATGACTATTACAATTCCAGCTGCCAGTCTTTTAGGGAATGTCTCCACCAGCTTTGCACATCTAGAGACTGAAATCCTTGCCTATTCTTCTTTGCAAAACAGCTCCAGCTCAGTCAGATTAGATGGACAGCGTTTGTGAACAGCAGTTTTCAGATCTTGCCACAGATTCTCGATTGGATTTAGATCTGGACTCTGACTGGGCCATTCTAACACATGGATATGTTTTGTTTTACACCATTCCATTGTTGCCCTGGCTTTATGTTTAGGGTCGTTGTCCTGCTGGAAGGTGAACCTCCACCCCAGTCTCAAGTCTTTTTCAGACTCCAAGAGTTTTTCTTCCAAGATTGCTCTGTATTTGGCTCCATCCATCTTCCCATCAACTCTGACCAGCTTCTCTGTCCCTGCTGAAGAGAAGCACCCCCAGAGCATGATGCTGCCACCACCATGTTTCACAGTGGGGATGGTGTGTTCAGAGTGATGTGCAGTGTTTCCGCCACACATAGCATTTTGCATTTTGGCCAACAAGTTCCATTTTGGTGTCATGTGACCAGAGCACCTTCTTCCACATGTTTGCTGTGTCCCCCACATGGCTTGTGGCAAACTGCAAACGGGACTTCTTATGCTTTTCTGGTAACAATGGCTTTCTTCTTGCCACACTTTCATAAAGGCCAACTTTGTGCAGTGCATCTCTGAGCTGTCCTATGGACAGATTCCCCCACCTGAGCTGTAGATCTCTGACGCTCGTCCAGAGTCCCCATGGGCCTCTTGACTGCATTTCTGATCAGCGCTCTCCTTGTTCGGCCTGTGAGTTTAGGTGGACGGCCTTGTCTTTGTAGGTTTACAGTTGTGCCATACTCCTTCCATTTCTGAATGATCGCTCCGTGCTCCGTGGGATGTTCAAGGCTTTGGAAATCTTTTTGTAGCCTAAGCCTGCTTTAAATTTCTCAATCACTTTATCCCTGACCTGTCTGGTGTGTTCTTTGGACTTCATGGTGTTGTTTCTCCCAATGTTCTCTTAGACAACCTCTGAACCTCAATGTAATTGCTATGTCATATATGTATGTTTAATTCAGTCCTAATCTATTAAAGACTTTTTTTATGTTTAAATATTTTTATTACTTTACATCAAAACCTAAACGAAAAGAAAGATATGCAGTTTGCACAAGCCAGTTACATTTTCATGTTACACACCATGTTTTCTTACACAGGCCTTGTTACAGAATAGTTTTTCATGTATTTTACAGAGATCTGAACATAAGGTATCAAACAAAAGTATTGCTTACATCAACTTCATATCAGTGGGTAAGAAATCTTGGCACTTTACTGCATTATGTCAAACTTACAACTCTTATGGTAGCCATACACGGGTCCGATTTCCCACACGATTCCTGGCCGATCAATTCCGGGCGCGTGCACGCCGATCGATCGGCTAAGAATTGAGTGCAGCCCACCTTGCCCGATCGACCCTGCCCGATCGACATGGCCCCCTGAATCGGATCTGCCCGAGAACCAACCTGCTGGTCTTTCTGATCGATTCAGCCCACATCAGGGGGAGTTGCCATTTGTGAAGTGATCGATCGGGCACGGAATCGTCCAGGAAT
>CM070032.1:234743422-234755811 GCA_036250615.1 Ptychadena robeensis | reverse complement strand
GCAAGGCGGACAGTTCGGCCGCGAACAGGCATGTTCGCCCTCCTTCTCGCCAGCGGACAGCGGTTCGCCCTACTTCTCGCCAGCGGACAGGTACCGGATCACTGACGTCACATCCGGGTTTTCAGATTCAAATTCCCCGCCTAGATGCGGGGAATTTGAATCTGTCCGCGAACGGGCGGACAGCAGATTTTTTTTAAAGTCCGCTCCACCCGTTTGCGGACGAACATGGCCAAAGTTCGGCCATCAATAGATGGTAGACATCACTTCTGGTACGCATAGTTCCTGGTTAAGATAGCCGGATGTGACGTCACTTCTGGTCCTCGAGCAGACTTTTCACTAGGGGATCGGCTTCATGCCCGGTCTTCTAGTGAAAAGATTCTTCCTCCGGCGGGATCTCGCTGCTCCTGATCCTGCCGGAGGAAGAGTAGAGAGCTCCTTCTCGCCGGCCAACGGGGCAGGTCGAACACCCGTTCTGCTCGGCGGCAAGAAGGAGGGCGAACATCCATGTTCGCTGCCGAACTGTCCGCCCTGCGGGCAGTTCGGCCGTCACTGCAATTCACCAGGTGGTCAGGAGGCAATTGTCGGATGGCTTGGGAAAGTACTGTATTTTTTGGACTATAAGACACACCGGACCATAAGACGCACCCAGTTTTTAAGGCAGGAAAACCAAGAAAAAAACATTTCATATATCAAAGTGTTCACATCAATTGGTTTAATGTAATATTAAATGAATGCAATATCATATTCAGCCAGTAGATGACACTAGTAGCAGTACACACCTCTGCACTGATCGGGAGGAGGGGGCAGGAGGCTGCCTAGTCCTCTGCTCTCCCTCCTTGGCTGCCTGTGTCTGTGGGAAATGCAGAGTGATTACAGTTTCCTTGGACATGGAGAGAGAGATAGGTGACAGTTCATCTATCCCTCTCTTCATTGCTTTTGCCAGTAGGGCTCTGTTGGCATAAGCAATTATACAGTTTAGATGGGAGATTTAGCCGTGGGCTGATCTCACATTTGACAGCTTCATGGCTTATCTCCTTGTGGGGAGAGCTGGCGGGGAGCCAAAGCGCGACCACCCACATCCGACCAGCCGCGGGGGTCTCGCATTCGGTCTATAAGACGCAGACACCTTTTCCCCCTGATTTATAATATAATGAATAATAATGTAATCAAGGGCTCATTAAATTTACATTACAGGATTTTTGGGGGGTTTGCTTATAACTAGAGATGATCAAAGTTTTTTTCAGATATTCGACGATTTCGAGTTAATTGCAAAGCCCCTGAACATGGTATCATCACCAAACTGATTTTGCACAAATTAAGTTCAAAGTCAAGTCAAAATGTCATGTCGAAAATTCGGAAAATTCGGAAATTTTACTTTAATTTTTTAACTTAATTTATTCAAAAACTATTTGTGAAAGAGACATACTTGTTTCTGTCAAATGTTCCCCCAACCCTTCTCTACATCTCCAGCAAGTTTGGTTATGATACCATGTTCAGGGGCTTTGCAATCAGCTCTGAAAGTCGAAAAATTTGAGCATCTCTACTTATAACCCTTTGCACACAACTTGATTTACTGTATAATACCCAGCATTTTGTAACAATAAAACAGAACAGCATGTAGGATGTCTCGAGTCCGTCCTCTTGCGATCGCGACAATAGATAATTATAACCAAACAGTTGCCATTAGGAATTTATTCCTAAACAATATCTCACTCTAGTCTTCCATCACTGAATGGGCATAGATTTATAGGACTGTAATGGCACAGATGGCACAGTTATTTTATTTAAAATCTAATTTATTTACATAAAGAAAAATAACAGATAACCGATAGTGTCAATCATTAAAAAGCATTTTCAAAACAAAATGTAAAAGAACAATAATTACACTTGATGGATAGCCAAGTCCTTGGACAACACTTGTACAAACTTAGTGATGGCCGAACAGCGGCCAGGACTGTCCGCGAACGGGCGGGTTGCGGACAGATTCAAATTCCCCGCCTCTAGGCTATCGGAAAAACCCTGGAACGCATACTGGAATGCATAGTTCCTGGTTCCGTGAGCCGGATGTGACGTCACTTCCTGCTCCGTCCCGGTTTTTTCACTAGGAGACGTTCGCCAGCGAGAAGAGGATCTCTATTCTTCCCCCGGCAGGATCACAACCTGTGTGATCGTGCCGGGGGAAGAATAGAGATCCTCTTCTCGCTGGCGAACGGAGCGGGTCGAACTCCCGCACTGCTCGCCGGCGATAAGATGGGCGAACATCCATGTTCGCCGCCGAAATTTCCGCCTTGCGGACAGTTCGGCCATCACTATACAGACTTAGGGAGCATTCTCATTGGTGATTTAGGACAGTATCCAGAAGCCCAGGAAGCCCCTTCCTGCCCTTGTGAGGGGCGTTGACAAGCACCTTCATGTGTTCTATATTTGACAGACAGCCAAAAAGCGACCATAAGAAAAAACCATGTTGTGTCTTCCCAGGATGCAGTGCTTTTTGGGTGTCCGAGTGGTGGAAACATGGGTTTTCCAGATGCCTGTGTAAATGACCCCTTAACCTCCCTAGCGCACTGCTTAGGTACAGGTTTCCGTACCAAAAGCGCACCATAGACTTTAACTGAAATTTTTTATGTTGTAGGGCTGTAACTAACCAAAATCTGTCCGTACCAGGGGTCTAGTAGGCATCCCGACTATAATAACGTGTGAAACAAACAATTATGTAAAAAAAATAAATAAAATGTAATGTAATTTAAAAAAAAAAATGTAATAAAGGTTATCAATTGATGATGAAATCTCTAAAATACTTCTTTAGTGTGAGAGATTTCAAAACAGTATGTATTTATATTTGTTTATAATAAAAGTTTAATTCAATTGACAGTGTTTTGTGTGTTTTTTTGTATTTTAATTGTATTGGATACAGTTATCACTGTATCCAGTACAAGTCTCTTTTGAATTCGGCACCCCTAGTGTGATGTCCTCTGTACTATCACACTGGGGGTGGGAGAGTTAATTGACAGAGAGGGGGGTGAGGCTTGGGGGGAAGCCTTTATTTTAGTGTGCTTTTAACTTTTAGGGCTTGTTTCCACTACAGCAGTCAGATGCGGATGGATGCGGTTCTAACCGTGTGTCCGCGTCCGCTACTGACCGTGACGGTTTTGCATACGGTCACTTGTGGTCGCCCGCACAATCGGATGTGCTTCTTGTGACTGCCACTCGACCGCACCCAACAGCGCTCATAGGAAATGATTGGACGCGATAAAATTTAGCGTCCATAGTGAATATGGACGTGGATTTTGACCGCGTCCAATCATTTCCCATGGACGTGGTCGGGCCTGGTCAAGGGGCAGTCACTGTAGTCGCTGTAGTTGAAACAAGCCCTTATTCAAACTGAATACAGCTTTCTAAGGAGAAAGCTGTATTCAGTCTGATTTGAAAAATTGAGCCGCCTGGGAATGCCTCCGCCCCCTGGTGTCATTATGTCTGTGACACCGGGAGGGGAGGAAGGACCCGCAGATGATGATCTCAAAGAAGCAGTACGTTTTAAAACTTTAACCACTCTGAACACAGTTTACTATTTAGAAACTATGTTCAGACTGGTTGGATTGTGAACACTTACTGCTTTTTTGAGATCAGCTGATCAGCAGAGCCCTCTACTTCCCGGCCAGTGTCACATCACTACTTCTTGGACTCAGGGGGGGGGGACTCTTCTCTGATCTCAGAAGAAACAGTAAGTTTCCATACTTGAATTACACTGATCACACTCCTCTATTTAGAAACTGTTATCAGAGCGATCGAATTGTGAAAACTGTTTTTTCTGAGATGGAAGAAGAGTCCCCCCCGGGTCCAGGAAGTAGTATATGACACTCCAGCCAGGGAGGAGAGATCCCTGCTGCCATCTCAGAGCATACTTTGATATTTCACAATCCAACCACTCTGAACATAGTTTCTTAATAGAAATCTGTGTTCAGAGTGGTTGAAAGTTGAAAATGCCGCTGATCACTCCCCCCCCCCGTGTCACGGATGTAATGACACGGAGCCTCCCACAGTAGTTTGGAGCCGCTTCCAGATCAGGCCAGCGATGGGGGGGCACCTCTCAGTGGCAGACGAACCCAGGGAGGTTAATGTTGCACCAGCCCAAAGTTTTTGATTCAACTTCAAGCATTCTGATGACACCTCAATGTGTTTGGTGCTTAATCAGGAAAATATTTAATCAGCACGACGACTAAATTCAATAGAAACACACTCATTTCATATAAGCTATGCTTTAAAGTTGATATAATAAAGGATCATGTGCTGTTTAAAGCGGACCTACCACCTACGAGGTCACTCAGCAGTATCAACTGCAGCTCACCCGATACTGCTGAGATCCTTAATTGTAAAAATAAAATCTTTTTTTTCTTTTTCCTGACAGCAGGAGGGGAGCAGGCAGCCGAAATGGTGTCTAGGACATCTCTCCCAGGCAGGAACTTGTCAGCAGCTGATTCTCCCCTCACTGAGCTCTGCAGCTCTGACAGAGAAGAGACAGGAGGGGGAGTGACGGGGGAGAAGAGGGGGATCAGTGAGTGTGAGAGTAGATGCAGGTATCCAGGAGCTAAGATGCCAGCATGAGAACTGCAAGGAGAGTAGGTGAGTATGATGTGGGTTTTTTTGTGTAGCAGTTTTGCAGGATCTGAACTGCTGACAGGTGAGTATTGTGTCTGTTTTATGTATGTGTGCTTTTTTTCATTTGAGTTTAAAACCGCTTCAAAAGCAGGAGAATTTAATCCGACCTTAGTGTAGGGGGAAGAGGTCATACATCAAATCATATATAAGCAATAACGTTGTTTTATTTAGTTTTATTCTATTGCACTTGTTTGGGAATACATTACACAATTCATTTTTACATTCACTTTTCTAAGTCTAATGTAATGTCTCATGTAAAGGTCCTCTAGTGGACCATCTCTAATGATGATAAAACTTGTCACTACCGAGTAGGAAAGATGAGGACCATGAAAATTATACTGAGACTGTCCTGGGTGCTATAGGTTGTGTGCCTAGAAGTCCATAGATGGATGTTTGTATACAATACCTATAGAGGAATGCTTTTACTTTCTAAAAAAATCCTATAGTCAGTACATACAGTAGTTCTAAAGATTACATTTCTGCAGCAAGATTTTTCTTGTGTTGTGATCAGGTTTAAATAGCATAATATAACATTTAGGGAAGAATATACATCCTAATAATCCAGCATTGGAGGTCAGTATGGCAAATATCTCCACAGCCACCATGTATTTCCCTCTGGTGCTCAGATAGGTCGGGATCATGGCAATCCAGACACTGCAGAACACCAGCATGCTGAAGGTGATGTACTTGGCCTCATTAAAACTGTCCGGTAATGTCCTCACCATGAAAGCCAGAACAAAACTCATAGCTGCCAGGAGCCCCATATAAACCAACACAGAGTAGAAGCCGATAACTGACCCCTCATTACACTGAATGATGATCTTCCCAGGATAGGAGGTCATGTCATACTCTTGGTAGGGTGGAGACACTGACAGCCAGATAACACAGATCAGAACCTGGACAGAGGAGCAGATTGTGACAACAGAATTAGAAATCTTCTCTCCCACCCACCTCCTCCAGTAGCTGCCAGGTTTGGAGGCTTTGAAGGCAATGCAGACTGTGATGGTCTTGGCCAGAACACAAGAGACAGCGATGGAGAAGAAGATTCCAAATGACATTTGTCTCAGCATGCAGGTTATATCCACAGGACATCCGAGGAACAAGAAGACACAGAGGAAGCTCAGCAAGATGGAGGTCAGGAGGGTGAAGCTCACAGTCCGATTATTGGCTTTCACAATTGGTGTGTCCCGGAAATAAATAAAGTTTCCTAATACAATCACTGTCACAGCTACAAGCAATAAAGCGGTCAATGAAAAAATTATAACCAAATCATCATTTTCATAGGAGAGAAATACCAATGTTTTAGGAATACATTTCACCTTCTTCTCATCAGGCCACTCATCATCAGGACATCTGTAGCAGCTCTCACTATCTGCAATGAAAATAGAATAAATCTGTGATTAATATATATATCCAAATTTACTCCAATGTAGTGGTTCTAGTTGAATCTAAAGACACAAATGAGAAATATTCTACTGTACTTGAAACCTAAAACACATAAAAAACACAAAGTACTGCATTACCTGACACACTAGGCTATTTCACGGGCAGGTGGTGAGCCATCACATACACAACCCAGTATGAGTCATGTCCCATAGTATAAGGAACCTTCTGTAATTTGATGGTTCCCATCAAAAAATAAAAAAAAGATGAGCAGCCTAACCCAATATTTTATGTGGCTTTTGCGTTCTAAATAGGGACACTTCATGATGTCACATCCAGGGTCATGCCTCTAAAAAGGTTGAGAACCACTGTTCTAGACCATGAAGGATTCAGAATGATGAATCAGACTGACGAAAATCCAGATGGTAGTAAAGTGAACACCAATAAAGCTTCATGTTGCTGAGCAATGAGCACAGGTCTCATTACATGCTAACCCTCATGGTGTTCTCCTTGCATAAAGATTCAAATATCATACTGCTAGGTTGTTTCCCTTTCAAATACCATGGGGCTTCTCCAAGTTTTAATGAACATGGGAGGAAGGTAAATATGGCTCGTTTTACTTTGCAAATTGTTTTTAATTTGCACTTGAGTACGAATAATTTGTCTGTACCGAGACCACTCTGGGCAAGGCATGGGGTGGCTAGCCCCTGGGACTTTAACGGCACAAAAGGTCTACATACCAGTGTATATCCAACAGGGTGTAATTTTATTAGAAACGACCAGAAAAAAACTAAACAGAAACAAAAAGCATATTCATATATAGAAATATACATTATAAAATACAGGTAGTCCATATGAAAGTTTATCATGTAATAAATAGCTTCACATATATAAAGAGTCAAAGACGATATCTCTATCTCTCAACGTGTTTCGCCCTGTATTTAGGGCTTCATCAGGAGTATATGTCCTGGGTCTGTTATCAACCTAGAGGCAGAGATAGAGTCTAAAAACGTGTCCTGTGGATTGGGTGTGCAGTAGATTGCAGAAGAGGAGGCACTGGGTGCAGTTAGACACCCCTAATCTGGGTCCTTGTGGCGTTGATAACAGACCCAGCACATATATTCCTGATGAAGCCCTTAAACTTGTGTAGTGGGTGATTCACAGAGGAGGGGCTCATTACTATACACACGTAGAGACACAAACTCTAAGCGTTTTTAAAATCATTATGCCCCAATGTAGAAAGCAGCTTCCATCTGGTGCCATATTTGTAGTTTAAGATACTCTGTCTCCATGTCCAAGCTCATTCACTTCAAAACTACAATAAAACAAAATGAAAATATTGGTGACATCAGAACCATAATGCATAAAATGTGACCGGAGTCTCTAGTGAGACTGAAAAATTCTTCTGCCGGCTGGATCTGTGTGCCTGATCCGGCCGGCGGAAGAATACTCACACTTCTTGTGAGTATTCTTCCACCGCGCAAACACTGCAGCCAACTTTTGTGCTTATGTACATAATCATAAGCAGTAATTCCATACTGGTCATTCCTACCGGTCACATTGGAGATCTCTCCCTCAGAACACGGGACGGAGTTATAGCAGCAGATATGGATCCGTTCTGCAGGAGCTTTCCTGGACCCGGGAAGACATCGGCCATTGCAGCGGGACACCGGCTTCTGGTACACAAAGAAATACAATGATCATTGAAAGAGGATTTTCGTTTTAGGAAATATTATTTATAGGTAAACGTCATCTGGTAAAATCATCCGGTCCTTAGCAATTATTAACATTTTGAGATTTATTTCAACACATTCCACTATGTCAGCATTGATTTAAAAAAAATGAACCTAAAATGGAGAAGCTGCATTTGAAAAACTTAGCATACCCCATGATTTAACAGTATGTAGAACAAGCTTTAACAGTAATTGTAAACCCCCCACAGATGCTTCAATCTGCGGCTGATCAACCGCCGTGGCCACTCACACCGTGCAATAGGCCGCAAAACGGAGATGCCCACCTTGACAGATTGACCAGAAAAGTCCCGCCAGTGGATCGCATGGTGATCCATGCTGGTGTATTTTTCTGGCCAATCCTCCCCAGGGTTCCCATCTAAAGTATCCTATGGCACACATAGGAATTCCCATCAGTTTAGCAGACGAGTGAAGTCACCACACTGTGATGAGTCTCCAGGCAAAACAGCCATGGATCTACACGTCTATGGGTAGCTTAAGTCATTGAAGCAGATCAATGTGTGGCTACCTGGCCTGAAAATTAGAGCCATGTGGACAATAGGCACATCAATGGACAATAGGCACAGCTGAACTCCCTTAAGGTCCCCATAAATCTTCAGATTTCTCTGTCAGATTTCCTTTAGCTCTCCTTTTGTTTTACCAAAACCATGTAATATGAGGGACTTTCTAAACAATCAAGTCTACCTGTGTTCAATTGCAGATGACCCTATACTACATAGTTGTTGGTAGATCTAAAGGAAATCTGACAGAGAGATCTAAAGGTGTATGGTCAGCTTTAGGACGTTGTGCCGTTAAAGTCGATTCCTCATCTATAGAGGCAGGATTGCCTCGTGTATGGCTACCTTAATATTGAGAAATGAAGGGCATTTGCAAATAACCCCTAGATTCAAAGAGATCCACTTTGGATCATTGGTATAAAATATACATTTGACATGTTTTTAGCATCATTCTCAGTAGAGATGGGCGAACACCAGCCCGGAGTGTCCGCGAACAGGGCGGGTCGAACTTTTAAAGATGTCCGCCGTCCGCCCTGTTCGCGGACACATTCAAATTCCCCGCCTCTAGGCGGGGAATTTGAATCGGAAAAACCGGATGTGACGTCAGTGACGTCACATCCGGTCCATGGAACGCATCCTGGAACGCATCGTTCCTGGTTGCGGGAGCCGGATGTGACGTCACTGACGTCACTTCCTACTCTGAGCCGGAATCTTCACTACAAGACCGGCTTCATGCCCGGTCTTGTAGTGAAGACATTCTTCCTCCGGCACGATCTCGCAGGTTCTGATCCTGCCGGAGGAAGAATTTAGATCTTCTTCTGGCCGGCGAACAGGACGGGTCGAACACCCGTACTGTCCGCCGGCGAGGCGAACGGCGAACATGCCGAGTTCGCGGCCGAACTGTTCTCCGGCGAACAGTTCGGTCCATCCCTAATTCTCAGAGATCTGCAGGTTTGTTGCAAAAAGACCAACAACGTACCGTGCCTCCTTTCCAAGAAATGTGTGTTTGGTGCAGTGCGTTGTCCATATCTTCCATACCATTAACACTGGTTAGATGTCTTATTTCAAATCTTAAACCTTCTTTAACTGTCAAGTGCGCTAAAAGAATCTCAGACGGAACTTCAGCTCTCTCATTTAAGTAGACTTCTTCTCCAGTTGGGTCCATAAAATGAACTTTCCTCACAAATTTGTGCAGTTTGACATGAAAGATATTAATATGAATGTTACTATACTCTATGTATTGTACTCTAATGTATTGTACAGCGCTGCGTAATATGCTGGCGCTATATAAATAAATGTTAATAATAATAATAATAATACTATAAACATTTATTCTTGTATGCTGGGCATACACATACCAATTCCTGTACGATCCAATCCCCAATCCGATGCGGTGTGTGCTCCCGCATCCCTTAAGGATCGGGTCGTGCACGAACTGGAGGCTGCAAGTGACGAGGATTGGGCTGAAATCAGCCGTCCTGCCGGATCGCACAGTTATCCGACAGGATGGTAAATTTTAGCCCAATCCCATTACAACTTATGAGCTGCAGATGAAGAGTGCTGGCCGATTTTCGGTACTAGCGGGCGTGATGATGTCATCACGCCGCTCCTAGTGCAGAGAATCGGATAAGGAATAGACGGTAAATCGTACCGTCTATTCCCAGCTTAACACTGGGGCAGATCAAAGATTTTAGTTACCACATTTACCAGTGCATTAGAAAGATAATAAATAGTTGCGCACAACCTTCAGCAGTGATTACACAGTTACAGTGATTTCAGTGGTCCAAAGTGCCCTCAGTGGATGTATGGGGCCTGAGCAAAGATCGCAGAGTGAAATAGGGTCAGTATGAGGGATACGTGTTTATGTTGCGTGTAAGTGTGCAGCTCTCAAAATGGAGGAGTGTGGCGCCCTGTAACAGACAAATAGGAACAAGCACACAAGGTGCACAACCTAGTACAACAAGGTAGGGTACTGTAAATGGTTAAATAATATGCAATGGAATAAAACAAAGCAACAGACAAAATACTCACATTAATGGAGGTTTACAAGGATTGATCTCTCACGTGTTTTCCAGGATGACCTCACTTCCTGGTAAGGGATAAGATCACTTTCTGCTTCCAGATGCTGGAGGGCTCAACAGGAACAATGGGACGTGTTTTGAGCGGAGGCTCTTTTTCAACCATAGGAACTATTGTATGTTGTTAATTAATTAATTAATTTTATTCCATTCCATATTATTTAACCATTTACAGTACCCTACGTTGTTGTACTAGGCTGTGTGCCTCTTGTCCTTGTTCCTATTTATCAGTCTATTAGACCCTATACAGCGGAGCATCCGATAGCCGAAAGATATTCTGGCTTTTTCCCACTCAACTGGCCAGAGCTCCATGGTCCGACTGGGGCTCTCCTGATATAAACAATGCAGTACAGATGGAAGATTACTTGTGTATTGCTGATCAATTAAAGTTGACCCATGTAAGGCTAGCTTTATTCTTAGTTGGAGCACTTATTTGACTCAATGTACCTGACTAGTTTACTCAAGGAACTTGTCCAAAGAACCTATTGCCTAATAATCTTCTCAATGTCTACAAGATTTGTCTTAACCTCCTTAGCGTTTGAGATGAACCCAGTTCATTCAGATTTTGTTCGTAAAACAAACTCTGCCCAAATCGGCATAATCAAAACTCATCTGTGCTCCTGAAAGCTTTGGTGATTCTCTATTCACCCATAGCCAACGATTGATTCCAGGACCACCCCTTCTGCACCATCGGTGATGTGGAAAAGGTGGGCCGTGCCATAGTCCTCCATGTTAATGGAGGGGCATCGGTTTCCCAGCCCACATCGCCAGCATCAGCGATGATGCTGCCGATGTGTAGAGGAGAGGGTGGGAAATTCAAGCAAAGTACTAGTGTACTCTGCTGCAATCACTTGCTAGGGAGGTTAACAAAGGTCTACCATGTCAGCATATTTTTTGGAACTCTTTGTTCTCCCTATATCTGTGTTATTCAAACTGGAAGTGCAAATATGAATGACTTTAGCCCACTGGCTAAGTAGGAGTTGGCACTATGTTTGATTATGGACGATAGGGGCCAGCATCCTTGCTGCAGAAAGTAACACGAAGTTCAGCTGTTAGAATACAACAAATGCTTTAAAAAGTGAAATGTGACAATATTCCAACTTACTATTTGCTTCAATCCATATGGTTCAGATTTATTTCTTATCAAGTACATCCCATGTAGGGCGTTGGCCAGAACATATACAGCCCTGTACGCATAGGTCAACAGAACGTCATTTGCGCCTTGAAATGTGTACCAAACATGTTTTTCTTCTGTGCAGTTCATTAAAGATAAGCTATGAATGGACTTGAAAAAGTCATTTTTGGCTGAGTTGGGGGCAAAGCACTGGAGTGAATTAATCCAGATATCCTCCAGTATGGGGTCAGTTAAGCAGGTGGAGAAGTCAAAACCATTTTCATAAACAGTAATGTTTGGGATATTTTTTTCTGGCCATACAAACAATAAGCTGCAGTTCATTAGTGATAAGTTAGGATATATCAGATTTTTTATGTTAGTAAATGACTCAGGAAGAATTAAAGTGAGATCATCCCTGATATCATGGATCAAATGAAAAAAATATAGAAAATATAATGAGAACATTCCACACACTATGATTACACGCGCTGTCATGTTCTTTATGTAAGTTAGCTGCTGTATATTAATATCAGAACTTCCAGAAAATTTGATGACGTATTCGATGCAGATCTCATGTTTCCTCATCATCTCACTCAGTTCTTGTAACTCAGCGTCACCACTTCCATCACTTGCCACCACCATTCCAACCCAGTTCCATCCAAAATGTAACAAAACCTTTATAATTGCGGCATAACGGACCCGATCGTCTGGTGTCATCCGGTATAAGGTTGGGTACATTTTATGGTCACTCATACGAATGTCAGTGACCCGATAACTGATCTGTTAAAATAAAAATATTTTTCAGGAGCAGCATACTATAAACAATGATAAATATGTTTTACAAAATGTTTAAAGGCCCCTATACACCTTACAATCTTTCCATACAATTTCTGTACAATCAAATTTTGTT
>CM070032.1:234717409-234732408 GCA_036250615.1 Ptychadena robeensis | reverse complement strand
GGGGACACCGACACTGAACAATGTCACCGCACAGCTGCAGCACATGGCGGACGCTCTGATATGCAAGAAATGGATCTTACGTTATAGGAAAAGTTTCACACAAGTTATATCAGACAAAACACACAGACTTTCATACAGTGATTTCATGTTTATTATATTCATTGATAGAAAGTGGGAAAGAGAAGGTAGATCACTATGCCATGTTTAAGAAAACAATTATAAAAGTTAAACTCTGCGTATAGTCATATAATCTGACATTGGAGCCTCATAAATGAGGCTGATACATGAGCAGACTCAATCTTTTACTATCTGATCTATACATTGCTCCTGTCACCTCCAATTGCCAACAGTATCTGCTGTATAAGTGCTAGTGATGGCCAAACATCGGCCGCGTCCGTCCACGAACAGGCGGATCTGACTTTTAAAAGAGTCTGCAATTCGCCTGTTCGCGGAGAACTTCAAATTCCCCACCTGTTGGCAGGGAATTTGAATGAAAACTATACTGCAAATGACGCAGCAATGTCACTTCCGGTATATGAAACGCGATGTCATGTCCGGCTTGTGCACGGTACAATGCTAGAGATCGAGTGTCTCTACCCAGTCCCTAGTGAAAATAATCCAACTGAACCAGGTGCGGAAAGGTCTGGCCGGAGGAAGAATTATAGACTTTTTCTTGCCGGCGAAGGGGGCGGGTCGAAGAAAAGTGAACATACAATGTTCACACTGAACTATCCGCCCAGCACTAATAGCTGCCTTCTGATTTACCCATGAGTTGGGATGGTAAATTTTTTTCGACTTGCTGACTTTGTGAGTAGTCTTGAGCGCCATATGGTATATTCGAATTTGCGTATTTTCACCTAATATACGAAGAAACATTCGAAATTCGATTCGACTGTATTCTATTGCCTTCCATTGCGCATGCCTGTGCGCAATTATTCGCAAAAACGATTCGCGATGCAGCTTTACGGCTTCTTTTCTTCATTCTGTGATCTTAGCCAGTAGGAACATTGTGCGTATTGAGCGTATCCGTTCACAATGCGCACAAATATGCGCAATGCATGCCAGTAAACATTGTTGAATCTTAATATGACAAGTAACCGCCATTGCGAATACCCGAGCGCACATTCGCGAAATATTGCAAATTCTCATATGTTGGATATTCGTTGAATATATTCGAATTCGAATTTCGAATATTCTCGCTCAACACTATTTGTGAGTTGATTCTTGATTGTAAAGCCCCTGAACATTGTATTATCACCTAAATAGCTGGAGATGTAGAGAAGGGTTTTAGGGACATAAAAAAAAAATAAAAGGTATTCCTCTAGCATGTTTTGCATAAATTAAGTTAAAATTCAAAGTTGAAATTTCAAAACTTGACTTTGGACTTACTTTATGGAAAAACTATTTGGTTAGAGCAAAGCTTTTTTTGTAGTATACCCTGGACTCATCTCTTCCAGCAAGTTTGGTCATGCAAAGCCACTTAACATGGTATCATCACCAAAATTGCTGGAGATGTAGAGAAGGGTTATGGAAATATTTTTTTAAAAGTGAACTTAATTTGTGCAAAAACTATTTGTGTTAGAGACATACTTTTTTGTAGTATACCCCCCAACCTTTCTCTACATCTTCAGAAAGTTTAGTGTTGATAACATATTCAGGGGCTTTGCAATTAATTTGAAATAGTCAAATTTAAAAAAAAATTGACTATCTCTAAATAGTGTGTTTACCTTTATTGTTATGGTTTGTCTCATATTTCAATGTTAGTATATAATAAGCTTCATTTGATTTTACTCACCCTTTGCTTTGTTGCGCCAGACCAGATAAAGTATAATTGTGGCACAGTAAGGAGAACTGGGAAAATCCAGCCCTTCCCTAGGGGGGAAGTTATACATGTGGAGGCACATCCGGGAAAATTATCTCCTTTTCCAAACCTTTCTAAATTCCTGGGTCTTCTCACTCTACATCTAAGACTGCTATAGAGTGGTGCAAGCATCACAAGGCAACCTTCAGAGAATTGAATATTGTTAAAGTTTCCTGGCCTTATATGGACTGGCCAACAGATACTCAAAGTTAGCTGGAGAGCTCCCAAGGAGGATAGGAGCTTCTGCTACACATGAATTCATATTCAACACAAACACATGCTTTATTGGAATGGAGGGACACGCTAACCATGGCAACAGATAACTGAAAGTGCATTCTGCCATCAGCCTAAGGATGACTTCACACATGCAATAGTTCTTGAATTAGGTGTCACCCCCTCAACATACACTTTCCAGAGGGAAGAGTCATTCATCTTTTGTATAAGTACTACAGATACCAGTGATGTTTGTTCCTAGAATTCCATTGGACCAGATGTTTTGAATGGCTTGAGCTGCATGGTTGAAAAGTGTTCTAAACCTATTCAGTCATATTTGTTTTTACATTTCTTTGCATCAAACACCTGTGGGTGAAGGTGACACCTGAATCTCACATGGGACAGTTTATTACTGAAAGCCTAAAAGGGCCCACAACTGAATCCATTCAGTTGTAATAAGAATTGTGTGGCCCAAGAATATTTGTAAGGCTGACATGATGTGTTTGGTAGAACATGTCCTAGTTGCTGTACCAATTTGAGCACATCTGCTCAGTGTATAGGTGAGAAGTTGTCTGCTAACATTATCTCCACTAGATGCTTTTCAAGTACAAACCAGATTCCAAAAAAGTTGGGACACTAAACAAATTGTGAATAAAAACGGAATGCAATGATGTTGAGATGGCAAATGTCAATATTTTATTTGTAATAGCACGTAGATGACAGATCAAACGTTTAATCCGAGTAAATGTATAATTTTAAAGGAAAAATATGTTGATTTAAAATGTCACGGTGTCAAAAAATCCCCAAGAAAGTTGGAACAAGCAGCAATAAGAGGAAAAAGTAAATTTGAGTATAACGAAGAGCTGGAACACCAAATAACACTAATTAGGTCAATTGGCAACATGATTGGGTATAAAAAGAGCTTCACAGAGTGGCAGTGTCTCTCAGAAGCCAAGATGGGTAGAGGATCACCAATTCCCAGTTGCGCAGAAAGATAGTGGAGCAATATCAGAAAGGTGTTACCCAGCGAAAAATTGCAAAGACTTTGCATCTATCATCATCAACTGTGCATAACATCATCCGAAGATTCCGAGAATCTGGAACAATCTCTGTGTGTAAGGGTCAAGGCCCTAAAACCATACTGGATGCCCGTGATCTCCGGGTCCTTAAACGACACTGCACCACAAACAACAGGGACCCTTGTCAGGACCATGAGTGGATTTCCCCCCCAGATGTCTAATATTATACAGGTGTTGGTAGAAGTCCCTGAAGCAGTCAGCAATTTCAGGTGAAGAAGCGATAGGGGCACGCTTCGTGGATTTCCTGATCTATTATGCTGGATTTTGAGATCCCTGACCAGAAATGTGCCCGCCTTATACCCTCCTTCACAGTATGTGTTGCGTCTTAATGTATATGCTTGTTTAATTTTGGAGTTGATCAGCTGGAGCAGCTCGTTTTTTGGCCTTTGCCAGATCTAGGGCCACCTGGTTCACTAGTGATGCTTTGTGCTGAGCTTCTAGTCTATTAATTGTTTGCTTCAATTGTTCCACTTAGGCAGTCCTAGTTTTCTGGAGGGTGGCAGCCAGAGCGATCAGTTTATCCCTCATGCTGCACTTCCCACACGATCGTTTCCGAGATCACATTGGTGGCAAAGTAATCGCTAAGAAAGGAGGATATTTCCTGTGTGCGTATCTTGTCAGTCAGTAATGCTTCGTCTAGTCTCCAGGTGACATGTCTGTGTTCGGTCCTACCCCAATCCAGCACCATAGAGACAGGGGCATGATCAGAGATGGTCACGCTTCCTTTTATTGGCCCCCCGCAATTTTGGTAGGTCTCTCTGGGATCTGAACAAGTAATCCAGGTGAGAATATTTGCTGTGGAGTGGACAGTAAGTGGAGATAATGTGCGGCAAGGTAGGGAGGAGCTGTGGTTAGAATGATCCAAAAAGGAATCTATAGTGATGTTGAGGTCTCCCCCCAGCACCAGGACCCCCTTGGCAAAATCTTAGAGTTTCGCCAGGAATGCGTGGAAGAAGGAGGCATGCTTGCAGTTCGGGCCATAAACATTTGCAATTGTTACAGGAATATTGTGCATTAAGCCCCTTATAAACACATAACAGCCCTCGTCATCTCTCAGGACCTCCTCCAGGGTGAAGTCAAGGTGCTTATGTAATAAGATGGACACCCCTTTCGATGTGGACCCTAGAGTAATGGTAGACCCTTGGGAAGAGGTGAGTGGTAGGGCGAGGCACTTGATCAGATCGGAAATGTGTTTCTTGCAATAAAATTACTTAAGCATTAGCCTTTTTAGCCTCATGAAGAACAGCCGTACGTTTCTTAGGGGTGCTTAGCCCCTGTACATTGCGAGAGAGTATCCTGAGGGAGGACGGAACCCGAGCGGCCATGTTCAAACCCGCCCCTCTGACCCCCGGAATACAGAGTTATGAGCTTGCAATGCAATATACTGTGACCTAACCAGCAAAACAAGAAAAAGAAAAAAGTTAAAGGAACTAAAAACCCAAACAACAACAAACAGTTGTACAGAACCCCTGGAACAATAAATAGGAGTAACCTTGCTCCCCTGTCACGATCTTGTGGGGTATGTAGGTAGCAGCAGAAAGCAAAAGGGTGAAATCCCTTGCTCCCGCTACTCTTGGGGGGTATGCGGAATGCAGTGGCAGTCAATTAATAAAATATGGAATATAAACTGCCAAAATTTGTGGTCAGGCTGAAAAGTTCAAAAACAGGAAGGGAATGATTCTTTGTGCAAGCGTACAGTACTTACAGTGTCCTTTCAGCGTGTGGACCATAATAGGCGATGAGCCGATCATACTGACCCACCAGAAGAATGGTCTTGGCGATCGGGTGGGGAGCTTCTCACCCAATGTCTGCCTCCGCGCTGTCTCTTGGCCCTAGGGCCGGTAGGGGATATGATGTTTGGCGCGGGTCCTGAGGCATCCTGGCGGTTGCGGCGAGGAGGAGAGCCTTCATCTGGTGCTCTAGGGGGCAGAGATGAGAGAAGGGCAGCTCTCCATTCAGGGACCAGTACATACGGGATGTCGAGGGCTTCACAAAATTGACGGACTTCGTCTGGAAAACGGAGTTGCACTGTACGGTTGCCCAAGGAGGCCTGTAGGCACAACAGGAACCTCCATCTGTAGGTATTGCTGCGTTGTCTGAGGGCCTCCAACAGGGGGCGCAGGGCTCTGCGCTGCTGCAGGGTTATCACTGATAAGTTCTATAAACAATTTCATTTCCGTGCCCTCAAAGTAAACTGTCCTCGTTTGCCTTGCCTTTTGAAGTATCAGCTCTTTGGTGGGGAAGTGACGCAGGTAACAGATCACATCCCTAGGATTGTCTTCCCATGTACCCCTGGGGCGTAGGGCTCTGTGGACTCTCACAAATTCAATTGGGAAGTCAAAGGGTTCAAAGAGCAGTTCATTAAATATGGCTGTGAGGGTTTGTTGCAAATGGTCTGGTGGGATGGCTTCAATTAGACCCCTAACCCTAATGTTTACTCTCCTGCCCCTTTTAATTTAAGGTGTTCTTGAGGTCAGACACCATGTCTATCATCTCGTGCCTCGTGGGGAGCTGGAGAATGTAGTCCTCCCTGGCAGCTGCGACCGGCCGTCAGCGTGTGCTTGCTCTGTAATGGCAGGGTCCGGCGCTATCTTGGATACTGCGGCCTCCCCGCTGTGATGGCGCTGCGACTGGAATATCTCTGGTATTTGGCGTTGTGTCTGGGTACCGGAGGGTGCAGGCTGCTCCAGGTACTGTAAGGGCTTCCCTATTTTGCCCCTTTTTTGGCTTGGGCAGCTTATCTGCGGGGATTAGGGAGATCACCTGGGAGAGCTCCTAGCTTAGGCTGCCATTTTCCTCCGCGCACAGGCCACGCCCCCCGTGTTTTAGATTTTTTGACGAAAAAGTTGAAATTTTAAAATGGCAACTAACTGACTTTGTGAGTTGATTGGAGAACCCCTTAACATGCTATCATCACCAAAATTGCAGGTGATTGTGGGAACATTTAAAAAAATGAAATTGCTCTGGCATATGTAGTTTTTGCATAATTTTGGTGATGATTGCATGTTCAGGGCCTTTGCAATCAACAAAAGTCAAAAATTCAAATTCAAAATTTGGACAATGCAGTTGAAATTTAATTTCAGTAGGGATATTCAAATTCCCCCCCAAAGTTCGAAAATTTGACCATCTAAAATAAGAACTTTGAAAGTTCAATAACTCTGAAATTGGCTTTTGAATTTAGATGTTCGAATTTTTTCCTCTAGCTAACTTTTTGAGTTGATTGCAAAGCCCATAAACAAAAATTGTTGGATATGTTGTGAAGGATTGTTAAAATATTAAAAACAATGTTTTGCTCTAGCACATGTACTTATAAATGCATAAATTAACTTCAAAATTTCGACATGACACATTTTGACTTAATTTTGAACTTTATTTGTGCAAAAACTATTTGTGTTATAGCAGTATACCCTGTAGTATACCCTCAACCCTTCACTACATCTCCTGGATGTTTGATGATGATACCATGTTCAGGGACTATATAATTAGTTCGAACATGTTAATTAGACAAGTGTGAAGTCAGTGTCTAAAAAAAATGACTCTGGTTCTTGGCTTGGCACACATTGGTGTTTACTCTGTTTGAGTTTACTCTGCCCTCTAAATTTGAAGGCATTTGTTACCATGTTAGTTAAGTCCTCTTGATTTGCTATACTGTATGTTAATTTTTCTTTGGGGACCAAAGATTCTCAGTCGGGAGAGTGTGAATCTAAGGGCAGATGTTATTCTATGCTCTCAGACTGTTATACGTATCATGTTAAAAATGTGCACTTTGCTTGAGCTGTCACTGGTTGGCAGCAGTAGGAAACAAGGAAGGAGGAACCTGTTGTGCATTGATACAAACGCTGGAGGGATGTTTTGGGGGAGCACAAGAAAAATGTGGTTAGATCCTGTGGGGAAAAGGAAAGGGGTGAGACGTGTGTTTGCATTGGTTAGTCAGAGATACTGCTGTCCAGGGTGAGGACTGGATTCCTCAAAGTGGACTGACAAAGAGAGATCTCCATCTGACTGCAGAAACAAGTGAGGCTGTGACAGAACTGTCCTGTGTTTGGGCATTGCATCGTCCTGGTTGTCTGACAGAACACTTTATGTATAGTATAATATAGTAAGCTGCAAAAGGAGCTTCTATCTGTCACCTGTGTGTTTCCCAACAGCCTTCTCTCTCCAACAACCTGATCTTAAACTGACTTTTATTTTCTGGGGTCCCTCTGTGCAACTTAAGGAGCATCTTCTCATTTTCTATAAGAACAAGTGAGATGTGATAAGCCATTCCTTCCTGAGGAGCTATTAAATTGTTTATATTTAGCTACCCTAAACCATTACTGTCCCTTACAGCAGATACCAAACTTTGACTGGGACCTTCCTGCTTAAGCTGAGAATAAGTGTCATAGGAAAGACCTTTCCCTGCTTAGCTACAAAGACTGAATCAACCTTTGGTCTGAGAGAGGGATATTGTTACCAGAGGACTCCAGCATACCTTCTTTGTTTCCCATAAAAGAAATAAGGGCCCCAACTCTGTCAGTACCAACTACTATGGCCACTAGCCAGTGAACGGGTGGTGAACTTTAACCAGACTATTGATTGGTTTTTCCATGTGTGCACCTCATTTGTGGTAACCAGAAATTAGCATACTGAATTGTGATTACCTTTATTGTTATGGCCTTATCACTTATTTCTTAATAAATATCACGTCATTGCTTTAACTTCATGTGAGTCTTTCAATGTTATTATCTTATATGCGGATTCACTCCTTTGTGGTGGTCCTAAAATAAAACTCACTCTTTGGTGTGTAGGGTCAGACCAGGTGTTGGACACCAGTGGCACAATAAGGAAAGATGGAAAAAATCCAGCCCCTCCCATGTGAGAGAGTGTTACAAGCCCAGGGATGGGTAACAAAAAGGACAAAAGAAGAGGGATATGACTGAAACAACAGGGTGTGACCTCAACCTAGAAGAAAGAGTCTTCAAACCTATGAATTTGATTGATAAATAACACAAAAAACTTAAATACTAATTTAGTGACAGAATCTTAAACTTATAGTTCTGTCATGGCAAATCAAATCTAGTTATATGATTCACAAGCCTCCTTAAGTAAACCCCCAAAATTTAAGCTAGGCACACACGGGTAGATTCCCGTGCAATAGTCCCCCAATCACAGTGTGGTGCGTCACCACGCTGTGATTGATCGGGGATCAATTGAACGAAAATCAATGTGCACCACATGGGCACATCGATTCCCATTCAATGGGGACCCCGGGGACCCGTTCTCCCCAGCTTGCAGCGTGTGAATCACAACATGCTACAAGCTGGGGAAGAAATCCAGCCTGCCACACTCACACAGCAGCAGCTTTAGAGTAAGTGCTGGCTCTACCGCCTTCACACTGACAGTGGATGGCTGAGCAGTAGGCAGCTGTTCCAATACTTTCCATGAAGACTTTTGTCTCCATGCAAAGTAATAGAGATTGAACAGGGTTTTCCCATTCAATCAAGTTTCTTTAAGCGGGCTCTATTGATCCCGTTCAAAGAAAAGAACACACGGGTAGCTTTGTACACCATGAGCGTGCACGTTGATTGATTGTACTCAAATCTCTACAGATCTACCCGTGTGTGCCTAGCTTGAAGCTGGCCATACACCTTTAGATTTCTCTGTCAGATTTCCTTTAGACCTCCTTTTGTTTTACCAAAACCATGTAATATGAGGGACTTTCTAACCCATCAGGTCTACCTGTGTTCAATCGCAGAGGACCCGGCACTACATAGTTGTTGGTAGATCTAAAGGATATTTGACAGAGATCTAAAGGTGTATGGCCAGCTTAACTCTGATTAATTTGCTTGTCATGCTCACCCTCCCACAATAGGTCAAACACTAGAGGCAGTGTTGTCCATCCAGAGATCAGTAGACAGGAATAGGTATGGCCAACTGCTAACAGACAAGGTATAGTCTTATAATTCAGCAGCGACAGTACTGTGACGATAGAGTGCTATTTTTTTCACCCCACTGTAGGTCAGATACCCACAACCTACAGAGAATGGAGACTCTGAAACAGTGCAGCATCATTACTACATAGAAACCTCATCAGGTTCTTCTAGCATACATACACTACATTATGCCTACACCAGTATGTCCTTGCAGTAAAGCTAAAATCTCTGGCCCTGTACATCTGTACAATGTGGTAAGTTTGTAATATTAGTTGTTCTATAGTTTCTTTTGGTTAATTTCTGGCATCTTCTCCATTTCAAAAATTAACTTCTTTTATATTTATATTCTAGTCGTTCAGTAAAAATAATAACTTTATCCTTTATAAACCCGACACTGTCTCATCTTCCCTCAGTCCTGATATCAGTGCCAGGATTCTGTGTGTCTGTCATGATGATGAATCTGGAAGAAGAAGAAGACATGAGACAAGTCTACCAGAGATGTTTCCATGTCCCATTGACTCGTCTACTAGAGCTGCTCTTTGTGTTGTCTTTGTGTGTGACCCCCTGCTCACCTCACACACAGATCTCTGCTCATCGCTGCAATCTCAATGCGATTGATTATACATTTGAGTACGGTTATTATAAGAAAGGAGATATCATGATTGGGGGGATATTTGCTGCACATTCTGAAGTGAATAAATGGCGTTTGAAGGATGACTTATTCTACAATCGCATGTGCGCAGCGTAAGTAATTTATGATGGGCAAAGCTCTGTATGTGAGATGAAAGGAGGAATATAACATCTCCTGCAAGTGTACCCCCTTCCTTACTGTACTCAAAAATGCATCCATCCTCGGATATGCAAAACACATTCATACATAATGGCTTTCTTATATCTGTGGTTTTTGCTGCAATGACTGGGCATATGACACCACATGTGCTTATTCCTTGCAAACAGGACATGGTGGTTTTGAACTTTAAGTGGATCTATACTGTAAGCAAAAAAAAAATTACATACAGGTTTTACTTACTGATATGCTGCTACAACAATGCAGCGTTCTCTCCTTTAATTTTCTGGACTTGCCGTACGTAATACATTCTAGCTGCAGTATTGGGAATGGTCACTAGATAATGGTTTTCAATGCTAAAAACGTATCTTAGTAGGCTAAAGGAATGTGATCATATCTCTACTCGAGCGTCTGTGCTGGTGGTGGTAGTAAAGCTGTCAGTATCAAGGTGTGAGGTGGGGGAGTGAGAACAATTGGGTTTCACTCACTACAGGTAAGGTTTTTGACAGATCATCTGTATAATGGGGATGCAAAGGGTGAGTTTAGGTTCATCAACATCTCATGCTTTATTGAGGTGAAATTAACATTCTTACATTCTCTTGGTTACGGTCACTGGTCAAGTGTGTGTTTGTCAGCTGGGAAGCTTAGCTGGGCTGACACACACACAGCAGATGGTGGATCTTGGATCTTGTCTCTACCTCTGGTGTCTGTATGTCGGCTGGACTCAAGCTGTCCGGCTGACATATACACCCTGGGCCAGTTGCTTTTTGAGATGTCAGCTTGACAGCTTTAGTTAGACCCACAAGCCAATCTTCCCCCAACCAGGCAAGCGCAGTGCTTGCATATATACAATCAAATTTACGTTCACAGCTATTGGTGGTTATTTAGGGTTAGGCGTGTGGAAACATGACAAATTAGAGTTTTGACTTAACCTCCCTGGCTGTGTGGCTGGCAACAGCACATTACGGGCGGTCGCAGCACAGTACACTGTTCTCTGCTGTGATTCCCCACCCTTCCCTCTACACATCATAGGCAGCAACGATGATGGCTGGGAAAGTGACACCCCTCCTTTAACATGAAGGTCTATGCCGCAGCCCCCCTGCCTCTTCTCACACCCTTACCAATGACACTGAAGAAGTGTCACACAGACGAGCATGCCAGACATGCATTCTAGCATTCTACAACTCTATAGACAGATGCTAAACCAATTGTATTTTGTTCTGCAGAGTTCGTACAAAAGAATACAGACATCTCCTGACTTTTGTCTCTGTTATTGATGATATAAACAGCAAAACAGATATTCTGCCCAATGTGACTCTGGGATATCATATTTATGATTCTTGTAATCATGTGAACAAAGCCATCAAAGATGTTCTACAGATCTTGTCTGGAAATACAAAGCTGACTCCAAATTATTTTGGTATGGAGAAGGATACTGTGGCTGCTTTCATCGGAGATCTCAGTTCTGACACCTCCATCCATATGGCTCAGCTGTTGAACCTGTATGGTTACACCCAGGTAAGACCCCAATGATACTTGCTGCTGGACATGCCACCATAGGAGATTGAGGGTTGACAAAGAAAATGTGTAATTTGTGTGTTTTAGGCTATATATATAGTTAAACCCTTCACTCATTACAAAAGCGCACCCTAATCCTGACCTTACCTGTAATACATGACCTTTGCACTTCCAAATGAAAATTAGGTCTTCCACTTGTCAGGGCTGGCTAGAAGAAATTTAAGGTTTTATAAATGTTTTTATCAATTATTGTAAGAAAATCAGGAAATTGAAGAAGAAAGCTCTGTGGTAGATGTGAGACCTAAACATCAATTGGCAAGGTGAGATATTTGCATTAATTCCCACCTACTTTAATTTTGCCAATTTTATCCAAAGGGTGATAAAAGATATGCTATAATTATCCATATCAATACAAGCTAAAGAAACCTGACCAGAAGACAACAAATGGCTAAAAAGGCTAAGATTAACATTAAACCAGCTGGGTTGCATTGATAGAAATAAAAAGAACAGTGATGGCCGAACTGCCCGCAAGGCGGACAGTTCGGCGGTGAACATGGATGTTCGCCCTCCTTCTCGCCGGTGAGCAGTACGGGTGTTCGACCAGCCCCGTTCGCTGGCGAGATCGTGCCGGAGGAAGAATATTTTCACTAGAAGACCGGGCATGAAGCCGGTCTTCTATTGAAAAAACCGTCTCGGTGCAGGAAGTGACGTCTGTGACGTCACATCCGGTTTTTCTGATTGAAATTCCCCGCGGGGAATTTGAATGTGTCCGCGAACAGGCGGACGGTGGACTTCTTTAAAAGTCCGACCCTCCCGTTCGCGGACAGTCCAGGCCGATGTTCGGCCATCACTAAAAAAGAATTAGAAATGTTGATTTGTGGGGGGCTATTGACAAAAGTACTGCTGACTTTCTTTTAGTTCACTAGTTCACTAGTTTTAGTTCAAGAGTGGCCACATTCTATGCACTCCCCTAGGTACACAAAAACCAAATGGACCCTCCAATTATCTTTTTCAGGTCCAGGGCATTGCAATGGGGACTCTTTGTGCCCCTTCACATGCTAACATCTACCCAGGTTGATGGGAGCATCGGTTATGGCCAAGTCCCTATTGTCTGTGTACCTTGGCCACATACAGGTACGTAGATGATGTCCTGGTTTTCTGTCTAGAAACAGAAACTGAACTGAACCAGACAGCATAGACAATTTCATAATATTCTCCAACAAGTGGCGATACTTTTGTAGAATGTTATGAATTTGTTTATGCTGTCTGGTTCAGTCTCAGGTAGACCTAGTCTAATGTTCAGAAGAGCCCATTTAATATAGGGATAAACTTACTCATAGTCCATTTGAATCAAGATAGGATGATAGATTAGATGACCTGGATTCCTGAACATTTAGGATAACTGGTACATTAAATAGGGGCATTACCTTATTGTTTTAGGATCAACATCATCCTTTTGAATGGAGTGTAACAAATCTGGGATAATCTACCTTGCACTATGTAAATTAATGCATTTTACCTTAGAATGCCTTAACCTCCCTAGCGATTGAGACGAACCCTGTTCGTTAGCCATTCAGAGTCATCCCAACCGCAGGGGCAGCCGGCATCGGGAAGACCTGATGCCTCCCTGAAAAGTTGCAGCGATTATCTTCATCGCTGCAGCATTTCTGGGGTTTCGGCACCGCCCCAATCACGTCAATAATGACACCGGCTGCGTGAAGAGCGAGTGACAGGCGGTGTACTTTGTACACTGCCTCGATTGCCCGTTATAGACGGCGCGAAACGTGCAGTGTGCTAGGGAGGTTAAAGAAAGCTTAAAGTGAGAATTGGAGTGCATATATATTACATCACTAAGGGCAGAATAGCAACTCCAGTAAGCATCATGTGGACCTACACCACAATTATCATGATACACCATACAACTCATTGCATTGGATAGAATGTAGAATCATCCCAGAGGGGGTGACATTACCAATGGATGAATGGATTTACAGACTTAAGACTGCTGAAAAACATGGCCTAAACAAAACTATTAGCTATAAATTCTTCCTTATTATAAATTCTCATTGTGATTTTAAAGTATCCCTTTGGGTTGGAGAGAAACTTATAGATATATGTAAAGTGATATTATTGACAGATATATAAAAAAAATAATTGGTAATTATTGTAAATAATTGGAAACATCCGTGTTGAGTGAGTAAAAGAGGTGTTACCACGTTTGGAACAATGCTTTTTAAACATGACAAGGTAGGGAGGCACTTGAACAATACAACTGGAGTTCCCTCTCAGAAGGGGGGCAGACCAATCTGCTGTGTCGATCGTGTCTTGTGTGCACAGGTATAACCATGAAGATGGCACACAACGTACTGTGGAGAGGCTTAAATGCCAACTGTCCTCCACACTCGGTGGCACCGTCTCAGGGTAGTAGGTGCACTGCTCCTGTGGTTTATCTGTGACACCTATACATTGAGATCGATGCAGAATAGTTTTCCTTGGGTAATAACAAAGGTGACCACTCCCTTGTTCAAAGGGGACGTGCCCATGACCCAGTATAATTATTATATTCAGGGTTTAGAGGACCAGATGGTAAGTACATTTGGTGAAAATACCGTAATCAGTGACTTCAATTTCACATAATTGGTTAAACCTTGGCTAAAATGAATCAATCACATTTGGCCATCACTACAGAGCAGCACCCACCTTTTTCCACTGATATAATTATTTACACTTCACCACTACCAATCCCCTATGTTTATCATTGGAACATTTTGTTTTGCCAATAGAAAGCCACAACCACCAATAAAAATCGTTTCTTGACTTCTCCTCCAAGATCTTCTGTTTCCATTGATTTCAAGGCCTGGAGTATTGTAAAGGTTCAGAAATCAATTGATAACAAGAGGCGGCTTATGCAACAACAAATTGTTAATTCTAAATGAGGCCCAATGGGAGGAGCTTGGATGCCATCAGGCAGATTATGCTGGTGGTTGGGAAGTTACTAGTGTTCACACGCCGGCTCATTTTGGTACCGCACAGGTTGCAACCTACCCCTCTTTTGTCGTATGCACTTTCCTCTAAAACCTTTCATACTAGGGAACTACTTGGCAAGGTAAATTTTGTGTGGCCCAACTTCTCCCTTTTGCAAACCCACCTCATCCACCACCTCCTCTTCCACTTCTTCACTCTGCTCACCCTCCTGACTTGGCCAAAACACAACCAAGTGTTTGGCAACTGTGTCTCATCATCATCCACTTCGTGAAAATAAAAAAATACATTTCAAAAAATAATAAAGAACATTTTTTGATGGTCTTGCGTCTTCTTTAATACACTCCAGGGAAAAAAACATATACATGCAAATAAATACAAATACTGAATTAAGACCAATATGTTGTGTAATCGGGTTTGTAATTTTACCATTTGTAATGTCTCTAATGAGGTCCTGTATCCTGACCCTCCAATACCTCTTGGTTTTGCCTTTATAGAAACAGGAACACTGGCACTAAAACATATAGACTATGCCCTTTAACCTCCTGAGTGCACCGGCCGTTTACAACGGCGCGATACGGGCGATTGAGGCAGTGTACAGAGTACACTGCCTGCCGTCTCCGGCATCTCGCCGGAGCTCTACACGC
>CM070032.1:234666551-234690198 GCA_036250615.1 Ptychadena robeensis | reverse complement strand
TGTGGATCTCCTCCTAAATAGGGACCTCTGCCTCGGAGAGGCTTAACCCCATAGTGGGTGCACACGGTTATGCGAGACCTGGTGACTGGTTGCGGGAAAAGACCACAGGGCCCCCTCAAGGGGTTCCTGCCTATCTCCCATTAGGGGGGCCAGTCACTTAGACCCCTCGCTGCCGGGTACCCCACCAGTTGTTACATGCTCCCGGGGTGAGTCGTAACAGAGTCATATCTTTGTGGTTAGTTCTGGTGGTGCCATGGCAGCCGCCATCAGAGCCAGGTAGAGAGGAGGGGGTGTGAGGGATCTTGTTAAATTACTCTCTACAGGTAAGTTTTTTAAATGCATTCTTCCATATATTCTATACTTGTAGTGCCAGAAATGTAAAGATGTATTTATGGTGGTCGGTCCCCTTTAAGTCTAGACCTTCTCAGAGGCAAGGAAAGTCGAGTCGATTTTGCTTTCTTCAGTAATAAATGCATTAAATCTATAACTTTTGCCACGTTTTAATATTTAGAATATTAAACAATAACTGTAGAAAACAACATTGCCAACCCTAACCTTGTATTCCACAGAGTTTGTACAAGAGAATTCAGACATCTCCTGGCTTTTGTCTTCGCTATTGAGGAGATAAACCACAATAAGGGCATTCTGCCCAATGTGACTCTGGGATATCATGTGTATGATTCATGTAATCAAATAAATAAAGCTTTAAAAGATGTTCTGCAGATTTTGTCTGGCTATACAAAGCTGACCCCAAATTATTGGCTAACCAAATAGCTCAACTATTGAACCTTTATGGCTACACCCAGGTAAGATCCACCTAATGTAGAAATATACATCAGACCTGTTCATTGTATTTATTGACTTTGGTTAGAGATTAGTTAATATTTAAAGCGGACCTACCACCAGAAATCTATGTTTTTATGAAGGTCACTAGAAGTGCCAATAATAGGGAGGAATGCAGTTAAAAAACTCAAAAACTTTCCTGTAATGACCATTTTAACAAGATTACCACACAGCTCCCCTCACTTCCTGGTTCGCTGAAGGCAACACATGAAACTGGGGGTGCAATATCGCGGATGGCCACTGGGGGCGTTCAGTGATCTTCTATTCTAATTTTCAAAGCAGATCACTGCTTCCTGTGACGTGCTGCCTACAATGAACCAGGAAGTGAGAAGAGCTGCCAAATTATCTTCTTAAATTACTCCTTACAGGTAAGTTTTTGTTTTTTTTCCCTGCATTCCTCTCTATTATTGGCACTTCTAGTGCCATTCACAAAAACATAGATTCCTGGTGGTAGGTCCGCTTTAATACCATGTTAAAGACTACCTCAATGTAAGGTACTTACCTGGCCAGAAATACTGCATTGGTGACCTCAAGAGAGATGGTCAAATTTATTTTAAAAAATTCAACCATTTTGACGATTTCGAGTTAATTGCAAAGCCCCTGAACATGGTATCATCACCAAACTTGTTGGAGATATAGAGAAGGGCTGGGGGTATACTACAAAAAAGGAAGTATGTCTCTACACAAACAGTTTTTGCACAAATTAAGTTCAAAGCCAAGTCAAAATAAAAAAAAATAAAAAAAATCGGAATTTCGACTTTGTTTTTTAACTTAATTTATGCAAAAACCACATAAAATTGTATTTGTTTAATAGTCGAAAGAGTCCATAAACGTAATAACAGTCTTTCAACAGTTCAAATGCAGAGGAAGTTTCTCAGGATACTGTGATCCTAGATTGCCGCTGGGAATATAATGGTCTATAGGGGTAGACGCGACCCTGTGATCTAGGTGGCAATAGAGATCCCAACGCACGTTTCCCTCATCTTCATCCGGGGTCCTATGGATTATTTTGGGTCCATTTTAACGGTTTTTAGATCATAAGTCCCCAGTGTCCTCTCACTATTATGCCATGGCTGCGCCGGGAACGGAGGGACAAAAGTCGAGGCTGCATTGACCTTCGATATTAGGTGAGTATTGGTTCATAGTATGTTCAGTATGCCATATTGCTCGCCTTCCCTTGTGCTGAAGCGCATTTGAATAGGGAGGGGGGGGGGGGGCTCGATAATGTCCCTTAACCCTCTAAGCGTTACAAGCTTTTTGCACCTTCTACAGAGCCACAGGAACACAGAGAGGCGGCAGTTGTGCCCGATCCCGGCACGGGCGCAGTTTGATCAGCGATCAAACTGCGCCCGTGCCGGGATCGGGCAAACCGCCCAGAAGGTTGATAGAAAAGGGGGGCCCTGCAAGGAAAGTTTGGAAACAACTTCCTCAAGGGGACAAGTGTCCCACGAAGGGAATCTCTTCCCTTGAGTTTTAAAGAGGATCTTTGTCCCACGAAGACCAGCAACTGAATTAAACTTCAAAGTGGTTCCTGCAGTCAGTGCCCATGAGCAATGTCCTCACTGAAGTCCTGTAAAAACATTGAGGACACCGGGCATACACAATGACGTGAGAACCAATTAACAGATATCAATCCACCCAGTTTTGAAGCTTCATTCAGTTGACCTGAAAGGGTGTGGTTTACCCGGGGGAGGACCGCATGCAGTTTGAGGTCCCCCTTTTTTCAGAGCTCACCAAACCCTATTCCAGCAGTCTCTGGAAAGGGGGGGGGGGGATGCCACGCTGTTTTGTTTTTTTATAGAAATTAAATCTAACTTTTTTTTTTTTATTGGATAGTGGATTTGGCTTGGTGGGAGATTGTACTGGACCATCTGACCGTAGGGTGAGAGGGTCAATGTTTTCTTTCATGTTAATGTATGGGAGGTGGACCAAACATTAGAAGTGTTCGCCCAGCAGGTCAACTGTTACTACTGTTTACCAACAGTTTCCAGTAATACAAGGGCTCAGCCTTGCCTCAATTCAGATGGCAATCCATGGAGGAAACAATATCACAACTAGAAAAATGCAGTGCGAATTCAAATTTAGTGTTCCATGCCTTTTGCCAACATGATCTACCTCTGATGTAGACTAACATCATTCTTTCTAATCCTTCATTAACTAGAGTCATTAAACCTCTCTTCGACTGCTGCTCCTCTCTGCAAATGTCTACCCTGTCTTCCATTTTCCCTCCAAATCCTATTCAGATTTCTCTGCTTTGTCTTTAAATTACCGTATTTTTCGGACTATAAGAAGCACCCAGTTTTTAGGGCAGGAAAACCAGAAAAAAAAAGCTTTAATACGTTTTCACATCAATTAGGTTAATGCAATGAATTTAATCAATGCAATATTCAATTCAGCCAGCAGGTGTCACTAGCAGCAGTACACTCACAGCACTGATCGGCAGGAGGAAGCGGGCCAACAGCTTCTCCTCTCTCACTCTGCAATCAGCTGTTTTTGTGTCCGTGCAGAGTGATTGCACTTCGGACAGGAGAGAGAGATATAGCCAGTTTATCTACAGTTGTGTACAAAATTATTCAACCCCCAATGAAATTGAGTGTTTTGGCCATTTTCACATTGATTTTGATAATTTCAGTCATCTTGTTTACAATTAAATGAAAGCGACGCTTGTAAGTCAGACAAATATAACATAACATTAATAATGAAATAACCACAAATGTCTTTTCTGTGCTCACATCATTATCAGTTTTATTCACCCCCCAATTCATTCTTAGTACTTAGTACAACATCCTTTTCCAGGTATAACAGCTTTTACACGTGTAGCATAGCTTGACACAAGTGTCTTGCAGCGATCTACGGGGATCTCCGCCCATTCTTCATGGGCAGAAGCCTCCAGTTCAGTCACATTCTTAGGCTTGCGCACTGCAACTGCTTTCTTCAAGTCCCACCAGAGGTTCTCAGTCAGATTTAAGTCTGGTGACTGTGATGACCGTTCCAAAATGTTCCAGACTTTAATCTGCAACCATGCTCTAGTGGACTTGGAGGTTGCTTGGAATCATTGTCCTGTTAAAAGGTCCAACGTCTCCCAAGCCTCAGGTTTGTGACAGACTGCATCACATTTCCTTCCAATATCTCCTGGTACTGAAGAGAATTCATGGTACCTTGCACACGCTGAAGCTTCCCTGTACCTGCAGAAGCAAAACAGCCCCAAAGCATGATTGACGCCCCACCATGCTTCACAGTAGACAAGGTGTTCTTTTCTTCATAGGCCTTGTTTTTCCTCCTCCAAACATAGCGTTGATCCATGGGCCCAAACAGTTCTAATTTTGTTTCATCAGTCCACAGAACACTATCCCAAAACTTTTGTGGTTTGTCCACATGACTTTTGGCATACTGCAGTCGCCTCTTCTTATTCTTTGGAGACAGCTAAGAACACTCAAAGAGGCTAGCAGTGTGGGTCTTCTTGGTGGGGGAGGCTGTATGTTTACAAAGGCACTGCTGTCGTCAGCTGAGGGGCCTTCGGACATATGATCCTCAAGCTGGGCAAGTATAGAATATGCAGTTGGATTGGGACGCCGTATAAAGTTGTGAAGGACACAACATGCCACTATTTCCACCTCCTCAGGGCAGAGATGAATGGGTGTCTGCAAAACCCTAAAGCGTTGTGAAAGTATTCCAAAAGCGTTCTCTACCACTTGCCCTTGACAGACGATAGTTATAAATTCGTCAAGCTGGTGTCAGAGAAGGCAAAGGAAGAGATTTTCATGCAGCCCAAATGCCTCTTCTGCAATAAAAACAAAGTTCAACCCAGCGACATTACTTTCATTAGGTGGTAAACGCAGCAGACATTGCCTTATACGACGGCAGAACTCTGTGTCCTGAAGCACTCCACCATCAGAGACACGGACATTTTTTCCTATGTCCACCATTAGGAATAGAGATGGTCGAATTTTTCGACTTGCTAACTTTGTGAGCTGATTGCAAAGCCCCTGAAAATTGTATCATCACCATAATTGCAGGAAATGCAGAGAAGGGTTTGAGGAACATTTAAAAAAAAGTGTTCCTCTATTACATGTAGTTTTTGCATAAATTAAGTTCAAAGTTGATTTTCGAAGATTTTCGAAATTTTTACTTGAATTTCAACTTAATTTATGAAAAAACTATTTGTGTTAGAGACATGCTGTCTTTTTTGGAGTATACAACCAACCCTTCTCTACATCTCCAGCGAGTTTGGTGATGATACCATGTTCAGGGGCTTTGCAATTAACTCGAAACCATCGAAATGTTCGAATTAAAAAAAAAAAAATTTGACCATCTCTAATTAGGAACTCATACTTGCATTAACAAGCGCAAGCAAAACTACGCTGAAAAGGCCTTTATAATTATGAAGTTTGGAAACTGCCACAGTTGTTGGAAATCCATAGCTACGGCTTGCCATTCCTCGATGGAGGTAGGAAACTGTAAAGACGAGGATAAAAAAAGGGGAGTTTTAAGAGTCTTAAAGTAAAAAAAGAGCTGTAGGTGTACTCACACTTATTTCAGTTGTTCCCCAAAATTGTGTAAGAAAAACACACTTTCATGCAATGACTCATTGATTGTTTGCAGCATAACCCCTTGGGTATGATGGCAATCACATAAATGGGCTATGTCGCCTATTCCAAGAATCAAGTAAGACTTTATGTCCATTCTATTATGCACCTTTTCCTCAGATGACCCTGCTCTCTACAGAGCGCATTTTCATGCACCACAGTTATGTTTGTAAGATTTTCGTTCATGTGGTGAACATGTCCCAGCCTTTTCAGCTAACAATTTGGCCCTTCCACTCACACAAAGTTTACTACAGCTGTAATGGAAGTATGAAAAGTATGAAAATACTGACCACTAGGCACCCGGGACAACTATGTCATAGTTTAACCACCATAGCGCTTCTGACGCTTCTGACGAGATGGAGCCATCCAGCTAAGCTCAGATCCCCCGGCATTAGCAAATACTCATTGTTCTGTGCTGTCTGGGGGATCTGATGCTCTAAGCTGGCTTCCTTACTGAAGAAAGCCGGCCGATATCACCCTTCTCCCAGCCCAATTTGCATATGAATGTCCCGCGCCCGGAGGGAGGGGCACATTCACATGCAGATTGGGCTATCTTCAAAGAGCACATCTGAAAAATCATCATTTTGAGATGTGCTCTTTGAAGTTAACCCTTTCAGAGGGTGCCAAATGGCTTGTATTGGATACAGTGATAACTGTATCCAACACAAGTGAAACAAAACAAAACACATTTCCAATTGTAATAAAAATGTTATTATAAACAAACATAAATACTGTTTTGAAATCTTTCATACCAAATAAGTATTCAAGAGATTTCATCATTCAAATTATACATTTAAAAAAAAAATTAATGTACTTTTTTTATAATAATTGTGTGTTTCAAACATTATTATATTCAGGGTGTCTATTAGACCCTTGTACGGACAGATTTTGGGAAGTAACAGGCCTACAGCACAAAAAAAATTCTATCTAGTCTATGGTGCGCTTTTGGTACAGAAACCTGGACCTTGCAAGAGCGCTAGGGAGGTTAATGTTGTTATGGGTGAGGTTGTTAGTGCAACAAACCCTGCCACCAAGTGTGCCATTATGACAAGAAGAGGCACATGTGCCTCATCTCTACCTGTTGTTTAGTGGACTCAAGGTACACACTAATGAGGGCTGAGATTTGTTTGTTAATTGACAAAGGACAGGCAAGTTAACCTCCCTGGCGGTTCACCGAGGTGCAGATTTCTGTACCAAAAGTGATACAGTGTTTTGCCTTTCCGCCCCCGGAAAGGCTCTGTGTGCCTGCAGCTTTGTAGAAATGCTGCAGGCACACAGAGAGCCAGCGGTTGCGCCTGATTCCGGCACGGGCGCAGTTTGATTCACGATCAGACTGCGCCAGTACTTGCTTCGGGCGTAATGCTAGGGAGGTTAAACCAGCCATAGACGCTATGCTTGGCTGGCGTTTATCGAACAATCGGCCGCAGCATGATGACATCATCATGCCATGGTCAATCGTTTGAAATACACCATTTACGATTTGACAACCAATACTTTGGATGGGGACCCTTGTCCCCATTCAAAGTACTGGCGATCGACCAGAGAAAAACGTTTGTTCTCTGGCTGATCAAAGTTTTGTGCGAGTATGAACGGTTGCTCCAGGTGGGCGCATTCATTTTGCGATTGATCACCAAGTGTGCACCCGAATGTGCATGGTGATCATTCGCAAAATCGGCCAGAGATGGAAGTCTATGGCGGCTTTAGGTTTTTAGATTTTTTTTTTTGTAGAAGTTTACACTTGTTTTCTTTTATTTTGATTTGGATCGGATAAAACATTTATAAAACATTAAGACAATCCAATCAAAATAAAAACAAATGTAAAAAAAAGAAAAAAAAATCTACAAAAAAAAAAAAATTTCTGTACCTTTAAATCTCCCGCCCGGTGGATGACGTCATCGGCACATGAGCGCAGATCACGGAAGAAGCCGAAGACCTCGGCTATTTCCGGATCTGCTCGGGTGCAGAGAGCAGAGATGATCCCACTAGCAGAAACGCTCAGCGCAAGCGTTTCTGCTAGCGGGATCCACTTTGAGCTGGATTATACAAAGGCATTTCTCGAATCCAGCTCAAAAGTAAAAAAAAAAAAAAGATTTAAAAAAAGAAAAAAGAAGAAATTTTTTTTTCTTTAAGACCGGGTCCCGCCTCCTTGACGTTACACGTCACTCGGGGACCCGGAAGAAGCCGGCGACGGAGGGAGAAGATGGCGGCGGCGGAGCAGGTGAGCTCCCACGATGTGCCCGAACCCAGTTCAGGCGTATCGATTATTGCAGCGCCCCTTTGCCCGAACTGGGTTCAGGCATATCGCTAGGGAGGTTAATCCATGTGAAACATGAAAACATGGTCTATTCCACATACCTTAAGCTGTTCAACACCGATTTGGCAGGTCTCAAGAATGATGCGTCCAAGAGTCTGGGCAGCAATTGCACACGGAAACATTAGATCCTCAAAGGCACATCCTGTGGCTAAAAACATCAGTGTTGCTGTCATCCGCTCCTCCACAGATATTGCCTTCCTCATTACAGTGTCTTGTTTTTGCAAGAAGGGCCCCAAACGATGCAACAGATGATTGAAATTCTGCTTAGACATGCGTGTGTAATTTTTATAATCTAGAGGATTCCTGTCGCGCAGGTGGTGAAGGAGAGGTTGGTTGGAAAAAGTGGCACATTCCATATCCCATTCTTTAGCCCAAATACACCTTTTTTTCTGCTTTTCAGCCACCTCCATCAGAAATGCAGCAGCATGAATGATCCTTTGTTCGCGCCGGCTGAAAGGCATGGTGCTGTTCTTGTCAGAGTGCAGCAGCAAGTGATTCAGCAATCAAGCCCCTTTTGCTCTGCCAGGGGAGGAGACCACCACACATGACCTCATTTCCTCTTGACACTAAATCGGATAGCCAATTATTCGGTCAGAAAGGGAGTCGGTCGGGACCGTCGCTCGGCGACTAATCGGAGTACGAATATTCGCGCTTTAAAAAATGTCACTAGAGCAAAAATCGGACGTCGAAAAACTTTTCACCCCTCATAGACTATTTCACTGGTAAAATTGCCCAAATGGTGGTCTACCACAGTGTTTCTCAACTTTTTACCCCCCTATCGGAATTCTGTTCCAGCCAAGTACCCCCTGACTTAGGAAACTGTCAAATTTAATTGCAATGATATCAAGTGTGATCATGTGCTATTTTTAAAAAGTAACAAAAAAAATAAAAAAGCAGGGATGTAAATGCAAGCTTATGGCTGTTGCAGTCATCAAGACCTATATAACCAAAATAGGTCAACACGAAACAGATTTACAAAACAGAATTCAAATCTAATAAGCTTCGCTTGTTACACAATTGACAAATGCAGCAATCATGAGAGCCCATTACAAATGCAACAATTACAAGCCCCCCCCCCATTGAGAAATGCAACAAATCATGAGGCACCATTGAGAAATGCAACAATAGAGGCCACCATTGACGAATGCAACAATCATGAGGCCCACCATTGAACTGAATGCAACAATCATGAGCCAACATTGACAAATGCAAACACATGAGGCCACCCTTGACAAATGAAACATCATGAGACCCCCATTGGACAATGCAGCAATCAGCGGAAGGAGAGGGTCACCAGGGTGCAGCGGGAAGAGAAGGGTCCCCTGGGTGGGAGAGGAGGGAGACAGGGTCCCCCTGGGTGGGGAGAAGGAGAGGACAGGGTCCCCCTGGGTGGGGAGAGAAGGGAGACAGAGTCCCCCTGGGTGGGGAGAGAATGGAGACAGGGTTCCCCTGGGGTGGGTGAGAGAAGGGAGACAGGGTCCCCCTGGGTGGGAGAGAAGGGAGACGTGAGGTGAGGATGATGGCGTGGTGAGGATGGAGAAATGGGCTTGAGGGGCGTGAGTATGGAACTTGTGGAGTGTGTAGGTAGAGTGCTGGTGTTTGGGTGAACAGTGAATATGTGCTGTGGGCGTGTGTGGGGTAGTGAGATGGGAGAGTGTGGGGTGGGTAGGTTGTAGGTGTATGGTGCGTGACAGGTGTCTCCAGTAATCAGGGTTGGGGGAAAGGAAGGGGGGGGGGGAGGAACTTGTGTGTGGGATTGAGTGAATGGGAGTGACAGGGGTTTTGGTGTCTGGAATTGTAATGTGGGTATGAGTGGTGCGGTGGTGTGATGATGTGATGGTGTGGTGAGGATAGGTTTTATGGGGAGGGGGAGGGGGGGGGGGGGTGGGGGGGAAAACAGGTGTTTTATTTCGTGGTGGCTGTGGTATTTATTGTGGAGAATGGGGGACTTGTGGGGGACGGGTATAGTGAGTGGTGATTGTGTGGTGAACAGTGTGTGGTGTTAAGTAGTGTTATGTGGGACTCAACTGTGATAATGGACACACAGCAAAAGCCAGCACTTATATACAGCTCCATGTGACAAGTGGTGACTGTGACGGGGGGGTGTTGGTGAAATGTGTGACTGGACGAACATCATGCAGCCCTGGTATACAACTCACTGATATTGTAGGTGAAGTTGAACTTCCAAATAGACTGTGCAGCAGGCTAACCAGGTCCCTGGTTTGAGCTCCTGGATATAGAGCTAGACATTGGTGTCACAAGGTAAAGTTACCTTAAGGATGGCTGGTAGCTGTAAAAAGCTGCAGAGCGCGTCCGCGTGTATAGCACAGATGAATGGAAGGTGATCTAGGAGGGGGGTTATTTGCCCTATACATATATATATATAAAGCCCGGGGGGGCGGGGGCCCGGGGCGTCCGCCAGTCTAGGCTCCACCGTACGACTGGGGTCAGTGGCCAGACCTCCGCTTTGCCACAGGAATCACATCCTGCGGCTAGCTTAGAGGGGGCGTCGCTTTCCCCTAGCTGACTGACTGACGGGGGCGAGGTTGGGAGAGGCGCCCTAAGCCCGCCCACCGCACCAAGTATGGAGTCCTGGGCGGGGTCTGGGCTTGGGCGCCCTAGAGCCCGTCCCCCTGGATGGAGAGCAGGCATTACGCGCCCGTAACCGGCGCATGTGGCAAACTTTGCCTGGTGCCTGCGCGTACCCCCCGCTGTGGTCTCACGTACCCCCTGGGGTACGCGAACCACGTGTTGAGAAACACTGCCCTAGATCACTCAGAAACTAGGAGAAATTCACCTTTTATCGAACTCTGAAATACTAATTGTAGAATTTTGTCCTAGATTCATATTTCTGTTAATGTCAGACATCTGTAACTTTATGTGATCATTATGCATAGAAATATGAACGTGGTGGAAGTGGAGGCAGGCCAGCGTCATGTCTAAAAAGCCAGATAGGCACTTCTTAAGGCATTTGCTAACATGATTGGTATCTATTATCTCAGACAACTATACTGAAAATGAAAATGTAATGCAATCAGGTTCAGTGTCACATGTATTTCCATGGAGATTTGACAAAACAACATTTTTATATCACTTTTAATGTGTGTAAAAACAGTTCATTTGAGACATCAGACAAATAATGCAATAAAAGAACAACATTTATTTTGATTCCTAAAGCCCCCCATACACCACATACAATTACCATGCAACTTCTGTACAACCAACTTTTCTTCTACCAAAACCATGTAATAGGAGGACCTTTCTACACCTTCCAATCACTATGTATTCTATCAGGGAGGTCACTATACAACATAGTTGTTGGTAGGTCTCATGAAAGTTGTATGGAGGAATCTCAAGGTGTATGGGGGGCTTTAAGAATTATCTGCAATATAAACAAATGTATATGAAAAGACCAGGCATTATAAATAATAAAGACACGTTTTAAAATTGTAATTAATTTCCAGATTTGCTTTTAAATGTATTACTGTTTACATTCCTCTTCCCAGCAATTTGTTTCTTGTATTTTTCTGAGGTTTTATAATGATAATATAACATTTAGGGAAGAATATACATCCCAGCATCCCAGCACTGGAGGTCAGTATGGCAAATATCTCCACAGCCACCATGTATTTCCCTCTGGTGCTCAGATAGGCCGGGATCATGGCAATCCAGACACTGCAGAACACCAGCATGCTGAAGGTGATGTACTTGGCCTCATTAAAACTGTCCGGTGATGTCCTCACCATGAACGCCAGAACAAAACTCACAGCTGCCAGGAGCCCCATATAACCCAACACAGAGTAGAAGCCGATAACTGACCCTTTATTACACTGAATGATGATCTTCCCAGGATAGGAGGTCATGTCATACTCTTGGTAGGGTGGAGACACTGACAACCAGACAACACAGATCAGAACCTGGACAGAGGAGCAGATTGTGACAACAGAATTAGATACATTAACAGTGACCCATTTGTTCCAGGGACTGCCGGGTTTGGAGGCTTTGAAAGCAATGCAGACTGTGATAGTCTTGGCCAGAACACAAGAGACAGCGATGGAGAAGAAGATCCCAAATGACACTTGTCTCAGCATGCAGGTTATATCCACAGGACGTCCGAGGAACAAGAAGACACAGAGGAAGCTCAACAAGATGGAGGTCAGAAGGATGAAGCTCACAGTCCGGTTATTGGCTTTCACAATCGGAGTGTCTCGGTAATAAATAAAGATTCCGGATATAAATACAGTTATGATACAGAATAATAATGCTACGAATTGAATAGTTATAACCATGGGGTCATCTTCATAGGACAAATAGTCATAGGTTTTTGGAATACATTTCTCTTTCCTTTCATCCGGCCATTCTTCCTCCGGACACTTGTAGCAGCTATCACTATCTGTAAAGGAAAAATAGGCTTTAGCAATATAAAATGTTACAAAGCTTAAGAAGACTGAATCATTTCTGAAGGAACCATATCTTGTTTTTAAAAAGCACAATAATATTATGTACTACTGAAATCTTTTGTTGGACATTCAACATCCAGAAAAGAAAGATTGAGTTTACGGTACTTTAAGGACTATTCATCTTATGGGCTGAATATGTAAAAAAAAAAATCAATGTGTCCCAACCATCCTGGGAGCAACAGCCTCCTGTCCTCCTGTGCTGTGTTCCAGAGGATGTAGGAGTCTCTAGGCATCTGCAGCACCCGTGGTTTCAATTAGGGTGGATAAGTTGGTATCCTGCAGGGAGACTTTTTTTTTCTTTGCCAGATAAAGATGAATGGTCTCCCAAAGGGGATAGTACGCCATTAAAGTCACCCCCAGGAGGAGAGCCCTATCAACTGGAACCTTCAATATAAGATCACATAAGTGTGTGCAAAAGGAGGAGTTATTCACTGTCTGCTGACACCCACCTGCCCCGTCTAAATCTTTGGACCATTGAGAGAGAGTGTACGGAAGATGTTTATAAAACAGGATGATAGGGGCACCTATTACTTGCGTCACCCAATTCCTCTAGAGATATTTCAATTCTGTCTTTGTAAGATGTGTTTCTGTAGGAAGGCTAGGTCAGCACGCTTCTTTTTTTAATTGGCGGAGGATTTTCATACATTTATGGGGGAGCGAAGACCTTTCACGTTTCATGTAATATGAGTTGTCTATTAACATGAACATTCTGAACTGCAATAAATACATTTTGGGACACAGACTCATCCCTCCTCCTATGTAAATAGCTACTCATGTGTAAGTTGTGCCAGGTTGTAAAATGTGTCTCTTCATAAGTTGGAGTTGTGTTTATTGAATTGGTACTGCTAGTGTAACACATGCTAAAGTTTCAGCCCTGCAGTGCAGACCTCCTTCCTGGCACTGGCCTTTTGGCTGGAGGAATATAGAGTTTCCCTAATTTCCTCTCCAAAACTTTGGGGTTCGTCTTATAGTGTGAAAAATACAGTAATTACATTTCTTAATCACCACATGGAAATTCCAGCAACCTACCTGTGACATTGGACATCTCCCCCTCAGAACATGGGACACAATCATAGCAGCAAATATGGATATTTCCACTCGGAGCTCTTCTATATCCGGGAGGACATTGGCCATTGCATCGGGATTCAGTAACCTAAAAAAGAAAATTCTGTATCTTAAGCCCCCCATACACACTTCAATTTGCGGCCAATTTCACTGCAGCTTAACTGCCATGTGTGTTCACGGTGATCGATCTGCTGCAAAATTGGCCACAAATCAAATTCTCACACTTTACTTTTACATTATTCGCTAGCAGATTCAAATTCTCTGCCTCTAAACCTGGAAGTGACGTGAGTGACTGACGTCACTTCTGGGTTTACGAGCCGGCTGCTCACTAGGAGTCGGGCTTCATGCCCGATCTTCTAGTGAACAAATTCTTCCTCCAGTGGGATCTCGCTGCTCCTGATCCTGTGGAAGGAAGAATAAAGAGCTCATTCTCGCCGGCGAACAGGACGGGTCGAACACCCGTACTGCTCGCCGTTGTGAAGGAGGGCGAACATGTCATCGCTAAATAGGACAATAAATGCAGGAAAACTGACTGTGACACTGTTCATCTGTCACTGTGTAAAAGGACCATGGCCAGCAAAAAAAGAGTTCCATGGTGTGTGTCCTGGAAAGGAGTTTGCAGTGCGTGCTTAGTTCAGTTTCAGGGTCCTGGACTCTGAAATGGGAGAGAAGGAACTAGGTAGGCCTTCCCATTTCATCCATGTACGCACACCAGGTTTTCCAACTGCTGAAATTCAGCAAGGGAGCTGAATGTGTTTTTTCAAAGAAGCTGAGTCCATTGTGTCAGGGCTCCTGATGGCTGTTGGAGTAGCAGATACAGAGGGCACACATGGAGTGTGTTGCCCAGGCTGGTGACTGCTAGGAGTCAGGCCATTTATGTTCCTTGCAGGTAAAGAGAAGAACATTTGTTTGATCCGTTTGCAAGCCAGGAGGCATGGCGTTTTCCAACGACTTTTTGTTTGATGTAAACCACTGCGATGGCGTTTGCAATTTGGACTGTGATTTGTTTGGACAATAATACGGGCAGGAGCCCTAAAAAGAATCCTGTTTTTGTGAGTGTACCTCATAAACAGTGGCCATTTGAAGATGAACCTCCACAATACTTTTTTACTTGATTGGGTCATTCCATGAATCTTTACTACCAAAGATCCCATAATTCTCAATCTTTTCTGTGTAAGTGTTGTCGTTCGGATTACTGCTTAACTGATTATGCTTCACCAGATCTCCGACTATCCCTAATATATTCTACAAGTGTACAAAACATTATCAGCTCCTCTCCCATTTGTATTCTATAATGTTTCCCATCTCTCTTTTCCCTGCACATACCTCCCCCTTCTGTCCTTCACTACTGGTACACATGGTGCCTCTCCTGTGTCTATCTGGTGACGTCTCTTCAAACCCTGGTCTTCCTCACAGTCCTCCCGCTGCCTACTCATCTTAAAGCGGTATTAAACTAAAACTAAAAAAACCACATACATAATATAGACACATTACTTACCTGTCAGCAGTTCAGATCCTGGAAAACTGATACACAAAATAAAAAACATACCTTCCTCCAGGGCTTTTTTTCTCAGAGAAAAGGTGGTGGAACTCACCCCCCCTCCCCTGGTCATGCCACGCAGGCAGGCGTGCCGCCTCCCCTCCCTCAGGACGGCTAGAACTCCACCCCCGAGTCCACACTGAAGAGAAAGATCTCTCCCGCATGGACAGGGGAGGAGACGCCCCGTCATAGGGCCACCACCCATAAACAATGGGAACGCGCCGCCCCTCCCTTGCTGCACATTGCGAGAGAGGGAAAGAGGGGAGGCACAAAATCACCCGCCCGTGGAGCGCCCGTAACCCGTGCTGAATGGCCACACTTCCCCCCACTAAACAAAACCCATGGGGGCCCCCCGGCGGGCCACCCACGACGCACTGCAGCCAGTGCCCTTATTTCGGGGCCAGGCTTAAAATAGGTGGCGGAACTCCAGTTCCAGTGCGTTCCCCCAGAAAAAAAGCCCTGCCTTCCTCACATTTTTATGGTGGTGGCAACATCTTAATTAATGGAAAGATGAAGCCACTTCCGGATCCATTCTTCTCAGGGAAGCTGGCACCACCCCCCCCCACTCCTACACAGACAGAGACGTGCTCCTCAACAGGGAGCTCCCGTGTGGGGGAAGGGGGGGCAGTCAGCTGCAGCTGGCTGAAGAGAGTTTCTCTCTTCACCCATCACAAAGTCTCGCTGACATCACAATCATGCGAGACTGGGGATTTCCTACAGCCACAAGGGCATCTGGGAGAGATCTCCCAGATATCCTTGCAGCTTTTGACATATTGCCATGGCGATATGTAACACAGTGGGATGGGTGGTCTCTAGACACCCCTACTGCTGTCAGAATTGTTTTTTTATTTTCAATCTGGGATCTCTGCAGTATTAGCTGAGCTGCAGCCAATACTGCAGAGTGACCTACCAGGTGGTAGGTCCGCATTAAATGTGTAAGCTTCAGGAATCAACAATGACAAGAGGTGGCTAATACTTGAAATAACCTTTTATTCTATAGCGAGGCCCAGCAGGGTTTCGGCAGTAACAACTAAATTGCAAACAGTGAACAGTCAAAGGGAAAGTTCAGGACTAGGGTAACCTGCCTGTTCAAATTACTGCACCCAGGTGGGGCCAGGGAAAGTAAGACCAGCAATGTCGGGTACTTGCATGTCCTGGATGTGGAAAAAGCGGCTCCGCAGGACTTTGACACAGACAGCACTGGCACTGAGTTCTGTTCCATGGGATGGGGGTCAGGTGCCACCCCACTGGAAACCTGGCACTGGTGAGTGGCAGAAACACTGATGTCTGCTCATAACTAGGATTTCCGTAATCATTGCATGCTACTGCGCTCCCCGGCTGCCGGCATGCCACTAGATGGTGGCGGGTAGTGGGCCTCAGAGTGGACCCAGCTACTGCATCTCCATCAGACTCTTCCCCTCTAAGCACCTTCCACAGTCTCTTCCCTTATATTGCCTGAGGACCCGAGGCATCATGGTCCACTGTCTTAAAGTGAACACTACCCAAACTTTGCAGGCCCATGTCACTAACCTTGTATTCATCCCATCCATAGAAGTTCACCCTATACCTATGCGGTTTATTATATATCAGATCCTATGCATGTGGTAGGCTCCTATCTTGTACTTCCAATCATTTGAGTTGCACATTATCCATCTTTTACCTTCACTATCACAATGATCTCAGCCCTCTGGCCATGTATACTAGATTTTATTTACTCATTTATCATTTCCCATGACCAACCTATTGTAATCCTTCAATATCACAATGGATAATGCTAGCAAGGCCAAACTTCAGTGCTGCACTTATTGCCAAACAAAACTGATTCTGCTTCTCTGCAGAGATGCTCATGGAAATATGAATCGTTTTTTTAAATGAATTAAAAATAAGTAAAGTTTACCAGGACCCCAACTTGATGGTGACCTGCAGTCAATTTTTTCAAGCCACCATGACAAATAGATATTAGAACTGTACATTTGTATGCAAGGCCTTCTTGCAATAACAGTGACACTACTACAAATAACATGTCATATTTAATCTCCTGGGTGTTACAGGCTTTTCGTGTAAAAGCCACCGTGTGGGTGATTGTGGCACACTGTACTCCGCCGTGACTCCCAGCCCTCCCCCTGTCTATCTACACATCATCCACGTCATCAAGACACCGGCTATGTGGGAAAAGCTGTGCCGCCTCCATTAACATGGAGATCTATAGCGCCGCCCCATATCCTAGGTGATGCCAAAGATACGGGGCTAGAAGCAATCAGCAAGCCCTCACCAATGCAGAATCGATGCAGGCTTGCAAATCACTAGTGTGCCCGATCCCAGTACGGGTACAGTTTATTTTATGAACAAACTGCGCCCGTACTGGCTTTGGGCATAACGCCAGGGAGGTTAATAGAGCAATAATAGTTTAATGTCCAGTCATCTTACACTTCCTGTCTTCCATGTGATGTCTTCAGGGTTAATGTTCAGAGACTCATTCTCTTTTATAGAGTCATCAAAGATGGCCAGCGGCTTTAAAACAAAATTATAATGAACTTCTGTAAGGTTAATGACCCAGTTGGATAAAATCAACTTAGAAGGCACTTCCCCTCTTTCATTGAAGAAGATGTCTTCTCCGGTGGGATCCGTATAATGAACCTTTCTCAGATAATTTTGCAGCTTTCAAAGGAAAAAGATCAATGTTAGTTCTTAGATGGAATACTGTTATCAAGGTCAAGCATCACATATATGATTCTAGAGAAAGAGACAGACTTCGTTTGCAGACAGGTTATTCCTTACCCTGAAACTTTCATGGGCTTTACACTGAAATCACAGAGGCTCTGGACTTCCTTCTGCAGCTATACACATTGTTTATAGTTAATTGCAGCCTTAACTCATTCAAGACTGGAAGCTAACACTGAAACTAAAATGGCGGCTCCAGAATAGCTAAATATATACTTTTTAGGGTTTTGAGCAACTTTGAGCTATTGGGACAGTTTAGAGGTAAGTAAAAATGTAATTACATTTTTTGGGTGGGTTATTTTATTTTTGAGTTTTGGTGTGCTTTATGCAAGTGCATGCTTTACAGGCCTCTGCTGATATGGTGAAGGTCGAAATGGTTAATAGAATGCCTACACACATGGGTAGAGTGCAAAGTGACTTCTCTCTATGCAGGAATATATACAGTCTGGAAGATTGTATTAACCTCCCTGGCGGTTTGCCTGTATCAATATGCATTTATAAATATTAACATGGGCACTAGTGTTGATTACAAATATCCTAATCATGAATTTTTATTGTGAATATCGGCACTTTAAGAATTCACGAAGATCTTGAATATAGCACTATATCTTCATAATCGCAAATATTCAAGACTTTTTACCCGGAACTACCATGCATTGTGTTCAAAATATGAGCATGTTCAAGTGGCGATTTGTACAATGACGGTTTTAGACAAGTAGACATGCTGCTGTCAGATGTCAGTGACAACAACTGCAACCAGAAACTATGCGTTCCAGGGACCGCATGTGACGTCACTGACATCACTGATGTTTTTTCCAATTAAAATTCCCCGCTGAGAGGTGAGGAATTTGAATCTGTCAACAAACAGGTGGACGTCGATATAAAAGTCCAATCTGCCTGTTCGCGGACGGACATTGGAGGAGTTCGGCTATCACTAGTCATTGATTTTACTGACATCCCACAAACACAAGATGGACAGGAAAAGTAGCCTCATCTATAACGGCATGTGCAGCAATACAGATGGATGGCCGTGGAACCACAAACCCCATCTGTGTGCCTCGTTATTCCCCCTCCCTTCCCCCAGGATGCAGCCGGTGCAGAGTCAGTGTATGGGCCTCTGGGGACTGAAACTGCATATATTGCCTGTAATATATTGCTGCATAGTGCTTTATCAAGTTGGTGTGTCCCTTAAAGGGTTGCACCTGTTGTTTACAAGTAGTGATGGCCGAACTTCGGCCGTGTCCGTCCGCGAACGGGCGGAGCAGACTTTTAAAAAAGTCCGCCGTCCGCCCGTTCACGGACACATTCAAATTCTCCGCCTCTAGGCGGGGAATTTGAATCGGAAAACCTGGTTCCTGGTTGTGTTAGCCGGATGTGACGTCACTGGCGTCACATCCGTGTTTACAAGCCGGAATTTCACTGAAAGACCGGGTTCTCTACCCGGTCTTCAGTGAAATATTCTTCCTGCGGCGGGATCTCGCTGCTAATGATCCCACCGGAGGAAGAATAGAGGGCTCCTTCTCGCCGGCGAACAGGGAGGGTGGAACACCCGTACTGTGCGCCGGTGAGAAGGAGGGCGAACATGCTTGTTCGCGGCCGAACTGTCCGCCTTGCGGGCAGTTCGGCCATCACTATTTACAAGCCTCTGTCTCAGGCCATAAATAGAAGGTCCTTACACAATTCTGGGCTTTTCTGTTCATTCTTCCCTGAAGACTTGCAGCTCCCTCGGTTCTGTCCCCAGCCAAGTAGCCCTGGGTGAGGTGATCTCCACTATTTCACAGTGTGACACCCTGACTGGGCTGCCATCATACTTCATCCTGGGAAGAGCCCAGAACACCCTGTCCACAGGTTCCAGCAGCTTGGTAGCAATGCTTGTAATGGTTATTTACCAACATTGAACCCCCATCTCTGCCTCCGGGTGATGAAAAAAGACTGTAAACACTCCTCAAATAAACTATAAATAGCCCCCTACCTTGCGTGGACCTTCGCTTTATTGGGGTGTGAGCTGTGCCTGGTGAGAGAACAGAGCACACCCATATAAAAAAAAAACTTGGTCGCACGAGTAGCGCATTACACTGCCCTCCCACGACACTCCACCACCTTTATATGTTTCATGCTGGATGTTTAAACTCCTAAAGAAGTGTTTATGTGAAAAATGTTAAGAGTGAAACACACTCCCAGCAAAATGTGACCTGTATGTTTATAAAATGTAACCAACTTGTGAGACATGTGTACATGTATAAACTATTTTACATCCTGATACAGACAAAATCTTTTTTTACACTATGTACTTTGTATAAACATATATGAGATGGAAAGTGGAGTTACCTATATATGCATTGGACTACTATTGCTCGTTGGGGCCTTAAGTCCCAGGAGTTTTAGGGGGGTTTCCACATCCGTCGGGGGTTCCTGATGGAGCACATAGACTTTATCTGCTTGGCGGATGCTGTGTTTAGACATCCACCGATGCAGAGGTTCAATGTACTCCATTATGTTCAGCCTTGCATCGGCGGAAGGGCTCAGCGCTGTGAAAACACAACATCCCCTGAGCAGATAAGTAAATGTGCTCCATCGGGACCTCCCGCCAAGCAATATGCTTAGGGGAGGGGGTCCCAACGAATGTGGAAACCCCCCTAGGCTTCAACCTGAGGTGGGGGATGAGTGAGGGCCATTTCTCCTCCCCCTTCCTGGTATGTGTTAGATACATATTGATTTCATAAACTTACCATTAATCCCAATCTGCGTGTTCCAGATTTGTTTTTACTCTGATTCATGTTGTGTAGAGCCTGAGCCAGAACGTAGACCGCTATGTATGCATAGGAAGGCTTTGTATCTTTTATGCCACAAAATGTTGCCGGAATGACTCCATCTTTTTTGCTGCAGTTTTTTCCTATAAAATCCCGAAGGACCTCATACACAGAATTTATCAGGGGGTTCCTGGTAAGGCATTTGAACATTGGAAGCCAAATTTCCTCCAGTATGGGGTCATTTGGGCGGTTGGATGGATTGACCCCATTTATAAAATGATCCATCTTCGGAATTTCTTTATGAGGCCATAGAAACACCAAACTACCATTGACCGAGGGGTAGAAATCTGTATATTTAAGAGCCATCCATGATTCATGGAGAATTAAAGTGAGGTTCTCCCTGACAACTTTCAGTTCATCAAAATAAAATATATAATTTAAGGTGAAGAGTCCGCACATTATCATCACCTTAGCAGTGGCTTTCTCTATCACAGACATTCTCTGTTGGTTTATTTTGATATTATCAACCAATTTAATTGTGTGCTCAATACAGATCCCATGTTCTGCCATTAGCTGACTCAGCACTTGTAGCTCCATGTCCCCGCTGCCATCATGGGGTGTGACCATTATAACCCAGTTCCATCCAAAATGTTTCAGGCACTTTATGACAGCAGAATAATATCTCCGATCATCCTGAATAGTGCGATATAAAGTTGGATACTTCTGTCTGTCACTCAGGAGAGGGTCTGTAACTCTGTAATTAAGCTGAGAAGAAAACAGATATTTGCAAAAGACTGGATGAAGAACTGTTAACATAAATGTCCCATTTGGAGGTCTTGATCCCTAGAAAGCTGGGTATTTCAGGACGTAGTAGACCATGGTCATAACTATTAAGCTGGCCATACACCTTTAGATCTCTCTGTCAGATATCCTTTAGATCTACCAACAACTATGTAGTGCCGGGTCCTTTGTGATTGACCACAGGTAGACTTGATGGTTTAGAAAGTCCCTCATATTACATGGTTTTGGTAAAACAAAAGAAGATCTAAAGTATCTTACACAGAAATCTAAAGGTGTATGGGGACCCTTAAGAAGGATACACACGGCTCCACAAAGGAGGTGTTCGAGGTCTCGGGAAGCAACGTGATGACATCATTGCGCTGCTGCCCGGTATCGGAGAAGCTGGAGGCCCAGCACTGCTGTGTCTCCAGCTCAGCCGATGCTTAACATTGAGACCCCGTGGTCCCCATGAAAAGCAATGGACATTGACCCTGGTTTACGGTCATGTCCGATATCCCTGATTGATTGGTCCCGCTCGAAAACAGGTATGGCCGCATTAGATATGGGCCATATAGATGACCGTAAGTGCTGCCATCGATCTTGCCCATATCTATATGTGTTTTCCCAGCTTTAGGTTGTGAACCCAACAAAGAACAAATGCGGAAAATCTAGGAAGTCAATGGTGATCACTAGAGTACTTTGCAAGGGGTATTATGCATTGATACCCCAGGTTGTACCTTTTAGTCACAGCAGTGTAGGCAAAATACACAGGAGATACAAGTGGACCAGTACATGGGGTTACTTGGAAACAATAGAAGTGGGGTCTCCAGGAGACATTGTAGACACTGGAAGTGTGGTCACTCAGAGGAGATACTGGTTGATAAAAGGAAGTAATAGCTAGGAATGGACCAATGCAAATTTTTAAGTAAAATTGTCGCATAGTCTTGGCGGGGCCATTTAGACTTTTCATCAAAAATATCTAACAAACGTAGAAATAACTTGTAATGTTGATTGCGAAAATTATTTGGAAAATTAAAATGTGAATGTCTATGCTGCTAGGGTTGTGGAAACATTAAAATAGGTTTTGCTCTAGCACATGTAGTTGTTGCATAAATTGTGTTCCCAGCACACCAGCAGCCTCAGCCACACCATAAGGACACTTTTTTGCTTCCATTCGGTTTGGATCTATATGATCGTTCTTGGCATTAAACAGATGGAGATCCTAATCTATGGTGAGGACTGAATAGGTGGGGACACACCTTGGTTCTCCCCCATCCTTGCGGTCTGCCCTGTTGGGCTGTGGGGCATCTCCCTGTTTGGGGGTCCAGCCGCCCCACCTGGGTCCGTTGGCTCCCTGCGCCTTCCCATGTCACCAGTTTCCCGTTTGTGGGATCTAGAAGCTGATGCCGTTTAGATGGTTTTTGTCCTTAGGAAGCCCATATCTAAGGGAAACCCTAGTTGACAAGACAACCTGTGGTTTGAAACAGAAACCTTTTCACAGCTTAATACTAGGAAGATTTTTCCCATATGGGGCAACCCTGGTGTTGTACCTATTGTTGTATCCTATGAATATATATGCAAACGTCTTTTAGTTTGCCAACTAAAAGTCCCCATTGAGGGTACTTTCAGTCCACTGCATAAATTGTGTCAAAAGTCGAAATTTTGACTTGACTTTGAACTTAATTTATGCAAAAACTATTTCTAATAGAGCTATTCATTTTTTTATTTATATATACCATCAACCCTTCTTTACATCTCCATCAAGTTTGGTGATGATACCCTGTTCAGGAGCTCTGTAATCAACTTACAAGTTGAACTGGTCAAATGTTTTTTTTTTAAATACACTCTACTCATCACTTGTAATGTAAAAAAAAAGCTTCTTATTAAAATGATTGATCGCCATTTTGACATTTCGCAAATATATAATCGGATATCCGCCGTCATTGCAAATTTTTGCGATTCGCTTCATGGATTGCGATGCCATTTTTTTTACGACGATGAGGAATATTCTCCCAGTCGAATATCCAAGCTCCATTGACTTCCATGCATTGCGCATATTTGATCGCATTGCGATTTTTAGATCACTATCCCTGTGCTTAAATGTGGATATTCGCAAAATTATGCAAATTTGAATATTGCACAGTCGCTCATCACTAGTGATCAAACAAGAAAAACTTTCTTTGAGTGGGATCAATGGAACAGAGAACCAACATATTGGTAAATCCTTGTTCGATCCCATTACTTTGGACAAAAGTAGTGTAGTGACCCCGCTGTGATTGATAAGAGGTTGATCGGTCAGGTATCGACCCGTGTATGTCCATATTTTCTCTCACCCCCTTGTGAATGTCTGATGTTACAAGATGCCGTGACAACAACCAGAAGAATTTTATTTTGCAAAAGTATCTCACTCAAACAGGTATTGTTTACACCATACACATTAACAGTTTCTGTAACACACCTCAAACATGTTTTTCCCATTGGGCTTCTTCAGGGAGGTGAATTCGCCCAAGGGGCAAAACATGTTGGAGGTGAATTAACCACCCTAGCGTTATGGACGGCAGCACCTCGTCCAGCGCTCCAACTGGTAC
>CM070032.1:234648284-234666167 GCA_036250615.1 Ptychadena robeensis | reverse complement strand
ACACCAGGTTAGAGAGGGTTAAGTGCAAATGGGAACATCTGGGGCATCAGGGACTTCATTATTTTTATAAAAAAAAAAAAAATTATTTTACATAATTGTTTGTTTCAAGAGTTATTATAGTCAGGATGTCCATTAGACCCTTGTACGGACATATTTTGGGAAGTTACAGGCCTACGACATAAAGAAAAATTTACCATTGAAGTCTATGGTGCGCTTTTGGTACAGAAATCTGGACCTCAGCAGTGCGCTAGGGAGGTTAACAGTCAGTCCAATGCATATGTCGCACTTAACATGTTTTTGTCACTGTTTCTTTAAATTGGGGTCATCCCTATGTATGTTTGTGGCTCGGACCCTTGACATTGTAACTGTTATTAAATAAATTAAATATTTGTGTTTTACTGCTTTGTTGGAATTTACGTATGTGCCCTAAAAACCCTACAATTTTGGGTCAGTCTCTGTGGCCGAGAGCCCTAAGAGAATGAACAAGCCCTTCTTGTAATACTTAACTTCTTGGGGTGTGGCACGCTAATCATCCCTCCTTCTCTTTCCTTTTATTGAATACCTCTGCAGCATTGGCTGATAATGGCATTAAAGAAGAGAAACTCATGGCGTGGCCCCCACCCTCCCCCGACCTCAATCCTATATAGAACCTTTGTAGCATCCTCAAGCAAAATATCTATGAGGATGGGAGGCAGTTTACATCTAAACTGCAGCTCCGGAGGCGATTCTAACATAATACAAATAAATGTAACCAAAATCTATTGTTGCTGCTCCCAACACTTTTGAGAATTGTTGATAAGTTACTAGCTTTGTAAAATATTTAGCAACAAGAAACATAGTCAAATGATCAATATCTTTGATAGTGAAACTTTTGGGTTACTTACCTGTGGGTACTGATACAAGCTGAGTAACTGGGCCATGGCATGACTTGTATGGAAAGTGGTGTCACCGATAAATGCAGCCACTTCCCCATGTCTCCTACAGGAATAGTTAGGAGCCTCCATCTTTTCTCCAGACAATATCTGAAGGACATATCCCAAGGATTTCTTTGGATCTGCACAAGTATTATATATATGATATCCCAGAGTAACATTGGGCAGAAGATCGGGGTCCTTGTTAATTTCATCTATGGCAAAAATAAATGCCAGAATGCTTCTGTACTCCTCAATGTTAAGGCTAGAGGATGTTGGAAAAATTACATTGTTTGAAAAAATTAATGTACTTAGAATACAATACTGTAATAAGATAATAATAATAATATGCCAAACTGTAACAAGAGATATTTATGATAAGAAAAAGGGGGGAAGGGGGAATTGAGGAATCAGTGCTAGAGAAGATCTGGATCCAAGGCTATATCCATATTCATTCAGAGACTCAGAATATTATTGGGTCACTGCTGTTTGCCTTCCCAAGTCTCTCTGCACCCAGCAGAAGCCGACACTGCCATAGCTACAAAAACGGAGTTTTAACAGGGGTGTTGTAATGCGTCCGGGCACACAATCATGACCAACACCAGAAGTTCATTATTTAGTTAACAGTGGTCTTTATTGAGGTGGTCCAAAACAAGTTTATACACAAGAATCAGTCCGAGGAAGTGTGGTAAAAAAAGACAAGTCAAGGGTCATCATTAAATAATACAGGGTCAGGGCTAGGAGAGTCCAGGCAATCAGGCTGTGCCACTGCTGACAATAAGAACACGTGCAAACGGGCAGGTTAGTAATGCAACAGTAACACAGAGGTGCATCCAAGCACACTGCTATACAGAGGCTATGTGCCTGTAATGCCAAAACTTAGTTTCATTGGATTGGGGTGAAGGCACACCTGAATCCAGGGCCCAGTTTTTCTGTTATTTAATCATTGGCTAAGGCACACAAATTAAACCAATAAGAATGACAACAGATCATACCCCTAAGCACAATACTATATTTAAAAAAAAAATTGTAAGAATTGCCAAGCCTCCCAGCTTGCCAAAGGACCACCACATGCTCTTACCTTTTGTTAAGAAAAAGCTATCACTCCTGACTCCTAGAAGTCCCTGGCCTGGGCTACACACTCCCTGTGTGCCCCCTGGTATCCACTGCTCCAGCAGCACAGTGTCTCCCTGCCTCATCAGGAAGCCCTGACTGAGTGGGAACAGCTCCTTTGGACACACACCTGCCTACCTTGTTAGGGTCCAGCATGTGTATGTTGGTGAAATAGGAAGACCCACCCAGTTCCATCCTCATTCCATCAGATCCCTGTAACCAAGAACATAACAAAAACTGGACAGCAACCTACTGTTGCTCTCCAACACTATTCTAGACTCCGTCCAGGATACACCATCAGACCATTTCACTGCAGGATATGGACCATTTACACGGTGACAGACAACCGGTCCAGGATAACATTTGCACTACAAAAATGTTGGCCAACAAAAATATACGTTGTGCTAGAAAAAAAAATTATACAAAAAAACAATTTATCTTTAAACAGGTATCCAAAAAAACAGAAGTTCCGCACACAAGGTACAATCTTCACAAAGCAGCTTTAATGATCCAAATAATGAGTTCACCTAACAGGTGCACAATAACCTAGAGATCGAGGTGACCCCTAGTGGAATCTGTAACAGGTTACTGTGCACTTGTTGGATGAACTCATTATCTGGATCAATGAAGCTGCTTTGTAAAGATCTTACCTGGTGTGCGAAACTTCTGCTTTTTGGATACGTGTAGGAGAGAGCCTGTGAGACGGGGCGTTTGGATTGTTCACATACCTGGGACTTTCCTGCAGCATTTATTGTATACAGTCAAGGCCAGAGAGGGAGTCTGTGTGGAACAATATGGAACTGCACTGGGAATGCGGACCTCATTCTTTCAAGAGTTTGGAATTTATCTTTAAACCCTGACACAGGATTTAACATCTTATTCAGACCTTGTATGGCTAGCTTAACACTGAGGTTATGGAGAACAGGGGGTCAGTCTTCTAATGACCTCCTCTGGGGTAACAACACTGCTACTTTTGCTTCTCTAAACTTTCAATTTCATTTTAATTTTGATGTTTTTAAAGCTGGCCATACACCTTTAGATCTCTCTGTCAGATATCCTTAAGATCTACCAACATCTATGTAGTATAGGGTCCTCTGCGACTGAACACAGGTAGACTTGATGGTTTAGAAAGTCCCTCATATTACTTGGTTTTGGTAAAACAAAAGGAAATATAAAGGAAATCTGACACAGGAATGGGGTATGGGGGCCCTTAGGAACTTACTTCATACAAAGAATCGCCAAAAAATGATTGTCCTTATAAATGGAATATTTTACATTTTGAGAATGAGCAGAGATTAGCCCTCCGATAATGACGTCTCCTCCTTGGTAGTATTCATACTCAAACACAGATCGGGTGGATCCGAGTCTGCAGAGAGAGGACGAGCTCCATGTTACTATCACTCCATGGAATGTGATGGGAAGGAGAAGAGTCAGCAGGTAACAGGCAGAGTGAGCAGGAGACCAACTCATGTCATATGTGAGCTCTGTACATCCTCCACACTGCAGGGAACACGCAATCACCAGCACTTTATATGCAAGATCTCGTCTCGTTCAGTTATAAATGGCTTTCTGTAATGACTATGTTTCCTTGGTGCGGTGATATGCTCTTCCGTATAGGTTTTATTAAGAAATTGATCTGTTTTCTATCTTGTATCATTTATAGCCACACATACAATAATAGTGTGCCCAGTATATCCACTGATTCAGCAACATAAACTTACTGTTGTCCATCTTCTGCATGGACACCACAGGCACAGGTAACTTGTACTGCCTGGTATTTTGGGCAATCTTTTCTTGTCAGAATAACTATTTCCAAATATTCACTCTAATTGCCATTGAACTGTGAACAAGAGCATCATTTTCAAGTTAGGCTTTGACTCCACTGGGTGTTAAAACCCAGCATTTAAAGTAAGTCAAACGCATGGAAGTTGACGCATCCATTGAAAGTCAATGGAAGTGTCTACACATCTGTTTGTGTGATCCCTCAGCTTGCGTTGCGTTAAAATCAACATAGACCACTGCATTGCTGGGGCACTTTGTGTATTGATCAGTGGTCACATTTCACATCGCCAGGGCACTTTGTGTATTGGGGACATATCTCATTGCCAGGGCACTTTGTGTATATGGGGAATTTCTCATGGCCATGGCACTTTTGTGTATTGGTCAGTGGTCATATTTCACATTGCCAGGGCACTTTGTGTGAATAGTAAGTGGTCACATTTCTTGTTGCCAGGGCACTTTGTGTATTGGGACCATTTATAGACCACTTTGGATATTTCTTGGCTCTGTAAAATTCAATTGAACATCTACATTGAAAAAAATCAAATGTATAAGGTGAGCAATAAGGGACAGGGAAGCTGATAGTGCAAAACTGTGCAGCAGAACAACATTGTCCAAGTCTGACCAGTGCAAACAGTTGCTCGGCCGGATAACAGAAGATAATTGTATCAGTTGGTTGAGAACCACCCTCTCTTCCACCAGGTCCAGTCTCTGTATCCAAGAGTCTGGTCAAGGAAATCCTCCCTCTGATCATCCTTAAGCCCCCCATAGACAGGCAGACTCCTCCATGCAACTTCTGTACAACCAACTTTTCTTCTACCAAAACCATGTAATAGGAGGACCTTTCTACACCTTACAATCACTATGTATTCTATCAGGGAGGTCACTCTACTACATAGTTGTTTGTAAGTCTCATGAAAGTTGTATGGAGGAGTCTGCCTGTCTATGGGGGGCTTTACTCCCACCATTCAGAGACTTGCCAAACCAGTGATCCCACACTCAGATTTTCAGAGGAGCTCTATACACCTCCACAATTACGTTTGGCCCTCTCGCCCAGCTTGTTGGAGGAGGGACCTGAGATATTGTGTCCTGATTTCCAAAGTTTCAACAAGATGACGGTGTTGATCATCAATCATTTGTTCACGAAGTGGATGATGATGAGACACAGTTGCCAAACACTTAGGTTATGTTTATGTCAAGTCATGAGGATGATCAGATTGAGGAAGCAGAAGAGGAGGTGGTGAACGATGAGTTCACTGACCCAACCTGGGAAGGAGACAAGCTTTGCGAGGACAGCAGTACAGAGGGGGAGGGGTCCACAGCATCACAACAGGCTGAAAGAGGCAGTGCTGTGTCAAGAGGGAGTTTGGTCACACCAAACAGGCCTGCAACCATGACGCCAAGTGCCAAAATGCAGAAATCAACCTTGCCAAGGGGTAGGTGTTCCGCGCTATGGCAATTATTTATATGTGCAGTATAAAAATTAGCTGGGTTGTAAACACTAGCAACCTAATCCCTGGCAAATAAAAGAGGCATTTGAACGCAAGCACAAATACCCACACACCAACCCTTAGGCCATAGCCCTAAATGGGCAACTCTCTAAATTGCTGGCCCTTGAAATTTTGCCATTTAGGCTTGTGGAGACGTAGGCCTTCTGCAGCTTAATGTCAGCGGCCGCACCTAGGTAAACAGTCCCCAGCAGCCACTTTTTTTCCCGGTGTGCCATGCCAGCTTTACACCAGCGTTTCAGAACGTCACCTGTGCCCTGACCAACTCAGTAACTGGGAAGGTCCACGGACACATGGAAAAGTGCTGGTGGGCAGGGATGCTATATCTCTCTCATGGGACACTGAGTGAATGTTGCGGAGGCCAGGAATGAGTCGTACCCTGGGACGACACAGGTGCTACCCACATTTCCTGCCTATGTTTTAAATTTAGTTGTTCAGCGGTTTCTCAAAACCTACCCCAAGATCTACTCAAAGCACACTGTATTTGTGCGCACATTTCAGAAAATCATCAACAGCTTCAGCCGGTCTGTCAACCCTGCAGCGGCTTGTGGCTTCCAGCTTACCGACTGTTGTGCGACCTGAGCCGGCGCTGGAACTCCACGTTCTATGTGTTCTCCAGGCTTTGTAAGCAGCAGAGGGCAATTGTGGAATACTAACTGCAACATGGTTGTCGCCTTTCCAGTGCACTGCCATCATTCACAAGAGAGGAGTGGGCATTGATGTCAGACCTATGTGAAATGTTTTAAAACTTTGATGAATCCACAAAGAGGGTTAGTGGTGATAACGCTATTATCAGTGTGACCATCCCATCTGTGTGGGATCAGTGTCTACTCAAACACTTCACAATTCAGGGGGATGCTCTGCATGTGGCATGGTAATATCAAGACCACCCACAGTTTGGCTTCACAGCGCGAGGAGGAGGAACTGCTGGAGACTGTTGTCTCTGCTACAGAGGGTAGTAGTACCCATCTAACTGTAATTCCATCACTTCAGCGTGGATCGGAAGAGGAGGAGGAGATTGAGAGTCATTCAGATGTTGACTTCAAAATCTTGCCTGTTGTTACTCTGCAGCACATGGCTGAGTTCATGTTAGGCTGCCTTTCCCATGAGCCTCGCGTTTTAAATAATATGGATTACTGGTTGTTCACCCTGCTCGACCCACGCTATCTCTTCTTTCTGTGGTGGAGAGGACCAGTAAAATGGTGCAATACCAGAAGGTACTTTTGGAGAGATTGTTCCAAAGTTTTACATCTGACAATGTGGCCAGCACAGTCCATACTGCCTAAGGCAACCGAGGAAGGGAGACAAGGGAACACATTGCAGTTCTAACAAAGGCAGGGCAAAATATTTCAAGGCATGGGACAGTTTTTTGACACCCTGCCAGCAACCTCAACCTCATGGCAGACTGTGTCAGACCGTGTTACCTACTGGGTGTCCAAGCTGGACATGTGGCATGAACTTGCGTTTAACGCCTTAGAGGTGTTGGCCTACCCTACTGCCAGTGTTTTATCTGAGTGTGTATTCAGTGCTGCTGGTGGCATTATAAAAGATAAGTGTATTTGCTTGTCCACGGGCAATGCTGACAGATCAAAATGAACAAGGCCTGGAATGCTCCTGATTTCTCCACTCCACCAGAGGAGAGCTGAGCTGATCAAGGCAATTTGAAAATATCTTTTTAATGGACTTGAAAGTATGTGGTTGACTCTTCTTTTCTCCTTCTCATCCTCCTTCTCCCTTTCCTCATCCAGAGTGTATATATTCCCTATATTTTTTTTCAATAGGGTCAGCTCAAGTGCAGGCCCTCAACGTATTTATAGGTTGCACTGAACATTGCACTAAACATTGTGCACTCACATTTAATATTTTACAGTGTCTGCTCACCTGCAGGCCCTGTCATATAATGTTATATAGGGGCTGCTTAACTTCTGGCACTACTGCATGATGTTTTAGAGCATCAGCTCAACTTCTGGCACTGCCGTTTAATGTTTAAGAGCACTAGCTCAACAGCATGCCCTGTCATGTTATGTTTAAGAGCATCAGCTCAACTTCTGGCACTGCTGTATTATGTTTTAGAGCACCAGTTTAACTGCAGGCATTGCCGTATAATCTTTTGTAGTGTCATTCTTCCTATAAAATTTTCTCAGGGGGGATTAGGGGAGTGTTTTGTTCAAGATTAGAGATGGTCAAATTTTTAGACTTGCTAACTTTGTGAGCTGATTGCAAAGCCCCTGAACATGGTATCATCACCAAACTTGCTGGAGATTTAGAGAAGGGTTGTGGGAACATTTAAAAAAAAGGAGTGTTGCTTTAACACATGTACTTTTTGCATAAATTAAGTTCAAAGTTAAAGTCGAAATTCCGATTTTCGAAATTTTTACTTGACTTTGAACTTAATTTGTGCAAAAGCTATTTGTGTTAGAGACATACTTTCTTTTTTGGAGTATACCCCCAACCCTTCTCTACATCTCCAGCAAGTTTGGTGATGATACCATGTTCAGGGGCTTTGCAATTAACTCGAAATCGGCGAAATGGTCGAATTTTTGAAAAAAAATTCGACCATCTCTATTCAAGATGCATCCATACATGGTCCCCATGCTGTTTTCCAGTCCATTTGGGTGGTGTAATTTTCTGACCCTTTCTAATGGACCTTGCATCCTCCCATCATCCGCGCTGGGATGACAGTTGTCTCACATTGACTAACGTTGGGCTCACCAATATTGCAATGTGTCTGGACCGAACAACTGCACACATCACTAACCAATATATATTACAATCTAGTGGTCATTTGCATTACTACAGGTAATTAGATCCCCGAGAAAATTGGCAGCCTTTGAAAACTAACATGGCTGCTGCCACAGCTCGAGAGAACAGCAAGAAGCATAAAGGACTGTTGTGAGTAAAACATTTATATTTTTTTGGGGTGCTTCTACTCCTCACTCTTCTTTCCAAATGGACATGTGCAATATAATAGTAATGTTTAAGTTTTCTAAATGACTGGTGTCCACATTGTTCTGCCCCCAAAAAAGAATTGCTCCCTGTAACACAATGGTCTTGGGACCTTGTGAGCAAGTAAGGGGGCTTAGGACATAATGGAACTATTGTACACATGTGAGTCAGTATTTTGTTCAGTAGTTTGTTACCCCCCAACTAAGACTCATATCACCACCATATCTCCTTCTGTGTCTATATTAATTATTCATACTGATATTCTTTATTGTACACCATATATAGGGATATATTATGTTTTATTGTGTCTCATGTTTCCTACATTGATTGCTTTGTGTTGGGAAAAGTTGAAGAGAACTAGATTGGTATAGAGAAGAGATAACAGGAAGAATGAGAACTTCTATTTCCATGGCTCAGCAGATGATGATATTTGTGTCTCTGTTCCTGGAGGAGTCCGGCAGAAACTTTCATCCAATAAAATCTTGTATTTCCTTGTGAGTTACTTGTTGTTGTTCCCTTGCGCTGCCACCACTGTAATCATGTATCACCATTTTACATCTCACCGGGGATCTGCTCAGCTGGAGTCTTACTATTCCAAACTAATCCTAGAAGAGAGCGCTGATGTGACCGGCTTTTCTATTTTATATCTACTCTCTGAATCTATCATCATGTGATAAACATTACAGTAAATGTGGCTTCTATGTCCTGGGGGGCGCCAAAACTTTCATCCAATAAACTCCACTTTCCTTCTTCTACACAAACATTTTATCTATTATTATACAAGTTCAGTGACATCATGGAGGTGAGGAGGGAGCGCCGATCTAAGAGTCACATATCCGGGAATAGAACAGCAGAGATATCACGGATTATCTATACAAAGTAAAACATTCCTTCATGCGCTGAAGAGTCAATTCAGAGATATCCCAGAAACTTTCATCCAATACAACTAACTGGAGCTTTCCAAAGCCAATGATAAGGAGGGCTTCCACCTCTGTCACCATGTACCAGCAAACACAATACACCAAACTATACAATATTCACAACAGTAATACAACCAAATCATTATATATAATAAGTAGTTTTTATTTTAATAAAAAAATTTATGAAAACCAAGAAAACAAGATAAATAAATAAAGAAATACAAAGCACCCAAAATCAACGAAATCAATCATTATACAGATCTGTATAAATAATTTATATTTGTATTGAAATACCACATTAAGCAAATATATACTACAAAAAAAACATATGCAATATTTATTTAACTCTAATTATTTAATTTGTTTTATTCATGTAATTAATAAATATAATTCAGCATTCAAGACTTCATGATTACTATTTCTCTCACTAATAATTAATTATTTTTATTTTCTAAATGGCAACACCTAGCGTATCTAATCCTTGAATATTAATTTTTTTTTTAAATATTATTAGACAGAAATATTTAACCATTTTTTTACTGGTTCTTATTTGAGAGGGAGATTTGTGTGCATGGAACTAAAGTGAAAATAAAGGAGAAGAAGCACATTTCAATGTCTTTGGCTTTTATCTTTCTTTTGCTGAAATTGTTGACAAAGATTTGAAGTTGGTCAGATAATACAATCAAAGTCACCTCCCCTCACCTTTCTCTCCGTCTATTATTGAATGTAAGTTGTGTTCTGGGGCTGGTTTTACTGGGAATCTGCAGGAGCAGGGTGGGGCAGTTTCCCAGTATTTCCAGAGACTCAGAAGTCCATTTAGAGCACCTGGTTCTGAGTGTCAGGGGCTGCTGTGTTTGAAACAGACCCAAGCACCTACTTGAAGTGACTGTAACTTAAGTTTTAACTGTCCATAATTTTCTGGTATTTTGACATCAATGACCCTTATGTCAACAATGCATGTTTTAATACGGTCCTCCATGCTTTGGAGTTCCACACTTTTATTGATGTGGAACTCCAAAGCATGGAGGAACTCCAAAGCATGGCTGGTTTTACTGGGAATGTGCAAGAGCAGGGTGGGGCAGTTTCCCAATGCCGGGTCCAGTATTTCCAGAGACTCAGAAGTCCATTTAGAGCACCTGGTTCTTTTTTTTTTTTTTTAATATTTTTATTAATTTTTCAACATAATAACAATACAGTAATGAATGTCACAGTACAAGACGAAATTTAGGTACAATTGTGGTGATGATACATTCACGTATAAGTACTATGCATTAGCATATAATAGCGATTACATCAACCGTGTAACTTCTACAACTACTATAAACAAGATATAGAAGAAGCGGAGCAGTCATTGCAGGCGGTAACAGGGGACATCATTAGATAACAAAAAGAAAACGTAATGAGGTCAAGGTGGGGTATAAGTGGAGGGGTGAGTGTGTCAATCATCGACTTCCAGTTTGGTTAGTATGCTGGCTCTTTCCCTGGCAGGTATGGTCTTTCGTATGTACGGTTTCCACCTCTTGTGAAAGTGCAGCTTACGTTGTATTGTGTCTTGGTCAACATCTCGCAGTTCCTTGTAAAATAGAGCTTTTAGTTGTGTGGTGACCACCGCAATGGTCGGTGGGGTTGCACGTATCCACTCTGCCATGATTGCTCTACGAGCTATGAGAAGGGTTATATGAGGCCATGCCCCTAGTTGTACTAGCTACGTCGGGTTAGTTTGTGATTGGTAGCTGAACAATGCCAGCATAGGATCAGGCGCTAGTGTCGAGACCATTATGCGCGCAATATATTCAAATACTGCCTCCCAGAAGTCATGTATCTGTGGACAGGTCCATAGATAATGGTATAGGGAGGGTGATTCAGTCAGGCATTTGGGGCAGTACGGCCATCTGTGTTGTCGTCGTGAGGTATCGGTTACGGGTGTCATGCACAATCTATAGGCTCTATGGAGCAATTTAAATTGTGTTTCCCTCCATGTTTCTGCTACCATGTGTCTACGTATCAGTTGATAGCCTATGTTTAGTTTTGCCGCTATATTCTCCTGGGGGATGTCTTTTTGCCAATTGTAAGCGCATAAGGCTTCTAGTGGACATGTGGCACTAGATTTCAAGTATGTGCAGAGGTATGAGATACTGTGCGTAGGCAATGCCATCAGAGTATCAAATCTCGAGTGCACAAACAGGGACGACAGATCAGTCGGCAGAGACTTGTAAAAGTGTTCAACTTGAGTTCGTTACAGGGGGTGCATTTGTGAAGGTGGCAGTCCATATGTCCCCTGCAACGTGGCCCATGTATGAAGGGAACGCGAGGCTGGGTTCAGGAAGGCTTTCAGGAAGTTAAGTCCCTTCTCAGCCCACCGGCCATACACCACATGTTCCGTCCCCGCTGGGAAAAGTGGATTTCCCATCAGGGTGGAGTACTTGGAAATGGCAATAGGCAGATGAAGCATCTTCCTGATTTCCCTAAATGCTAGTACTGTGTCTCTGATCAGCAGGTTGTTTCTAATGTGCGGGGGTAGAATTGTTGTACATTAATCAGAGTCCAGGGGGAAACCATAGCCGCTTCCAAGTGTGTGTTCGAGTACTGGGACGTGTCCTTAAGCCAGTCCATAGCGTGACGAAGGAGGCACACTAGATGGTACAGGCGCAGATCTGGCAATCCCGCCCCCCATCCGTCTTGGGTAAGTATAGTGTCTTGAAAGTTATGCGTGGCTTCTTGTTCCGCCAAAGGAACAGGGATACTGCTCGGTGCAGCAGTTTGACGTCCCCGTGTTTTAATAAAATGGGGATTGTCTGAAGCGGGTATAACAGTTGCGCTAAGGGAATCATTTTAAACAGGTGTATTCTGCCAAAAAGGGATAATGGAAAGTTTTGCCAGGCAGTCAATTTGGTGACTATGCTTGATATTAAGGGTGTGTAATTTAAAGTATAAATAGAGGAAGGGGAGTTCCCAATTTTAATTCCCAAGTACGTCACATACCGTTTGGCGACTATGAAAGGTGTCAACTTAACCAAGGACTGGTTGGGCACATTGGTTAATAGTAGCAGTTCGCTCTTGGAGGAGTTCACCTTGAATCCGGCCTGTTTGCCGAATTCAAGTATCAGTTTAGTGTAAAGCGGGATATCTACGGCTGGGGAGGATGAAAATAGTAAGATATCATCCGCGAAAAACGCAGACCAAACAAATCTGTCTCCCACCGGGATCCCTCGGATCCTCGGCTGTGATTCCAGCAGGCGTGCGAGTGGGTCTAAGGCAATGTTAAAAAGTAGAGGCGACAGTGGGCAGCCTTGCCTGGTGCCCTTGTGGAGCTGGAACGGCCGGGAGATGAAACCGGGCGTGTGGATTCTGGCCGATGGCGCACTATAAATTGCTTTCAGCATGCCCACTATGTGACCATTGAATCCCATTGTGTCCAACACCAGGAAAAGCCACTGGAGATGAATATTGTCAAACGCCTTTTCCGCGTCGACAGTCAGTAGGGCTACATGTTTACTCGGATTGTTTTTGGCGAATTCCATAGCTGCCAGTGTCTTCCTGATGTTGGTCACCGCACTACGGCCCCTCACAAACCCCGCCTGAGTGGGATGAAGGATATGTGGCAGCAGGTTGGCCATCCTGTCCGCCAATATTTTTGAGAGGATCTTTGCGTCAATGTTTATCAGCGAAATGGGCCTATATGAGCCCGGCTGCATAGAGTCCTTACCCTCTTTCGGGAGGAGTTTAAAATAGGCCTCGTTGGCCGTGGGAAAGTATTTGCCTTGGCTCCATAGGTGGTCAAACAGGGCATGCAGGGGCTTGAGGAGCTCGCTTTTGAGCATTTTATAAAATTCCGGCGTGAAGCCATCTGGGCCAGGTGATTTGTTATTAGGGAGCGCAGCTATAACCCGTTCCACATCGTCAACTGTAATTGGGGCGTTAAGGGATTGCAGTTGGGAGTCTGTCAGGTGCGGTAAGGGGATGCCATTAAGAAGTTTTCTCTGATCCGTCTCGTCACAGTCATCTGGAGAATAAAGTGTCGTATAATATTGTGCTAGTATTGTGTTGATTTCTTTCGGGTCACTGGTCAGGGAGTTAGTACCTGTTTGGAGCGCTGCAATATGGGATTTGGCGCAGTGTGCTTTAACCAGGTTCGCCAATAGCCGTCCTGATTTATTCCCAAATTTATGAAAGTGCAGGTCCCAATAGGATTGCTGCAGAATTTCTTTTTGTTGTAGCCAATGGTCAAATGTGGTCTTGGCCTCCCTAAATTTCATGCGTGTAAGTACGGTCGAGCATTGTGTCAGTGCGTCCTGGGCATCCCTCAGGGACGCCAGCGCGTCCTGATAATTGGCCATAGCCGTTTTGCGTTTGGCTGATAGGAATGCTATAGCAACTCCCCTCAGATGCGCCTTCGCAGCCTCCCAAAAGAGGATAGGTGTATCTCTATGTTGATTATTGTGGGCAGAGTAGTCTACCAGTGCTCGTCGTAGTGCTTCCCGAAAGGCCGGGTCAGTACAGAGTTGACTGGGAAAGCGCCATAGAATGTCAGAACCTTTAGGGGCCGTACCACGGAGTTCAATACTTATGGGCGTATGGTCCGAAATGATCAAGTCATGGATGTCGGGGTTAGAGAGTAAGGGAAGTAGTGAGGTTGACGCAAACATATAGTCAATTCTAGATAAAGAAATGTGGGCTTGGGAGAAGAAAGTATATTGGCGATCTAGTGGGTGATGTTCCCTCCACACATCATGAAGTGACATTGAGTTAGTGAACCTGTCCAACTGGGTCATCCCCCCCAGTCCGTCAGTCGCCCGGGTCAAGCGGCTCGGTCTATCTGTATTCTGTTTCCTGTCGCGCGTTTCCGAAGCCACCGCATTGAAGTCTCCACAGATCAACTTAAGTGGCGATGGATCTTTCGCAATGTCCCCCTCCAAGAGGGTAAAATAGGAACGGGAGGGTGTATTTGGGGCGTAAATATTATATATACTCAATGCGGTGCCCCCTTTTGTGACATGCAGGTGAATAAAGCGCCCCTCCTGGTCCGTGTTATGACTATGGATCATGTAGTCGAGATTCTTATGGAGAAGCACCATCACCCCTCCTTTTTTCCCTTTGGCCGGGGAGGCAATAACCCCCCCCCCACCAGGAATTTGCGCATTCGTGAAGTGTCTGCTGAGCTGAGGTGCGTCTCCTGAAGAAGCGCGATATCGGCCTTAAGCCGCTTCAGATGTTTGAGAATCATATTTCGTTTAGTGGGCGCTCTTAGTCCCTTAACATTCCATGACACGACATTAACCATTTCTACACATTACTAACATGACATTAAGCATGAACAGCACTCCGTGTGGAAGCAGGAGAAGCCTGCCCATTGGAAATAGAATACGTCCTAAATTGAAAAGACACCACCATACATAGCACACCCATGTTGTAGTAAAAGTGCGTGAGTTGCTCCCCACCCCTGTAGACCCCCCCCCCCTGACACCCCTGCCTGCACCGCTTAACTGTAACAGTAAAAGGTAATATGAAAATAAAACATAACAAGCAAACAACAGTCCTGTTAACGAGGACAACTATGGCCTCTCGGCCGGGTAGCGTTTCTACCATCCTAATTATTCTTATGCGACCTCCTTTTTTCCACATGCATGCGGCTTGCGTACCACGCAGCCCCCTTACCCCTCTCTAGCATTGAAAATTAGCGCCGGACCCCCCTCATAGAGAACCGCCATTCTAGCCATACATCGGACATATCCAAACTTCAAATAATTATAAACTATTCTGAGATAGAAGTAAAATCACCAAAAATACTTAGTCCGTCCTGTCGACATCCCAGAGAGGAGATCTGGCAGTCTGATAGTTAGTTCCAACTGTCGCTCCAGAAGCACCGGTTAACGCCAGCGCCGTGCCTTGTTGTCCCTCCCGTTGCCGAACTGCTGTCTCCTCGTAGTGTTATGTCTGTCCCGGGGGGGAAGCGGTGAGGGATTTGGGTACCTTGCTAACTTGCGAGGCGGCGGGGTTTCCAACGGTGACGCCAGCTTAGCTTCCTCTTCATCAGCGAGATTGGCGACGAAGTGTTCCGCAGCTTCTGGATCCTGGAAGGTGTGTGTTTGTCCTGCTTCGTCTCTGATGTGTAGGACAGCCGGGTAGGCCAAGGTGAATCGGATACGCTTGTGAAATAGGGTGGAACACACCGTGCTGAAGACTTTGCGTTTTCTGGAGACCTCCAGGGAGTAATCCGCAAACATCAAAAGTTTTTGCCCCTCAAACTGCAGGGAACACTGGGTGCGATAAGCTTGGAAGACTTGCGCTTTGTCTGCGTAGTTTAAGTAGCGTACTATGACTGCTCGTGGTGTTTGGCGGTCAGTTGCGGGTGGGCCCAAGCGGTGCGCCCTCTCCACTTTCATGGGTGACGAAAGGCGACGAAAAGCGAGGGAATCGTAGTGGCGCTCAACGCAGCCAGATGTTGAGGCTGAATAGATTCTGGGATCCCAATGACTTTTAAGTTGTTCCGGCGTGACCGGTTCTCTTGGTCATCCACTTTGGCTTCTACTGCTATCACTCTCTGTTCCAAGGCACTGCATTTCATGGTACTGGCCCCCAGCTCGTCTTCCAGATCAGAGATCCTCTGTTCCGCCTCCTGCAGCTTCTTACCCTGAGCTGTGACATCATTCTGCAGTGTTGGATCGCTCTCAGGACTGCCTGATCTATAGCCTCTTGTATGGCTGGTTTCAGGATTGCTGCTACAGCAGTGGCAAATTTGTCATGGTCAATTACCGGAGAGGTAGATGTGGCACCTTGTGAGGAGTCATCAACCACTGCGTCCCCCTGTGAGGCTGGCGCGGCGGCCGTAGCCGCATTTTGGCGCAAAATCGCCGGTTTCAGTTTCATGGCCGAAATCTTCTTGGCGGATAGTCCTAGAAATTTGTCCATGCGCTGCGGGGGGTCCGGGGACACTAACCGCCCTGCTAGGGTAGCAAGCACGGCAGTGTACACCCGATTTGTTGCCGGTTTATAGTGAGGGGAGCGGGAGCTTAACAGCCGCGTGTCTGGTGCATGCGGCGCCGAAACCGGAAGTCAGAGCACCTGGTTCTGAGCATCAGGGGCTGCTGTGTGTGAAACAGACTCTGATCTGAGAAGGACGTGCTTTGTTTTGTTAAGGAGGCTGTGGGCCTAATTTATGGACATTTCTGTTGCTACTGGCAACCCATGCAAGTGTAACTTTCAGTTGGTTTAATCGAATAAACACGTGCAGGAGTCCTGATGTGTGGATCGCCTTATTGGGAGCACCATTTGCAGCTGAAAGCCCACAGTATATGTGAGGCTATATGGATATGTAATGCATGGGAATTTTTATAAAATATAATGTTGCATCTGTTTCCTTCTTTCAATTTAATACAAACCACAATGTAACTTCAAGTCCATCGAGACAAACAATGCACTGCTGGTCATCATCTGCTAACTACATACCATAAATTCTAATTTGATGTTGATAAACCAAATGTTGCATAATACATAGGATAACAATAATGTACATATGACGGGGGCTTCATTCATCAATGTATCCATTGGCAGGTTATAACACATCGATCTACATAGAGATCTCAGACACAGAGCGGACCTGTCATCACTGAGCCCTGACCTTCATTATCCTGTACATCACATAGGAATGAATTAACCCTTAATGTGCCCTATGGAATGCACCAACGCCTATGAAGAGTGATGAAGAGTGATGTAGACTGATGTATGGGAGTCATTACATTATTATTGCAGCTCTATGTGCTTTATTGGGCCTTCCATCATGGTGAGATTCCATGGAGTACCATCACCCATACTGGAAGTTCCATTCTGTACTGGGAGCACCATCACCCATACTGGAAGTTCCATGCTGTGTTGAGAGCGCTTATTCCATTACTAGATATTCCATGTTGTACTGATAGCACCATCATAGTACTGGAATTCCTACGCTGTACCGGGGGACTCCTCACTAGTACTGGAAGTTCCATGCTGTACTAGAACACTTAAGACGTCCAACGAGGTGTCATCCAATGATTGTGGCTATTGCTAATGAATGAATGAAAAATGATTCCGTAATTAGGATGAATCAAATCCCTTGATTCATTTTCATGGGCATTTCAAATACCTTATATGTCGGCTGGTGGCTTTATGGAAATACATTTTTTGTCTTGACTTTGAACTGAATGCAGAATCACCCGCAAATCAATCTATGGGATGTGTGTGCAACACTTTCATCGTGCTAATATATTTATGGACTCTTGTTTTCCAGAGAAACTTCAACCATGTGTATCCAAGCAAAGCAATGTTATGTTTATTGTATCACATCTACGTTTTTGTATGTCTTATTTATATGAACTGGTCCATTTAATGTTATTTACAAATAAAGACCTTTTAAACTTAGAAGTGAATGGGAATTGATCCTTGATGTGCATTAAAAATCCTGTTAGGGTGTATATCAAAGGTTTCCCTTTGATTAGTAATATTATGGTCTATTGAGTAGAAGGGATGGCATTGTGACCCATTTATTCAGCATCCTTACAATCTAATTATGAAAAATAAAAACTAGACTTGATTTAAACAGAGGCACAATGCAAATACTTAAGCCCCCCCATACACCTTACAATCTTTCCATACAATTTCTGTACAATCAAATTTATTCTACCAAAACCATGTAATATGATGACATTTCTAATCCTTCCAATCACTATGTAT
>CM070032.1:234637048-234648184 GCA_036250615.1 Ptychadena robeensis | reverse complement strand
CAATGTAACTCCAAGTTAAGCCCCGCATACACGCTTAGATTTTATGGCCTTGCATGCTCTTGCCAATTGGTCGGCCAAAAAATCGATCTAAGCCATTATGGACATGTGCGTAATTCTTAGATCGGTGTTCATTAGACGGGTACACAGTGTCCTAGTCCAAAGTAAGGAATTTCACATCCATTATTAGAATTAGCTGTCTGCACAGGCTGCCTCCTTCTTCTCTCCCGGTGAGGGAAGGAGGAAAGTGGGGGAGGTGCTTCTCTCCCTCCATGTTGACACACAGCACAGCTGGCAGCTGCGCTGGCACGTAGAGGGTGCCCGGGCCGATTGTGACCCGGCTGATTGACCGTGTGTGATGACGTCATTACACATGGTCCATCGGCCAAACCATCGGATCACAATCTATACGTGTATGGGGGGGCTCTAATCATGACTAACAATGCCCAGCCTCTCATCACCTGCTGATTACCTAGTCCTGAAGTCCAACCAGCTGTCATCTAATGTTGGAAATATTAAGCAGATTTGTTTTCTGCCAGCTTTGACTTCTGGTCTGTCCCCAGATCTTCATCTACATAAAGATTAAACCTGGGGGTTGATCCTATTAAAGACTTTCTCATAACTCTCTGAACTAACTTGATAACATTTTCTTTAGTTACCGCAGGTAGGTTTTATCAAACTTATATAGACATTTAGCCAAAGTCTAGTGTGTGATGATTTGTTTGTGTTTTTGTTTTGGACAACAGAAAAATATTAACTTGAAATGTAAAAAAAATTAGAAAGACAGTAAGCAAATGTAAAAAGGAAATAAACAGAAGTTGCTGTGTTTACTCATTTATGTTTTTCTTTTTTGATTATACTCTGCTTTTGCATAGCAAAAAAAATGGGAAAATTTGTGTAGGAAAGTCCCCAAATACTCCAAAACTACAGCTTAGCCCTTTATGGCTAACATTAATCCCTGATTCGTAGTGCCACAAAAGTCTATATCATTTTTTATAGTCGACATTATTATAGTTAAGCTTTCTATAAGTTGTCAGAAGGGGTGATCCCTGGAGGGACCATGTCTGTATTTTACCATGCAAGTTGAAAATAAAGTTAATGGCTTTTAATATCCCAGCATGTGGACTTTTGCTACTATGTACAAGTTACTTCTCAACATTTTGTAGACGGACTGATCCATTGTACCTGTGTACTTTGTAACCCTGAGTGTATCTTGAGGTAGATTTAAATTTTGATAGCAGCAACCTAGAGCAACACTCAGGGTTGCCTTACTGCTACAGATGAACCTGCACCATCTGTGTTCTAGCTGCTTCTTCCTGCATCCACCTCTCTGATATCAGTGATGATGCTAGGAAGGTGGGGGTTGCCCTTGTTATATACCTGTCACAGAGTCTAAGTGACTAGAGCTGATGGGCTGTGCTGCAGACAAACACCAGGTTGCGGTTCCTGGATGCACCTGTGCAAGTTGGCAGCTGATGATATACCAAAATGTAGTGCCGAGGATCAAGAGGTAGGGAGAATCCATTGGACTAGCAGACAGTCTGGAACCAGGAAGTCAACAAGCAAGGAGGCTGGAAGTTAACACATGAGACCTACTTCCAGGCACCCTCCTGGTGCCTGAGACTCTTTTAAATAGTGCAGGAGGGAGGAGCAGCTGACAAGGTTAGGAGCATCACAGGTGTCCACCAGAGTGACCCTGGCTGCAGGAGAGTTAACCCTCTGAGGCAAGGAAGGTATTAGGAGCTAGATGCAGGCAATGCAGACGCTGCAGACACAGATCCCCTTGCCCTGTGGAGATCCGTGACAATACCTATATTGTAATACAGGCATAAACATTCAAGGTCCTATCATCCTCGTCGTTATTGATGGTGGGAATGTGCAGAGGGGGCACGGTTGCAATCATTACACAGTCCATATATTATTGGTCGAGTGTTGTTACAAATGATTAATAACCTGCTATAATAGCTTCTAGGGGCTCACACTCTCTCCCTGAGTTACAGGCTGCTGCCCGCAGAGCTGTAGGTTCCAGTCTATCTCTCACATGACACCTCCAGAGGGAGCCGCATTGCCGCAACCTAGTGGTGGTCTTTGGATATAACAGCACCCACCTTGTCTATGTAAATATTATTGTAAGTCTGGTATAGATAAGTCATAAGGTTGTGTCATACAATGTAAATAAATAATTCCCTCCCAACTTTAAAATCACGATTTACCCATTTTATTTCAGCTTTGATTCTTGGAAACAGCTTTTCTTTTTCTATTTTAAATTGGAAAACAGTTTTTGAATTAAACCTCCATTTTCAGAGAAAGTAATAATTAAGGCGCTCATGGTCAGCTTTATAAATAAGATTATTTTATCTACTTTAAGCAAATGTCCCCATTTTTTGAAAATGTATTTGGGAGTCATGCAATATTAAACAGAAACAGCAGACCTAAGTGTATCCAGCACAGAAACATGAATAAAACAAATTTACAGAACGCTTTGACTCCCTGTGACTATTGAATTATCTTATTTTTTTTTATGCAGCGTGTTTTTTTCTTGGTGTTCAGCTCTGGTTTGAGAAAGATAATATAGCATTTAGGGAAAAATATACATCCCAGTATCCCAGCACTGGAGGTCAGTATAGCGAATATCTCCACAGCCACCATGTATTTCCCTCTGGTGCTCAGATAGGCCGGGATCATGGCAATCCAGACACTGCAGAACACCAGCATGCTGAAGGTGATGTACTTGGCCTCATTAAAACTGTCTGGTAGTGTCCTCACCATGAAAGCCATAACAAAACTCACAGCTGCCAGGAACCCCATATAACCCAACACTGAGTAGAAGCCGATAACTGACCCTTCATTACACTGAATGATGATCTTCCCAGGATAGGAGGTCATGTCATACTCTTGGTAGGGTGGAGACACTGACAACCAGAGAGCACAGATCAGAACCTGGACAGAGGAGCAGATGAGGACTAAAGAATTAGATACATTGACAGTGACCCATTTTTTCCAGGGACTTCCGGGTTTGGTGGCTTTGAAGGCAATGCAGACTGTGATGGTCTTGGCCAGAACACAAGAGACAGCGATGGAGAAGAAGATCCCAAATGACATTTGTCTCAGCATGCAGGTTATATCCACAGGACGTCCGAGGAACAAGAAGACACAGAGGAAGCTCAGCAAGATGGAGGTCAGGAGGATGAAGCTCACAGTCCGGTTATTGGCTTTCACAATCGGTGAGTTCCAGTAATGGATAAATGATCCTAAAATAAATAATGTGACCACTATAAATATGGAAGAAGCTGATGAAAATATTATAGATATCACATCCTTCTGATAGGATAGGAAATCGTATGATTTTGAAATACAGATGACTTTATTGTCATCAGGCCACTCAGTATCAGGACATTTATAGCAGCTCTCACTATCTGCAATGAAGAAGAAAATATGTAAATTGTGTGTTGAACCCCCAGTATTATTTCCTCCATACATTTCTCTTCTATACATAACCACCCCAGCACATACTCACATACAACACTCACATTACATCCTAATCCTAGGAGCCTACAATTCATATTGTAATTCCTCGATTTACAAAATATTCAATAACCGGCATCAAAGATCATTGTTTCGCTTAAACCCTGCCCCATGCCTCTGATGTATCTCTTCTTACAGAGTAATGGACTCTTAAGGCCCCCATACATGTGTCGGATTCGCACCGGATTCCGGCACGATCGATTACGGGCGCGTGCACGCGAAACGATCGTGCCGGAATCGCATGCAGCCCACCTTGTCCGATTGATCAGGTCCGATCGTTCAGGAGCTCAGAATCGGATCTGACGGAGAACCAACATGTTGGTCTTTCTCATCCGATTCTGCCCGGATCAGGGGGAGTTGCCATTTGGGAGGTGGACAATCGCACACGGAATCGTCCCGGAATCCGCTCGGGCAAGGTTGTATGCAGCGATGGATACTCTTAATTGGCCGATTGATCACACCTGCGATTCCCGGCAGAATCGCCGGAATCGATCGCGTGAGTGATCAATTGGCCATGGAATCCTGCACGTGTATGGCTAGCTTTACAGAGTTAGAATGTTTTCTAATTCAGCCATACATGTTTTCTATTTCACAGGATACATCAGGGGTCAGAAGAAGAAAACAAAGCACGGAAAGATGATTTCGAAGATCATTCAGATTTATATTGAACTACTGAATTTATACATTTTTAGAAGAAAAAAAAAGCACAAACCCTTATTTTACAGGTTATGCGCTATTATTTTCTATAGCCTTATTTTGTTTCTGAAGGTACACTAAACTATAGATGGACTATCTTCGGCACCAACAACCACACCATGTTCAAAGTCACTTCAATCACCTTTCTTCCCCATTCTGAAGCTCGGTTTGAACTGCAGTGGTTAGTCTTAACCATGTCAACATGCTTAAATGCATTGAGTTGCCACCATGTGATTGGCTGATCAGTAATTTGCATCACCAAGCAGTTGGACAGGTGTGTCTAATAAAGTGGCCGGTGAGTGAATATTGTACTTTTACTTTCAAATACATTTGTATTTCCAGTTACAATGCATTGACCATTCCCACCTTTTACATTGGAGACTTCCCCCCCAGAACATAGGACACAGTCATAGCAGCAGGCATGGATTGTAGTGTGCCTAGGAGCTTTTCTGTAACCAGGAGAACATCTGTCATTGCATCTGGATACCGCCATCTTGTACATGAAATACAAAAGAAACAAATGTATATATTTATAGGGAATACCATGGTCATGATCTAAATTTGGGAATTTGTTTATACAAAGATATCCATTTCTATTGCCAGCCATCACTATTCATGTAATATACAAATGGTTCTAGTGTAACCATCCCAGTGGTTTGGTCAAACAGACTGGTAAAAAATCTTTTTGAATTTTGCACCCACGTGGGGTCTTCCTGTCATGACTTGGATATACGCTATAGACCTGCTTGTCTTACCCATGTTTACCGATTCAAGGACAACTAGGCCGCCCACAGGCCCACTGAGACCGCTCACCAGATTGGTCAGCTCACTTTGACCTACCCCGTGAGATACCACCACCAGATAGATCCCACCAACCATCAACTCCAACTGTGTACCCTCAAAGATCCAGAACCCGCTATGACATCTGCAACACACAATAATCACACAGTAATAACTCAACAACCCAGCACCACCCGCAAAACTCCTCCGTTCCACACAAAGCCATACTCTGCCCCCCCACCGTACCCACGCACCCGGCACCAAAACGGAGCAAGCGGGCGGGAGATTGACCCTTCACTGTTCACCTCGCGAATGATGCTGACACCTAAACCGTACCCCACACTCTAGCTGCTGGCCCCACCTTAATACCCCTCGACCAATCTTGTCTTTTCCTTTAAAACCTAAACACAGACCGGTTCCGGCGCCTCATGAACGGCTGCTAGGGAAGAGAGCTCTGACTCCCGGGGAACATTTCTCTTACAAAATCACGCCCACGGGGCACAAACGAGCATCTGCCACACTCTTCTACCCTCCCCACCACCCAGTGCCTGCCATGGATCTTTTTTTGGCGTCTCCGAAGTCCCGCTCCCGATCCGCGGGCCTGCCGCGGCCCGTCCACACCAGGCGCCCATAAGAAAGGCAAACAGGCGCTCCCTCACTCCCTGGAGGACATTTCACAATCAGATGAAGAAATGGACCCGGGCTACCTCAAACTGGCAACTGCTGTGACGAAAATGCTGCAGCCTGTGATGCAGCAGATGATCGACACAGCGATGGCCAAGGGCTTTAAATCTTTGCGGCATGACATCGCTGCCCAGGCCTCCCGCATCACAGAGGCGGAAACGTGCATATCCAGCTTGGAAGATGCTGCCCAGACATCCATATCCCAGGATACCGCTTTACGTGATCTGGTCAAGGTCCTTGCCGCCAAAGTCGACGACTTTGAGGACCGCTCCAGGAGAAAAAATCTCCGCATCTTGGGGGTGCCGGAGCACTACAGGTCCCACCAATTGGCGGAATTCTGCGAGCAAGTGTCCCAGGTGAGCTGGGCTTGTCATCCCACTGCAAGGTGGAGCGAGCACATCGTTTGGGCCCCATCCAACCTAACCGCAAGGCCCCCAGACCGGTGATTGTGAAGTACCTTGCCTACACCGACAAGGCCGCGATCCTTCGGGCCTATCGCCGTTCCCGCAGACTGCGCATCGAGGATCATCCTCTCCTCATTTTCGCGGATTACTCCGCCGAGGTCTCCCACAAGCGGAAGGCATTCTCTAAAGTCTGCACCTGGCTATTCACCAAGAAAGTCCGGTTCACCTTGGCCTACCCTGCGATATTGCGCTTTCAGACCATGGATGGAAAACAGCACACCTTCTCAGACCCGGCTGAAGCTTGGCTTTTCGTGAAATCTATGGGCACCCATCTTGGTCCCCCGACGCCAACTACAGGGACCCAGGCTGATGGCCTCCGATCACCGGAACTCTCTCCGCCCTCCAGCGTCTCCAGGCTGCCATCCCAATTGTCCTCCACTGACTCTGCTACCTGATGGACCTACCTGAGCCTTCTTCACCAGGTTTGGCGGCATTGCCCGCTCGCACCCTGATTCTCACTGGGTTCTGTCTTCTCTCCGTCCCCCACCATATCTTCTCCTTGATCCCTCTCCTACGGTCCCCCTTTTCTGCCTCTATTCTTGGCTTTTCTCTTGTTCCTGCCTCTCTTTCCTATTCGTGTGCTCATGCTACCCATCCCTAGCTCTCTCTATACCTCCAGGTGTTCCCCGGAGAGTTGTTTCTCTGACCCCCTCTGGTTTACTGCCACTTGAGGAAAAAAGTGGAGTCCCCACATTCGTGGCTGATGCAGCTGTTTTATTTGTGTTATGTGTTTTGTTGCTCCTGTGTTTTTTTTCTGTTTGATGGTTTGTTTTTATTTGATTTTTTTGGTCCGCTCCCAACTTCCCTCCCATTTGTGCTCACACCCGCCCGGGGTGCGCTGCATCCTATCTGGGATGCTACTTACATGTGATTGTGTTCTACTCATTACCGCCTATTTTTTGTGTATTCTCCAGGCTAAGGGGCCTATCTGTCTAGCCAGTATATGCGAGTTATCTCCTGGAATGTTAAGGGGTTGCGCACCCCCCAAAAACGTAACCAAATTTTGAGACATCTGAATCGATTGAAAGCAGATGTCGCTCTCCTCCAGGAGACACATCTCCACGAATCAGATTTTTTCCGCCTGCGCAAGCAGTGGGTGGGGGAGGTCTGTGGTTCCTCTGCAGCTGGACGTAAAGCCGGTGTAGTCATCCTTTTCTGGTCGTCCCTCCAGTGCCGTGTTCTGTCCACCTCTGCTCTACCTGAGGGGAGGGGGATGCGTGCTGATATTCAGACACCGGACTCGGTTATTTCAGTTTTTAATGTATATGCCCCCAACTCCCCTACCAATCCTTTTTTCCAAGATCTGGCTGGATGGATAGCTGCCGCTTCGCCTAACCATGTCATCCTAGGTGGCGATTTCAATACGGTTATGTCTACGACCGAAGACCGTAAATCCATGACCCCCTCCCGAGTACGGTCTGGTCCCCCGCCAGCCCCCTCCCAACTCCAGAATTTTGCCACTGCTTTGAACCTACAGGATGTCTGGCGTCTCCACCATCCCATAGACCGGGAATTTACATTTCTCTCGATGGCTCATGGTTCCTTGGCCCGTCTAGACTATTTTCTTCTGTCTCCCTCCAAGGTATCTAGCTCCACCATTTATGACCTGGTCATATCGGACCACGCCCCCATCTCTGTTGATTTATTGCTCACTGCTGGGGTCCCATCTGAGAGGGTATGGCGTTGTCCTACGTTTCTACTAACGGACAACCAATTTCCCACCCATCTGCGGGAGGCGTGGGAAGAGTATGTACAATTCAATGCTGGCCATAGGGACAACCCATCGTTATTTTGGGAAGCTGGAAAGGCCTACCTTAGGGGCAGGATTATTGCTTATGCCTCCAAGAAGAAACGCCTGGCCCGCCAGAGGTTTGAACTGACTAGTGATGCACTGCGACGGGCTCACGCGACTCTTGTGTCTGTGCCCTCTGTGGCCAATACAGAGGCGTGGTACACCTGTAAAAAACAATTCGATCTATGGGCAAACCAGATAGAGCTGTTCAAGGACGCGCATCTTAGACTTAAGCTGCACAAGGTGGGGAACAAGGCTGGCCGTCTCCTGGCCAACCTGGCGAGGGGCCATCATGGCTCCTCTTATATAGCAGGGCTGTGGGATGGGTCGGGCAAGGTTTGCCACTCTTCCAAGGCCATCAATGATCTTTTCCTGTCGTACTACAGGCAATTGTATACGGACCATATTCCATCTCCTGACGGCGGGGTGGAGTTTCTCTCCTCCTTGCCCCTCCCCCACATTTCCCAAGACCTCCTGGACAGACTAAATGCACCCATTTCCCTGGAAGATATCTCCCGCACTGTTAAGACCATAGCCAATAATAAAGCCCCGGGCCCGGATGGACTCCCTGTGGAAATCTTTAAGATTCTTCTGCCAGGTATTGAACATGACCTGCAATCCCTGTACCGTTCGGTCTGGGGAGGTGCTGAGTATTTCCCTACGGCTCGGGAGGCCCACATTAGAGTGTTACCGAAAAAGGGCAAGGACCCCCTGGATCCGGCCTCTTATCGCCCCATATCCCCATCAATGTGGACGCCAAGGTCTTCTCAGAAATCGTAGCAGATCGTTTGGCGTCCATATTGCCCACCATGATTCATCCGATGCAGGCGGGCTTTGTAAAAGGCAGGTCCGCAGTTTCCCATATCCGAAAGGTGCTGGCAGCCATGGAGTTTGCCAAGGCCTTCCCAAAGGCAGATGTGGTGCTTTTATCTCTCGATGCCGAAAAGGCATTTGATAACGTAAACTTCAAATGGCTATTACTGGTACACGAATCCATGGGTTTTGCAGGTCCCTTTCTACATCTGCTACACCAAATGTACGCCAGCCCTATAGCTCGAGTTGGAGCGGCGGGTATAATTTCCCCAACGTTCCCGTTGCACAAAGGCACCAGGCAGGGGTGCCCTCTTTCCCCCCTGCTGTTTGACCTTGCTCTGGAACCTTTGTCTCTCCACTTCTTGACCAGGGCTGTTTTACGGGTATCCCCATAGGTAAGGAATGTCTCCAGACTGCGTTGTTTGCGGACGACATTATTATGTTTACTGCCTACCCGACGCACGACATCCCTTTGATTGTGGACTCTCTTGGAACTTTGGACAGTTTTCTGGCCTCCGGATCAACTATGAGAAAAGCCAACTCCTGACCCTAACCCAGATAGGCCCAAGACCTTGGCTATCAGACTCGCCCTTCCTTCAAGCCAGCTCCCATATCACCTACTTAGGTATCAACATTGGCAAGACCCCGTCCTCTATTTACTCTCTTAATTATCCCCCGCTCATACAGGCCCTCTGCACCCAGTTGGAGCTGTGGGCGTCCCTGCCCCTGTCTCTGTTTGGCAGGATACACCTCCTGTTTCCCGAGACTTCTATACCCCTTACAGACCCTACCCGTCCTCCTCCGCCACGCGGATGTCACGGGCCTTTACCAAGTTTATATGGAGGGGCAAGAGGGCTAAAATTGCTTATAGGACACTGACCCTTCCCAAGTCGGAGGGTGGTATGGGAATTCCGGACATACAACTATACAACCTATCCTGTCTCTTGCGCCACTCTGCGGACTGGATACAACAGACCTCTCACTTCTCGAACTTAGCCTTTGAACAGGAGATGGCGTTGCCCTGGTCGCTAACCGCTCTCCTACATTGCTCGCCGGCCGTTTTACCCGCACCTCTGAAAACTAACGTTCTCTTCAGGGATACGATGGTGGCGTGGAGGGAGTCCAGAGAGTTATTACATCTACCCCACAAGGTCTCCAGATATCTCCCCTTTATGGGGAATCCCCTGCTCCCACACTGTGATACCACCGCTGCTTACAGGTATTGGGCGGCCAAAGGCCTCCACAATTTCTCCCAGCTTTTCCATAAATCCACCTTCGCCCTAGTGCCTTTCCACGTCCTACGCCAGCACCACCGACTTCTTCGTACACATGTCTTTTACTACCATCAGATGGTGAGCTATTGGAAATCCCTTCGCATGGACCCCAGTGTGGCCTTCAGGCCTCGTGGCTTTGAAACCTTTATGGAACAAAATAGGGTATCTATCTCCTCGCTATATGGGCGCCTGCTGCCACTGGCGAGGGAGCAGCTCCTTGATGACCACACAAGTGCATGGGCCAAAGATTTTCCCATACCAGACCTCCCAACGCTTGTCCTCAGGGGTTATCTGGCGGTGCGCCGCATTATGCCAAATGAAGTATGGCGTGAGACGCAATTTAAAATCATGCATAAGGCATACATGGGATTCTACCCCATTAGGGATTCCACACAGGCTTATATCGTAACCTCGGGGCGCTGCCCCAAATGTGACATCCTCAAACCTCCGGTGAGCCACTGCCTATGGTCCTGCCCCCTTATTACTAAGTTTTGGGAAGCAGTCATCCATTATATTTACTCAATTACGAAGGAGCAATTAACCTTGGGCCCCCTTCTACTACTTTTTGCCACCGCCGACCCCTCCGAGCAGTGCTATGTTCAATCCTCTGTGTCTCACTGGACTCAGCTCTGTTTGCTCACGGCCCGCCGATGCATTCTGAGACTATGGCTCTCTACCTCCCCCCCATCTATTTCTCTCCTTAAAAGGGATCTACGTGAACTGTTCCACTTGGAGCGTATGGATGCGGAAACAGCCCCGGACAGTTCGGTGACCAAGTTTTTTAGACACTGGCGCAGATACATGGAACACACCCTTTCACCGGCTGAGATACAGTCCCTCATGTTCCCCCACAGACACTCCACCTGGTATGCAATCACTGATCTGCGGAAATCTCTAGGCCCCCTTCGACTACTCTAAGCTCCAGGTGATTCTACGACGCTCCCCCCGGGTTCCCCAGTTGCTGTCTCTCCCTGATGTTTTTTAATGGTTGGACCACCTGATTTATGTCTCCATTTATTTTATGTAAGTTTGTGATGTATTAATGTCTGTTATATAGATTTTGCAACCGTGTTGTTAAGGTACGTGCCTCATCCCATAAGATACAAAAGTA
>CM070032.1:234589338-234629616 GCA_036250615.1 Ptychadena robeensis | reverse complement strand
TTCTCTGGTCATTAGTCAATTCAAACTTGTCACAAAATGTTTCAAACACATGTGAGTTATAAAAAACAATAATGTTGGCATCATATTTCGGAATTTCTTTACTTAAATCGATTAGGAATTTCTGACCTTTCAACTTCAGACTTTCCTCGTACAGAGATTCTATTTTCAGAGAAGGACTGGCTGTCTGGGCTATAAAGTCTGTCAACAGTTTGCTATCCACAGCTAGCTGTGTTAAGCTAGCGTGATGGTTCAAACATTCCTGAGTTTGATTGCAGCTGTCCTGCATAACAAGCTCATTAAAATGCTGAAGAAATTGCATAACGTTAGCTAGTTTTTCTTTATGCTTGTTTGCACTAAATAATTTAGCATCAATCTTAGAATTAACTTCTAGGCATTGGCAGAATAAATCTGTCCATTTACTTTTAAGACACCTGGTACACATTACGAAATCTACGTTACTATTATCAGAAATAATAAGGCATATACTTACACAACAAGTTGTCTTTTTCTTGTTAACCGTCTTGGAAAACGTTCAGTTACTTTGCATTAGTTATCTCACTTTATCTGTTCTGTTCTATCTGGGTTCTACAAATGTCATTAACCTTGTACAACATGTCAAAACCTCTCCCCCTATACAAGGTGAAGTGAACATTTGTACATAAAAAAAGGTTACGCATTCGTTAGGGCTGGATCGCCAATGTAAAATAGCGTGTTCGATAAGGAACCGTCATTTATCAAAAGAACAGAATATCGTTGCTTAAACAAGAGATTTGTTTATTATCTAAAAATGTTACAATACAAAGAATTAACATACAAAGATCTCACCCTAGCTAGCCTAACAGCATGGTGGTCCTTCTCCTTCCTTCTGTCCTTCCTTCTGTTCCCCACACACGTGGTGAACAGTTTATATAACTTCTCCTATTACATATAAGGTATACGTTCACAGAAATAGCCATGTCACACCCACATCTCATTGAGCATGCTCAGCAATACATTCAAGCTACGTGGTAAGGCTATCTGATTGACACCCAACAGATGGTCTGCTGTATAAGCTTTTTCACTTGATACAATGTGATACAATGTTAATATATCTCATAGATTAAAGACCACAATACATATACTTCTATATCATGTGATACCTCACTCTAACACAGAAAATTATGATTTTTGAGATTAATTTCTTACAGTCACCAATAATAAAGACCCTATTTTAATTGGAACAATTGCAGATTTATAGTGAACTGTTAAAGCCCCACCCTCTCTTTACTCATTTTTTATCCTCGCCCTCTCTCTTAAGTTTTGTTTGGTTCCAAATATATTGAAAGGGGTGTTGGTACACAGAGGCAGGGAATAGCTCAGGGAATCTTACCTTTGTATGTTTTGGCCCTTTATAAAAAAATATTTTATCATCATAGCATCATCTTATGCTGGTGTCTGCTACTTGTGGCTCCTCAGACTACTTGTTGTGGCTCCCCTCAGAGAACAACACTTATTTACTTTTATTCCTTTATAGGTATTTTAGTCCTAAACCACTAGAAAAAGAATAGGCTTCTTGGAGGCGCCCAAATGGTGATAAAAAAAGTCCTTTATTTGCTAAAAAGAGATATTTTCCAAGAGGTATTTTGGAAAATACCTCTTTTTAGCAAATAAAGGACTTGTTTATCACCATATGGGCGCCTCCAAGAAGCCTATTCTTTTTCTAGTGGTTTACCACTAATATACCTATAAAGGATCTTATCTCAAAGAGTGTGACCTTCACAACACTGAGTGGGGACAGTGAATGAATATCTCCACCTGCACTTCACAACATCAAGGTTGCTGGTTGGATGGTAGATCTATCATATGTTTTACATATTGGGTCCAACCATAAGCTAGCGACCGTAATAGTAAGTAATCCTTCTAATACACTGAGTTCACAAATGCTGACTCAGCCCTAATAGTATAATACCTCATACTGCTCCTCACTGGTCTTTGTGTTTAACCCAATATATATATATATTCTCTTTTCCTTTTTTCTCTTCCCCATTCCTTGTTGGGTTCTACGCACATTTTTTGGGGCAAACTCTCTCATTGAGATTTAAATCCCCAATCCAGCCAATCATCCATTTAACATTTATTGATATATTATGTTTGTTTTTTTCACAATTATTTTGGAGCTCGATGTTATATTTTATTTAAGAATTCGAAAGAAATGTTTTTTTTACTTTTTCAATTACGTTTGCCAGTTATCTGAAATGAGTGTTGAACTCAAATGTTTCAATTGTGAATATTTTTGATGAATATCGGCTGTTCTAGAATTCTCCAATTTCGCGAATATGGCGGCGGATATTTTGAATATATTAATAATATAATCCCAATGGAATAATAAGTTGCATATATAATATATTGCGCTAATTTCATATTTACAATATCGCGTAACGTATATTGCCTATGCCGCTCATCACTATCTGAAATGATCTGTTCATTGATGTGATGTGCGACCCCCTCGGTTTGCTAACCATGAGTACCATGAGTACATCCTAAAAAAGAAACATTACAGAAGAAAATAGAGAATTTAATTCTGCATGGACAGATTCCTGCCAATGATTCTGGCTTACCTTTGGGCTTACAAGAGATGGTGAAATCCTGCTAAATGATTTTGACGAAATTTTGAGCCCTCTGGTTGAAATGTGTTTCCATCACTCCTGACAAAATTTTTTAGTTGAAGTCAAATTTCAACTTTAAAAAAATCTACAGAAAATGTTTCTATGTAATAATTACCATATTTTTTGCTCTATAGACCACAATCAAAATCAAGTGGAAAATGTCAGTGCTTGTCAATAAGCAAATATAGAACAAACGTTACCCTGAACCCCCTACCCAGGTAGGCTTCTGATAGGAAAAGAGGATGTAAACATATCCCTCCGGTGGGGTCAAAAGGCCCGGGAGGCAGGAGGAAGTCCCAGCAGAGGGTGCAGTGCTTGAATTATTATGTATGTCTATAGACTAGCATTAGAGGAATTCCCAAAATCTAGATAAAGAGCCACATTTTACAAGCTGGAACTGGTATATTACCCATGAGCAGCTAGATCTGTGTTTAGTGTTTTCCTTGTTCACTTAGCACATGGGGTCACTTTTACATGGAGTTAGTGTAAATTTACAAGGGTAACAACCTTACTTTAAGGTTTAAAGAACCTGTCATTTAACAAGCAGTACGTTTTCTGTTTTGTTTGTTTTTTTGAACGCCTTCTGTCACATTTAGAGGTGCGGTTGTTAAAGGACCCTGTTGACTTCCATGGTGAATCTATTACAAATCTACTACAGCACTTTGCAAAGTTTTTTTTGCTCGCTTTGAGTCTTTAAAAGAACGACCTGTGAGTGAGTATTCCACCTTTCCAGGCTCAAGTGAGCTTTGTAGCCCCTTCTGTGGCTGTGTTTTTCAGGCTTTAAAACTTGAGTACATTGTGTAGAAACATCTTAGCTTTAAAGCGTCATTAACACTTTCTGCCACTGGAGGGCGCCTGGTAAGCTTTAAATGTGTCGTTCAAATAACAGCAGTGTAAATTTACCCTCTCTGGACGACTCAGCCCGATTAAAGCGAACTACATATGGCTTCCCCATACTGCTAGGCTACACAGGTTTCAGATCTTCAAGTCACAAATAAAGCCCAATGTCCACACAGCACTTGCAGGGTGAACAATAACTGTTTTTGTAATAACTGACACACACCAAGGGTCATACACATCTCAGTCCAATAGTCTGGGCACTTTCATTCCCTATCCCAATAATATACTCTCTGCTCTCTGGCTTCCATGGGACATTTTCTCATGACATGCATCATATACCTTTTCCATGGGTAGGACCTCATCACACCTCACACCTTCCATATACTCCTTTTGATATATGAAGGCCCATATACTGAGCACCAATCTAAATCTAAGTCTTATTATTGAACACTCTCAGTGACGTATTATCATTTTCATGTTATCATCACAGAAAATGAAACACATTATAGCCCTCTTTTTTTTTAACAATCTCTGTTCTGCTTGTTTGGGCAACAGGCAATACTGCAGCTGTATGGACTGGACTCACTGAGCCATCAGCTGGTTGTTCAGACAATGGCTCAGTGGCTGTCCCTGGCTCACCTTTGTTGCTACAGTCCACACTGCCCACCCTGGCACTGTGACTCCTTCACAAGATTATCAACCAGGTCTGCTGGTGTCTTCACTGGCAGCCTCCACAAGGTTCCCACAGCAACAATCCGTCTGGTTGCTGGCTTGAGGCCCCCTCTGGTCCGAACAAGGGACTCTTGTCTACACCTTTGGTACCCATCTCCGCTGCCTTTGAGGCCACATACCTCAGCATTCCAAACAGCAGCAGATTTAAACCTCAGCCAGTCTCTCACTTTTATTATCCTCCGCGGCTCCATGTTCCAACTCAGGGGCACCACTGCAAGTCTCTCACAGGGACTGTGCATCCACTCAGAGCTTTCCCCTGGCTCCTCCAATCATGGGCATGCACAGAACAGGTGCCACCCTAATACAGATCTAGGAACTGTCCGGGTGTTTTTAATAATCTATCTCTTTTAATATTTTACAAGTGTTTCCTGTGTCATCATGATACAACAAAATACATCAAGTTTTCCAATCAGCAATAGTCTAATCTCAAAATGCTTTTACTGACACTGAGCTACATTGCTAAAGCTATTGGAAAAAACACAGACAGCTAGGTAATGCAGGAGGTAATGGAGGGAAAGGTGGACACATTATTAATAATAAAAGACCTATAAGGACAACTTACCATTGTGTACTGGTACAGGCTGAGTAACTGGGCCATCGCAACACTTGTTCTGAGATCGGATTCACCGATAAAACCAATTACTTTTCCATGTTTCCTGCAGCAGTAGTTAGGGGCCCTGATTGTGTTTCTGGACAATATCTGAAACGTATATCCCAAAGTTCTCTTTGGATCTCCACATGTATCCAGGATATGATAACCCAGAGTAACATTGGGCAGAAGATTGGGGTCTTTGTTAATCTCATTAATGGCAAAGATCATCGCCAAGATGCTTCTATACTCTTCAATGTTAATGCTGGAGGATACCAAGAATTATTCATGGAGCACAGAATGTTTATGCACAGAACACAAAATCTATACAACTCTCAGTTCAGTCGTCACACACAGCTTCTTCTTCCTAATCCTATTAGTTACATTGGGTTCTGGTATCTCACCATTATGTGATGAGCAGCCTGAATATTATATGAAATTCATGTGAACCAGAAATCCCTTTTTTTACATTTGATAGAAGAATGTGTTATTGTGTAGCAGCGAGCAGAAGGTTAGATCAGGCTCTCCAAGAAATTTGGCAGAGACATAGGGAATGGCCAAACAGAGATCACTGTAAGGTAGTTTGGTAGAAATATATTAGGATTTATAGCAATGTGCAGAGATGAATGCAGAAGCTTTTCTACCTTCTATCCACATAACAATTTGTTATATTTGGTCTTCTGGCGCTCACTATTCTCCACCCCTAGGAAACTATAGGTGACAATGGTCTCTAGTCACTATGAGGTCCTTGTATAAGTCATAGTTATGGTCTGATTCAGTCTCTGGCCCTATAGTGGTTTTCTATCACTGATTCTGCTTAGAAAATAAATCATAAATTTAAACTTACAATACACAGGCATGATCAGTTTGAAACTGAGTTGTTTTACTATTGAGTATAAAGACTTGTGAGTGAGCAGAAATGACTCCCCCGATAATGATGTCTCCCTTTTGGTAATGTTCATACTCGAACACAGACTGTATGGCTCTGAGTCTACATGGAGAACCTGAGCTCCGGCTGATCACCGCTCTGTAATATGTAGCAGAGGAGAGAAGAGTCATCAGATAGCACAGGTGGTGGACAGGAGACCGGTTCATGTCATACAGAAGATCTTGTCACACAGAGTGGTCACAGGGAGCTCTGTACATCCTCAGTACTGGAGGAGACACACAATCACCGGCTCTTTATATATATAAACTGAGATGGGAGAGAGAAGTGCAGAACAAAGGACTGACGTAAGGATTGCATTAATAATATCAAAATAACTGTTACTAACTTAACCCGGCCGGTTTATTTAGCATTTTATGTTTGGTTCATTTTTTTAGTTTAGTTTGATATACATCGTACATTTCTCAAATTATACAGAGTTAGCTAACTGAAGACACCCAAACCAGTCTTCTTTGGCTGAAACAATATTGTCCATTGATTGGTGTCAACAAACTTGAAAATAAGTCTCCACCTAAAAAGATTTGATGGACATCGGATTTTAGTCAATTATGCCTTTATCCTCCCTAACGATCATGATGAACCCAGTTTGTTAGAAAGTTGTTTGATAAACAAACTCCGCATGAGCCAGGGTCACATGGCCGCCCTTCTCCCCGGAAAGCTGCAGCAATTCTTTATATCACTGCAGCATTTCTGGGTTACAGGGACGTGATTGGGGCGGGGTGCACCATAGACCTCTATGTTAATTTAGGGGCGTCGGTCTCCCAGCCCATGCCGCCGGTGTAATTTTCGAGCAGAATACATTGTTAGAAAAGTGCGGTATGGGCAGACCGCTAGATAGGTTAAAGTTCCAGGGGCCAGCCACCCCATGTGTGGGTCAGGATTGTCTGACCAACCAATGTTATTGTTTATTAGTGATTAATTTGGGATGTTGGCTTGGATTAAGGTATTCGGTGTGACACTAAATGTGTTAATAGAAGGCCAGCTTATGTAGTTTCCCATCGAGAAGGAAAGAAAAGGCTTACTTTTATGCTGTTATGTTTGCTATGATTTTCCATTATGTTATCGATGTCCAGTAGAGATGGTCAATGAGATGGTGAAAATGTTCACATTAGCAAAGAAATGCATGAACAATGTATGCAGACTGCAACCAAGCCAATCTGGCACAGCAGTGAGTTGCAGTCTTGAATTTGCATCCAAATTGCATCTTAACTTCAGCATCTCATTAACCATCTCTTATGGCTAGTTCATTGTGTCTGGTGGCAGACCTGAAGCATTTCAAGGTCCCTCAACAACACTAAACTGGTGGGTAAGTTACTTCCATGGCCACAGGTGTAGAAAATTAAGGTTTGTTATGATCTCTGTAAATTCTATTGTGGTAAAAGTCATATTATAACACAGTGGAAACAAGGTGTATGGCACTGGGTGCTCTGTGTGCCAATCCTATGAACAAGTCTGGCAGATGCCACGAGACACTGGAATACTTGACTGCCTTGTGCCAAGTGTTAAGTTTGTTGGAGGGAAAATTATGGGGATGGATGGGTCCTGGACTCTTAGTGCCAATAAAACTTGGTTTCAAATAATTGAAATTTAATTGTTTCAGAATACCAGATTTTGATAATTTCATGCTCCTAAATTTGTAGGAAAAGTTTAGAGTTGGCCAGTGGACAAAGAAAGGTCCATAAACACATGCACATAACCATGTACATAACTCATACACATTATGGAGCCCTTCCCAGAAGACTTGAAATATTCCAATACAGATTGTCAAAATTGGCAGAATTCGATTTGCCATAAATTTGACTCAATCTAGAATTAAAGTCAGAATTGCGACCATGGATTTCGACCATATTAATGTGTATGGGGTATTTTTTAAAAGTAGAAATTATTGAAGAAAATATTGCATATAAAATGGAAGGAATATAATGGTCATATTGACTCCTTACTCATTCCCAAAGGGTTAACCCCTACCAATAGCAGCTAATCAGTTAATTAAAAACTATTTAGAATTAGAGAACCCGGTCATCTAGTGAAAAAATGGACATCAAAACCAGAATTAGTATCGGAATAAGGAATAGTACATGACGATACAGAGGATGAGAGAGGATAGAACATGAAGATACAGATGAAGAGAGAAGGCTGCCTATTTGAATGACATTTTACATTTTTGCATAGACTGGAATACAATGCAGATCTGGGACATATACACTCGCCGGCCACTTTTTTAGGCACACTTTGCAATACCGGGTTGGACCCCCTTTTTCCTTCAGAACTGCTTTAATGCTTCACGGCATAGATTCAACAAGGTACTGGAAACATACCTCAAAACCATTGGTCCATATTGACATTGATTTTTCGGCTGCACATCCATGATGCAAATCTCCCGTTCCACCACATCCCAAAGGTGCTCTATTGGATTGAGATCTGGTGACTATGGAGGCCATTTGAGTACAGTGAACTCATTGTCATGTTCAAAAAAAACAGTCTGAGCGGATTCGAGCTATACAACATGGTGCATTATCCTGCTGGAAGTAGCCTTCAGAAGATGGGTACACTGTGGTCATAAATGGATATGTCGCGGCAGAAATCGGGACTCATCAGACCAGGACACATTTCTTCAATCCTCTATTGTCCAATTGTGGTGAGCCTGTAGTCTCAGTTTCCTGTTCTTAGCTGACAGGAGTGGCACCTGGTGTGCTCTTCTGCTGCTGTAGTCCATCTGCCTCAAGGTTGGACATGTTGTGCAGGTTGTAACGAGTGGTTATTTGAGTTACTGTTGCCTTTCTATCAGCTTGGTCATTCTCTTCTGTCCTCTGGTGTCAACAAGGCATTTGCGCACACAGAACTGCCGCTCAGTAGATGTTTTTCCTTTTTTGGACCATTCTCTGTAAACCCTAGAGTAGTGATGGCCGAGCTGCCCGCAAGGCGGACAGTTCAGCTGCGAACATGCATGTTCGCCCTCCTTCTCGCCGACGAGCAGTACGGGTGTTCGCCGGCGAGAAGGAGCTCTCCTTCCTCCGGCGGGATCAGGAGAAGTGAGATCCCACTGCATTAAGAATCTTTTCACTGAAGACAGAGTAGAGAACCCGGTCTTGCAGTGAAAAGCCGTCTTGTAATCCCGGAAGTGATGTTAGTGACAGTGGCAGTGACAGTGGTAGTGGCAGTTTCTGAAATACTCAGACCAGCCCTTTTGACACCACGTCATGTTTAAAGTCACTTCAATCACCTTTCTTTCCTGTTCTGAAGCTTGGTTTGAACTGCAGCGGTTCGCCTTGACCATGTCACCATGCCTAAATGCATTGCCACCATGTGATTGGCTGATCCGTAATTTGCATCAACGAACAGTTGGACAGGTGTGCGTAATAAAGTGGCCGGTGAGTGTATGTGAGTATGCTCTTTATGTTGTGTATTTCTAAAAAGTGTTTTGTTTAAAATAGAAATAGATGTGTCTTTTGGTATATGTGATCCTTTTGGGTAGGATTTTCTATTTGTCTATGATTTTGTGTTTATTTATTGTCTGTTCTTTTATATGCAACACTGAATTATTACATTCAAAAGGTTTTAGGGGATATTTTGTTATTGTTTACTTTATTGTTTGTGTTTATTGTCAGTCTGTGCTTTTATAAGTAAGAATTTCTTTAATTATTACATATAAATGTTTATCGAAGTATTTTCTTTTTGTATGCTTTATTAATTTTATTTATTGTCGGCTGATGATTTTATGTCTAATAATTTATTGAATTGTTACATATAAAAGTTTTTTTTATTGTTTTTTAAAAGTGTGTTTTTTTTCCTTTGCAGCTATTGCACAGTAGCAAGGGAAATGTTTTCCATGCTATTGCACCTGTCCACCCAGGTTACCTGTGGTAATGTTTATCAACAAACCTGGGCAGACATGCTAAATAGCATGGGAAACATTTTCCTTGCTACTGTGCATGTCCATACAAGCTCGTTGATAAACCTTTTCTCATGTAACCTAGTGGGAACATTGGAAAAAATGTTTTTGCATAAATTAAAGCTAGCCATACACGTGTCAGATTCCATGGCCAATTGATCACTCACCCGATCGATTTCGGCGATTCTGTTGGGAATCGCAGGTGTGATCAATCGGCCAAATAAAAGTATCCATCGCTGCATACCACCTTGTCCAACGGATTCCGGGACCATTCCGTGTCCGATTGTCCACCTCAGAAATGGCAACTCCCCCTGATCTGGGCAGAATCAATCTGATGGAACCAACATGTTGGTTCTCTGTCGGATCCGATTCTGGGCCCCTGAACGATCGGACCTGATCGATTGGACAAGGTGGGCTGCATGCGATTCCAGCACGATCGTTTGGCGTGCACGCGCCCGGAATCGATCGTGCCGGAATCCGGTGGGAATCCGACACATGTATGGGGGCCTTTAGTTCAAACTTAAAGCGGACCTACCACCAGAAATCTATGTTTTCATGAATGGCAGTGCCAATAATAGCGAGGAATGCAGTGAAAAAAAAAACTTACCTGTAATGACCAATTTAATAAGATTATCCCACAGCTCTTCTTACTTCCTGGTTAATTTTAGGCAGAAATAGGCAGGACGTCACAGGAAGCTTAGAATCTGCTTTGAAAATTCCCATAGAAGATCACTGAATGTCCCCCAGTGGCCACCCACGATATTGCACCCCCAGTTTCATGTGTTGCCTTCCGCGAACCAGGAAGTGAGGAGAGCTGTGGGGTTACCTTCTTAAAATGGTCATGACAGGTAAGTTTTTGAGGTTTTTTTTTACTGCATTCCTCCCTATTATTGGCACTTCTAGTGCCATTCATAAAAACATAGATTTTTGGTGGTAGGTCCACTTTAATGTCTAAATTTTGACTTTTGACATTTTGACTTGACTTTGAAACTTGATTTATGCAAAAACTATTTGTGTTTTTGCATGCTTCGGGGCTTTGCAATTAACTTGAAATCATCGAAACGGTTACCTTTAAAAATGAATATTTGACCATCTCTAAACCTGGGCAGACATGTATAGTAATGTGAAAATGTTTCCAGCTACTATGTATGCCCTACTATGTAATTCTTTGACACAGACCCTGGGGAGCAGGAGCCTCTCAGTAGAAAGAGATAAAGAAGAGAGAAAATGCTAAAATATTATAACAGATGAAAATAACTATTACAGATGAAGATAACAAATAAAACAGAAATACCTGTTGGATTACAAATTGTATTTTATTCATAGACTTTGTTAAACCAGACAGGTAACTATCATTAATTCACTAATCTAATAAACTAATTTAGTGTATGGATGGGAAAAGTCAAGGTAGTGGATTTATGGGAACGAGGTTTTCTATGGTCTATCTATAGAGAACATGAAAGTACATCTCCTTAACCTTCTGGGTGTTTAGCCCGAGTTAACTCGGGCTGAAGAAAGTTGCTGATAAGGATCAGCCCGAGTTAACTCGGGCTGCTGTCACCTGCACCCAGATGGCTTGCAGGCAGCCCAGAGACTTCCTGCTCTTCTCCTCTGTGTCCCCCAGGTCTGATCTTCAGATGCCGATGATCGTGATCGTGCCGGCGGGTGCGCGATGACGTCATCGGGAGGGGGAGGGGCGGGAAGTTCAAAATGTGAAAAAAAAAAATTTATTTTTATTTTTTTTTATTTTTTTTGCTCCTCATGGTTTATCTTTCATTCTGACATTGATTGCAGTGATTTTTTCCGCTCCAATTCAATGTAAAATGAAAAAAACACATTTTTAAAAAAAAAAAACATATTTGATGATGAGTTTTCTTTCATTTTGGATTTGATTGGATTGATTTTTCTGTATGCAATCAAGTTCAAAATAAAGGAAAACGCATAAGAAGTAAATACTTTGTAAGGGTTTGCGTCCACTGCGTCTTTTTCCCCGCGGTGGACGTAAGTCCGCAGCAGGGAAAAAGACGCAGAGAGGACAATTCCCATTCAAATCAATGGCACAGTGTCCACTCTGCACTATTTGAGTGGTGCATCCGCGGTGATGATATGAAGCTGCGGGATGCCGCGTCTTCATTGCAGCACCGCACATTGCCGCCAGAGACACCTCAATTCACCGGAGATCAATGGAGGTGTCCCAAGACGCGGAAAAACAGCGCCCATACTGCATGTATGTGTGCTGCATGTATGCAGTATGGACGCAGTTTTTCAGCATTTTGGCTCAGCTATATCAATAGGGTGCACTCCCCCCAATGCGGCAGGAGCGAGCCCTAAGCCAGGGGACAGCAAATGTGCCAGTGTGCGACTTTGTTCCCTGCACAGTGTATCAGACCGCCTGTCAGTCTTGGTTGATTTAAAAACGGAATTCTAGTTTGAGCAGATTTTTTGTGTTTTTATATTTTATCTGATCATTAAATGTGATTTTTTAAAAATATTTAAGCGTTTAAAACTTTATATATTCAGGATGTCTACTAGACCCGTGTTATTAATCAGTTACAGGCCTACAACATTTTTTTTTCAATGATAAACAGCGTAACGCTTTTGGTACAGAAATCTGGACCTAGGCGAAACGCTCAGGAGGTTAAAGGTCAATTCACAGCTGCACTCTAAATTACAGTAAAAGTCACGTAGTCGTATGGATATTAATTAGTGGTTTGCAGTAGGTAAAATTACATGATGAAGTCAATTATTTTTTTTTTATTTTTTTTTTTACAGGTTGAAAAATGGGGTTTTTCAAGGTCCACAAGAAGATTTTACAAAATAATGTCCAGTTCAAATTATATAAAAAATTGTCTATACATTTATTGGTAAATACATAATCATGATTCTATTCATGGGAACATCCAGACAGGGACTCTGGTTGGGTAAGAGAGAAAGAGGTGCTCCTCACACGGTGCTCCTCGTTCATCCCTCCAAAAAAACAAAATTCCTAAACAGTTCATCCAAGATATGTTCTTTCACAATTGATCAGTTCTCCTACACGTTTCGCCAATTAGGCTTTGTCAAGGATGTGATGCTGTGGAGAGCATATAATCAAGTTTACTATATGTTGCCCTTAAACTCTTGGTAGAGAACCCCCCATTTTTAAACCCAAATACCTCCGGATACAGATAAGCGCCTTAAATGCTTCCCTCCTTCTCGTAAAGGTCAGATAGCGATTCCCAAGCTAGTGGTACGCAGATATTGGGTAGTCCTTGCAACAAGACATTATTTAAAGCACTCATTAACCGGGACACGTCCCTTGGTTTAAAGAGAGAAGGCCCACTCTTTAACAGACTTGATTACACCGCGCCATTTGAGACAATGGCCATGTATGTGAGTAAGTTCTTTATTTTGTATGTATTTATTTCTAAAATGAGTATTTAATGCTAATAGATAGATACTTTTACATACAGTATAAAAGATTTTGGGTGGGATTTTCTAATTGTCTGTATTGTAGGTTTTGTGTGTAGGAGTGAATGCGGTCAAGGCCCTGAGCTAGTAGAGCAGCATGATAGCTGTGTTCTATATGTGGTAGGCCAAATCCTCCCTGAGATTTAGGCTGCGCAGCTCACTCAGTAACATAATACCGTATTTTCCGGCGTATAAGATGGCCCCCAACTTTTCCTGTTTAAATATAGAGTTTGGGATATTCTCGTCGTATAAGACTACCTCTCTTCAAACGCACACCAAATAAAAAAAATTTATGTCTACTCTGACTTTCAACCCCCAGAAATCTAAAAATGTAATACAGTTGTGTATGAAGTAAAGTTTTTGTACAGCTATTTAATGTGTTCTAGCTTTAATCTCAATATCCCTGCAATACCAATTGCAGCCACAATGCACAATGTCGCTAGTGAGCACACTTTCCGGAAGTAGCAGCCAGCTACTTTTACAGACATCGGGAAGGAGAAGGAGGGTCTGGAGGGAGATTCTGAAGATCTCTCCCTCTGTTGGCTTCTGTCAGCTAGAGATGGTCGAATTTTTTTCGACCATTTCGACGGTTTCGACTTAATTGCAAAGCCCCTGAACATGGTATCATCATAAAACTTGCTGGAGATGTAGAGAAGGGTTGGGGGTAGACTACAAAAAAGAAAGTATGTCTCTAACACAAATAATTTTTTTTACAAATTAGGTTCAAAGTCAAGTAAAAAATTCGAAAATCGGAATTTCGACTTTAACTTTGAACTTAATTTATGAAAAAACTACAAGTGCTAGAGCAAACCTTTTTTTTTTTTTTTAAATGTTCCCCAACCCTTCTCTACATCTAAGTAGTTTAGGGAATGATACCATTTTCAGGGGCTTTGCAATTAGCTCACAAAGTTAGCAAGTCGAAAAATTCGACCATCTCTACTGTCAGCCAGCGCGCAGCATGGGGAACATGGATCGGGGGAGCAGACCTAGATGTTTCCAGCTTATTTGCAGAAGTTACAGTAAGAATAACTATCTAATGGTAAAATTATTTACTTGATGAAGATGCATATCGTCAAATAAATTCACACCGTGGTTCATTGTTCAGGATTTTTCCCCTAGCCCAGTGATGGGCAACTGAGTTCATATGTAGGGCTGCAAGTGTGGCCCTCGACATCAAAATCTATACTGACTTGTAGAAGCAATTTATAAAAAAAAAATGACAGCATGCTGAGATAGAAGACATTCTAAAAGATATGGAAAAAAGAAATAGGTTCTGTAAATATGTTTTCCTAATGCTGTAAATTTTACATATGATCTTTAAAATCTATAAAATGTTTGGAAACTCTGGTGTGAGTAATAACACAGCAATTTCCGTTTTTATTTTGGGAAAAACATCCCGTTATCATTAGGAGGATCATGAGGAGTAACATTCCAATTATACTCTAATGGTTGGTGACTAAAGATGGTCGAACTGTCCTCAGGGCAGACAGTTCAGCCACGAACATGGATGTTCGCATTCCTATTAGCCGAGCATTACAGGTGTTTGTCCTACCCCGTTCGCCAGTGAGAAGGAGCTCACTATTCTTCCTCCGGCAGGATCAGGAACAGTAAGATCCTGTTGGAGGAAGAATCTTTTCACTAGAGATTGGGTAGAGAAGCCGGTCTCCTAGTGAAAAGCCAGTCGTCAGTGACGTCACATCCAGCAATCGTAACCATGAACTATGCGTTCCAGGTACCAGATGTGACGTCACTGACTTCACCTCCGTTTTCCCCGATTCAAATTTCCCGCCAAGAGGTTGGGAATTTAAATCTGCCCACGAGCAGGATGATGTCGGACTTCTTGAAAATTGTGATCCATCAGTTTGTGGGCGGACCTGGCCGAAGTTCAGCTATCACTATTGATGACTCAAAATGATGCTGAGTGACAATTGTATCAACTATTTAGGAAAATCATAGAACAATATTATTTTGCATAATAATATAGAACGGGGAAAACTCACATTTCCCTCATCATTTCTGAGAAACCACCTAATCCACCTAATTTTATAAATCAGCCCATTCATCCTAACTCGGCCACAATAAGAGTTGATCGCGATCAGGGGCGTAGCTATAAATCACTGGTCCCCCCTAGCAAATTGTTTTTATGGGCCCCCCTGATCTGCCACTCCCTATAGGTAGAGAGCCAGTGAGACCCCCTGGAGGTTGCCAGAGAGCTACCATTAAAGGGAAACAAAGCCCCCTTTATAGATAGTTCCTCACATTGACAGCAGCATGTATCTCTAAGGAAGTGAGGGACAGGCATGACAGCAGTATGTATCTCTATTAGAATGAGGGACATACATGGCAGCAGAATGTATGTTTATGGGAATGAGGGACAGACATGACAGCAGTATATCTCTATTTGAATGAAGGGCAGATAGGACAGAAGTATATCTCTATGTGAATGAAGGGCAGAGATGGCAGCAGTACATTTCTATCTGAATGAAGGGCAGACATGGCAGCAGTATATCTTGATGTGAATGAAAGACAGACATGACAGCAGTATATCTCTATGTGAATGAATGACATACATGACAGCAGTATATCTCTATGTGAATGAAGGGCAGACATGACAGGTGGCTTGTAATAAATCATTAGCTATAACTACAGAACCTGTCACCAGTATGTTCTTCTTAATAAAGATGGCTGTGCTCAAAACACATACTCTACATGTGTTATAGATAGTTGCCTAGTAAGAGCATGGACATTTTTTAAAGTAAAGGTACAATAATGATTGGATTGCAAGGTAAATGTGAAATCCTGGACTGGGATACATTGTAATGTAATGTGTCCAAAGGACTAAAAGTTTTCCTTGGCCTACCAGTCCTTTTACCAGTCCCTTTTTCCAATAATATTCCTAAGGTTTGACCAATGTTTTTTAGTGCTCTTGCACACTGTGCACAGGCAGAGAAAAGGTACATATCTGCTCAACTGGTCACATGTACCTTGAACAAGTTATGAACTCATGAAAGAGTTTATTTCATAATCCAAGTGCTCTTGCACACTTTGTACTGTGTGGCTTGAGAATACATAAACAAAATGATACATATATTAGATGTCGAGAAACATTAGCAAGATGGAATTGAGTCAGGTTTAGCAATCCCAGTAGTGCTTGCCAATCCGAAATGTATGGGTAGTATACCTTTGAAATTTTGGGGGTTACCAGTTATCCCCTGAGACTACATCCATGTAAAATTTCAGTTCCCTGAGCACAATTCTTCCTACTAAAACCCCCTATCAAATATTGCTTCCCTATGAGCATAAAGCATGCTTAAGAAAGCATTATATAAAAGTTGACTTCATAGTGGGAAGAGTTGGAGCCAGAAGCTTGACATTTTGCATGGATGTAGTCTCAAGGGTTTACTAGTAACCCTCCAAGTGGCAAGGTTGTACTATATAGGGTTTCAAAGATCTGGGTGTTCATATTATGCATTAGGAAGCCTATGGTTGTGCATTGCCATTTTATATTTGCAATGCGACCATTCATTTTGAAGGGAATGCATTTATAATTGTGAATATATTTTCGCAGTAAATGCATGAATATTCGTGAATATCGGATCGAATATTAGTGGAATTTTTCGCAAATTCGAATATTGCCTATGCCACTCATCACTATTAAACATTCCGTGAAGATCTAGAATATAGTGCTATATCTTTGTAATCACGAATATTCAAGATTTCTTTAATCAGTACCCAGAACTACCGTGCACTGCGTTCGCAATATGCACTTGTCCAATGCCGATTAAAGGTAGTAATAACTGGAGATTCTCGAATATATGAATATTAAGTGAAAAAAAATATGGATATTTAGCTTTGAAGGTTTTCATTTATCCCAGTCATTGTATATCTGTAGTGTTTAATAGAGATGGTAAAATTTTTCGACTTGTTACATTTGTGAGCTGTTTTTAAAGCCCCTGAGCATGGTATCATCACTAAAATTGCTGGAAATGTAGAGAAGAGTTGTGGGAACATTTGAAAAAAAGTTTTGCTCTAGCACATGTAGTTTTTGCATAAATTAAAGATTTTTGACATTCTTGGTGGTCACTCATGATCCGAGGAATTCATTCATGAACAGGCAAGTGAAAATAAAGATGAAATAGAAGTACTTACCCAGAACACATCAGATTAGGGATTAATCTTCTCTCCCAGTACCATCGTGTCAAAGTAGAATGGACAGTAAATATCCCTCCTATAGTGAGGTTTCCATCCTGAGAGTACCTGTAGTCAAATGTATAATCCTTCATAGTCATATGACTATATCTGTGAGCAGAGTTGTGTGTGTGTCCAGTATATAGGAGGTCACATACAAAGCCAACACACACAAATGTCTGAAGGGCTTATTTCCACTGCGTTTCTAAATCCATCAAGGTCCCTCCATCAACGGAAGGGTGCATGCGTCAGGACTTACAGGAAATGTTTTTTTTTATTTCTCACTGCCTGATGGGAAAAAGGGTGAAATTGAGGAAGTGATGTCCCTTTTTTTTTTTAAAAAGTCCTTCACTGGAGCATACATATCTGTCAGTGACGGATACAATTTAATCTCTATGGGTGCGATTGCACCGACTGGGACAGGCTCATTTGATATAATGGGCTACATTAAGATCCAAGAGGGATTTTGACAGCGTGGAAACTAGCCCTAACATTCACAGATATCTGATGGACTACAAGAATGGTTGCTAGTCTCTAAAACTCATCATCAGTGACGTCAGATGGAGGGATTTTGACAGCGTGGAAACAAGCCCTAACATTGACAGATATCTGATGGACTACAATGAATGGTTCCTCGTCTCTAAAACTCATTATCAGTGACGGCAGCACCAGATCCTGATACAGAGCTTAGAGGAAGGCTTTGAGAGTGTCAGGTTTATATAGGAGAAGCTGCTTTTATGACAATTGTATTGTATAAGCAATTGTATTGTATAAGCTACTTATACAATACAAAAAATATATCACCGGGAGAGTGAGCCTTAGCCCACAGACCCAGATCAGAGATTCCCCCTGAAAACTCAGGGCGAGGGCGCCAATAAATTATATAGGTCACAATATATAATGTATATATTGTATATAATGGATATGTATAAAAAAGTTACATTTATTACATGAGTAAAAAAGTCCAGGTGTTCTAATATGTGTCATTCTGTCATTAATAAGGCTGCACAAAAGTCCTATTCCCAGTATTCCCATCTTTTAATACTGCACTGTTTAGGTGTTCTGCTATTTGGAGTTCTGTTATTAATAAGGCTGTAAAAAAGTCCTTTTCAGTGGTATTACCCTATTTTGAGACATGTAATGTGTAGCCCACAAAGGTCTTTTTCAGGGGTACACCCATATTGTGAGAGTTGTTTACTGCAGGTGTGCTGCTGCGTGCAGTTCTGTCATCCACCTCCCTGGCAGTTTCCCAGAGTTCAGTTCGGGGTAAGTTTTATTTACTTGGTAGCCTACCCTCATTGATCCTGGGGCAATTCTAAATCTGGGCAGATTTGTGGATCACTTTTGGCACTGCCTCTTCATCCTCGTTGACAATGAAGGGGTGGTTCACTAATGATGCAGGGGATGTGTAGAGGTCAGGAGGGAGGGTGGGTGTGTTAAACACACCAGAGTACTGTGTACTTTGCTTTTATTGTATGTCTCGCATCATTGAAAATGGCTCAATATGAGTGTACAGCCAGGGAGTTTGAAAAGTCCACACAAAAGTCCTTTTGTGGGGTATTTCCATATTTTAGGTCTTTTTGTACTATGTAGCTCAGTTGTTCTGCTACATGCAGTTCTGTCATAATAAGGCCTCACAGATATCCTTTTAAGGTATTCCCATGTGTTAAGTTTTGTGTACTGTGATGCTCAGGTGTTCTACTACATGTACTTCACTTTTTAATAAGACTGCACAAAAGTCCTTTTCAGGGGTATTTCCTTATTTTGGATTTGTGCAGCTAATGTGTTCTGCTGCAGTTCTATCATTAATGAGACCACACAAAAGTCCTTTCAGGGGTGTGTCTATATTTTGGGTCTTGTATACCATGTAGCTCAGGTATTCTACTACATGCAATTTTGTCATCAATAACGCCACACAAAAACCCTTTTAAGGTGTATTCCCATATTGTGAGACTTGTGTACTATGCAGCACAGTTATTCATAAAACCCCATACAAGTGTTTTTAAGTGGGACTCCCATATTGTAGAACTTGGATACTGTGTGGATTAGGTGTTCTGCTATGTGCAGTTCTGTCATCAATAAAGCCAAACAGAAGCCCTTGTATGGATATTCCAGATTGTGGGTCTTGTGTACTGTGCAGCTTAAAGGGTTCTGTAATGTGGAGTTCTTTCATTAATAAGGTCATACACAAGTTATTTTCAGTGGTATTCTCATTTTTGGGGGTTTGTGAACTGTGCAGCTTTAACCTCCCTAGCGCACTGCCAGTACCGCACCGTTTTTAACAGTGTGGTACAGGCAATGGCAGCAGTGTACGAGGTACACTGCCTGCCATTTCCTCCCTCCCCCCTCCCCTCTCCATACAGCCAGTGTCATTCATGACACAAGCTGGGAGGGCTGAGAAGCAGAAGCCCCTCCATTAACATGGAGGTCTATGGCACTGCTCACCCTCGTCCCCTTCCGCGTCACCGTGACGCGATCAGTGAAGCCGCAGAACCCCGGAAATGCGGCTGGAAGCAGCATCGCCGTAGCTTTCCGGGGATATGTGTGTTTTTCACACAAACTCTGGACGAGATGGGCTCGTCATGAACGTTAAGAAGGTTAATGTTCTGCTAAGTGCAGTTCTGTTATTAATAAGGCTGCACAAAAGTCCTTTTCAGAGTCATTCTCATATATTGAATCTTGTGTATTGTGTAGCTGAGGTGTTCAGCTAGGCACATGTTTGTCATCAATATGGCCACACAAACATCATTTTCTGGGGTATTTCCATATATCGGGTCATGTGTACTGTGCAGCTTAGTTGTTCTGCTACATGCAGTTCTGTCATTAATAAGGCCACACAAAAGTCCTTTTTAGTTGTATTCCCATGTTGTGAGACTTGTGTACTATGCAGCGCACATATTTATAAAACCACATAAAAGTTCTTTTTAGGGACATTCCCATATTGTGGGTCTTGTGTATTGTGCAGTTCTGTCATTGATAGGGCCACACAAAAGTCCTTTTAAGGGGCATTTACATACATTGGGTTGTATGTCCTGTGCAGCCCACTTGTTAATAAAATCACACAAAAGTATTTTAAGGGGTACTTTCCTTGGGCATTTCCATATTTTGGGTCTTGTGTACTGTGCAGGTTAGGTGTTCTGCTATGTGCAGTTCTGTTTCTAATAAGGCCTCACAAATATCCTTTTAAGGTTTTCTCATATTTTAAGTTTTGTGTACTGTGGAGCTCAGGTGTTCTACTACATGTAATTAACTTTTTTAATAAGGCTGCACAAAAGTCCTCTTTGTGGGTATTTTCATATCTTGTGTACTGTACAACGTATGTGTTCTGCTTTGTGCAGTTGTGTAATCTATAAGACTGCACAAAAGTCCTAATAAGATATATTCCCACATTTTGCATCTTGTGTACTATGTTGCTCAAGTGTTCTGCTACATGCAGTTCTATCATTTATTAAGCAGCACAAAATACATTTTCAGGGGTATTCCCATATTGTGAGACTGGCATACTGTGCAGCTCACATAAAATCACATAAAATAATTTATATGGGGTACTCCCACATTGTGAGATTTTTGTACTGTGTACTGCCATATGCAGTTCTGTCATAAATAAGGCCGTACAAAAGTCCTTTTCCTTGGTATTCTTATATTGTGGGTATTGTGTGCTGTGCAGCTTAGGTGTTCTGCTATATGCAGTTCTGTCATTAATAAGGCTGCACTTTGATCTTTTTCAGGGGTACTCCCATATTGTGTGAGTTGTATACTCAACTAGGTGTTCTGCTATGTGCAGTTCTGTCATCAACCTCCCTGGCAATTTGCTAGAGTTCAGTTTAGGTGAGGTTTGTTTACCTAGGTGCCTATGCTTGTTGATCCTGGTGCAATTGTAAATCTCTGCAGATTCGTGGATCGCTTTTGGCACTGCCTCTTCAGTGTCATCTGTGACAATGAAGGGGAGGTTCATTGATGAGGCAGGGGATGTGTAGAGGTCAGAAGGGAGGGCGGGGACACATGTCAGAGTACTGTGTACTCTGCTTTTAGTGTATGACCCATATTGTGAAAACGGCTTAATATGAGTGTATAGCCAAAGCATTTAAGAAGGCCACACAAAAGTCCTTTTCTGGGGTATTTCCATATCTTGTTTACTATGTAGCTCAGGTGTTCTTCTACATGCAGCTCTGTCATTAATAGGGCTGCACAAAAGTCCTTTTCATGGGTATTTACTTATTGTGGGTCTTCTTTTATTGTGGGTCTGTCCTTTTAAGGTATTCTCATATCTTATGTTTTGTGTACTGTGGAGCTCAGGTGTTCTACTTCACGTAATTCACTTTAAAATGAGTCTGCACAAAAGTCCTTTTAAGGGGTATTTCCATATTTTGGTTCTAATAACCCCCCCCCCACACACACACACACTGTAATCCACTCTGTACTGATGTCCTTAGATGTTTTTAATGTTGAGGAATTATAGTGCAAGCCAAGCTCAACCCTCGCTGGGACCCATATGAAAACATCATCATGAACTGGTTTAATCTCTTCGGTATGCAAAATAGCGTTTAGTATTTACAATTTTTGGGGGGAGCATTTTCAATCCATTTAGAAATGGTTAAAAGGTCTGGGGACCACTATACTCATTTTATTCCATTTATATATGTAATAATTAGTTTCAATATTACATATAACCGTGGATATTTTTCCCTTAAGTAGAATTTTTCATCCAATTCAACAGAATTTGAACATCCTTAATCCCTAGCACTGTTTTCTTTCACAGTGGGATGTCTAGAGGTCTTAATAATGACATACTTTATTGCAGTCAGTCTTTAGTAAACTCTGTGTTCAGGTATGCTTCGTCAACTTGTAGGTTACATAACTGCATGGCTTTGCTCAGCAGCCAAGTGCAAGTTTTAGTTATAAAAAGTTTATCATGGTATTCTAAAATTAACTTTTGTTTGTCAACAAAGCTTTGTGATTTACTAGTAAAGCAATCAAATCATGTTTATAGAGTTGAGATTTGGTAAGTGTTACAATTAGGTCAGTGCTGTTTCTAGCCTTTTGGGGGTCTAGGGCAAGTTCTTGCTTAGAACACCCTGTTGACCTAAGGGTGGTATTGGAGAAGCTATCAATCGGGGGGGGGGGGGACTTGGGTGTTGGAGAAGATTTTGACCAAAGTCTTCTCCTTCCCCCTTCGCACATACTGCCTTCAACTCCGCCTATCGCCCCAACCTCTCACCCTCCCTCATCGGCACTGTTCATATCTGGGAGGGAGGGCAGCCATGTTGAGGCAGACACCAGATATGCATGCAGGGGAGAGAGCTGTGGGCTTTCAGAGGATCGCCTGGGGCCCCATTCACAAGCATATTGCACATGTGTTTAGTGTTATCTTTGGGGGGTTTATGTTAATTTTGCAAGGGTCAATTCAAATGGATGGTTAGGATTGAAAGTTTACCACTTCCAAATGTGCACATACTGTCTAGTCCAAGCAGTTATATAAAGAGACAACATGGGCTTAGTTAATTAGTAATTTACTACTGCCTGCGAACACTCAACAGACAACCGAGTTTCATCTATTGCTAAACATTGATTGTATCTTTATTTTCCATTGTCCTAGCAGGCTAGGTTGAAGTGGATTACAAGGGACTTTCAGTAGAGGTGGGAGAACGGCCAACAATGATTGGATTTAAGTATGCTTGGGACAACACTAACGCTAAATAGATATTTAAATGTGCATGTATATATATAATGTACTGTATCTCCAGTATATTCATGTGTATATCTACTGGATGAAGAGCAGACTTGGTGGAACATTTTGTTTTTTTTCTGACATCACTTTCCTGTGTTTCTTCTTTACCCTCCTTGGGAGTCTCATTAATTTCAGAATTATAAACCAAAAGAGGGAATAAAAAGATCCGCCTCCACACGTCATCAATAATGCTGGGGAGGCTGGAGGACAAGGCGGGTATGGCTCTGAGTTACCTATTTTTGCAGCAGACATTTACCCAGAGCCACACTCATTAATACAATATTTTACACCATCCTTTTTTCTAGAATATTCTTTCTCTTGTTCAGCTCAGGTTTCAAAAGTAGAATGTAGAGTTTAGGAGAGAATATACAGAGTAATACACCAGCACTGGAGGTCAGTATAGCAAATATCTCTACAGCTACTGTGTACTTTCCTCTGGTGCTCAGATAGGCCGGGATCATGGCAATCCAGACACTACAGAACACCAGCATGCTAAAGGTGATGTACTTGGCCTCATTAAAACTGTCCGGTAATGTCCTCACCATGAAAGCCATAACAAAACTCACAGCTGCCAGGAACCCCATATAACCCAATAAAATATAAAAAGCTAAAGTTGAACCACTATTACATTGAATGATGATCTTCCCAGGAGAAGAGTTCATGTCATACTCCTGAAATGGTGGAGAGATTGACAACCAAAGAACACCATTTATCACCTGAATGGAGGAGCAGAATAACATGACAGTATTGGGAAGTTTGACACCAACCCACTTCTTACAGGAGCTTCCAGGTCTGGTGGTACTGAAAGCAATGAAGACAATGATGGTTTTGGCTAGAATGGAAGACAATGAGATGGTGAAGACAATTCCAAAGGAGATTTGTTGGAGCATACAAGTGATATCCACAGGACGGCCAAGGAAGAGGAACACAGAAAGGAAGCTCAGCATGAGAGAGCAGAGCAGAATGAAGCTGAGGTTTCGGTTATTGGCTCTCACTATGGGAGTGTTCCAAAACATAAACAATATTCCCAATACAAGGACAGATGTAGAAGCAAGCAGGATTGAAAACACAGAAAAAGTAATAACAATACCATCCTTCTCATATGACAAATACTCAATAATCTTGGAAACACAAACATTTTTGGCATTATTTGGCCATTCATGTTCAGGACACATCTCACAGTTTTCACTGTCTGTGTAATTAGAACATAAAAAGTAAGAATAATATTGCATGGTGAGCACACCCACAAGTCACTATAAAATAAAAAAAATGTATAATTCTCACTGGTTAAGGAAATTATAACTAATATTTTGTGTATTTTAACTAACTTTGTGTATTTTACTTGTATTAAATTGAAGTCTGTTTTATTGGTTTTATCATTGGAATGGACATTTCTGTGGAGTAAAGAGTTCTTCTTTTAGCATTAGAATGTTGATTTTATCATTCTTCTTATTTTTAAAATGTTAAAAGGATGTAACCTGCATGCATTGAATAAACGAAATCTGATGAATTCATGTGTAGAGAGAACTGCCTGTGGATCATGTCAACTAAGAAGGTTCCTCACAGACTGGCTCTATATGTGTTATATCTTACCAGGTTTGGGTGATATTTTTCCTTCTGAACATGAAACACAATCATAACAACACACATGATATCCTTCCCTCAGAGATTTTCTAGATCCTGGAAGACATTCTGGCGAACACCGCCCTCTGGGGACCTAAGATAAGGTTGCATTGGATTTTAATCAATTAATGTAAGCTAGTAAAACATTAAATCATCTTACAAAATCTTACAGTCTTACACAAATCATGGTATGTCCCAGAGATTTGTGACTATAGTAGTGCCCTCTCCATACGATTGTCCTGTCCCTTTTCCTAAACCACAGAGGGCAAGTACTTTTAATTGAAAATCATCTTTCTCTTCTGGTAGTGACAACAGTATAGAATGATGCCTCTGTTTTTCTACTACCTTTGCTGGGTATTTCTGGGTTATCATTTATATTTGTCTCTCATCACTACCAATCCACTTTCTGGATCCACTTAGATCATACAAAGTTTTTGTTATTGATCCTTGGACTGTCTCGGACTATTCGCCAAAATAGTTATTCCTGTTTTATGCTAGCATCCTTTTGCTGACAGCAGTTGCTGGGGAGCATAGCTGAGGGCCACCACCTGCTATTATTCCACAGCAAAGTCCATTACTCCTTGAGGGGTGCTCCGATAAATACTAGTAGACGCTTTAGTCTTTGCACCCTTGTCTGCACTTGCTTGGTTACATGGTGGGTCCACCATTTCCACCTGTTGCCAATCAATACCAATTTACCAATTTCCAACTGACCGATTGTCTTAGATGTTTGTCCGTTTTCAGTCAATGTCCGTACACCATTTGCAAACCGGTGGACTTTATTGGTGTATGGACATTGACTGAAAATGGACAAACCTCTAAGACGATCATGGACTACTGACAACGGAAAAGGGACTTAAACACTAGACCGGATGACATCTAGAAGATAATTATTATGGCTGCAATCTTTGACCACACATAGCACCGACTTTAAAGCCCAGTAAGGAAAAACAAGGAGGCAGTTTTCCTATTAATATTGTACATCAAAGACCCCATTTTGTAGAACCGAGCCCCCTCTTTAAAAGGAGGTTTGGGCTGTTTGTTGACCATTTGAAAAAGTAGATTCACAGCAAGATTTTTTCATCTGTAGGGGATCAACCCATAAACATTTCTTGTCACTTCCCTGAAACCACCTCACGAATCTGGATTTCAAAGTACAGTTTACCTGATGAAGCCCATGATGGTTAAGGGCAAAACGTGTTGTACACCATCCCACAATGAACAGTCTGTACAATTTTAATTGTATCATGCACCTTGTGTAAAAATTGTATGTCAATAACTTTAAAGTAAATGTGTCAATGTTGATCATGTTATATGTCATAATAATGTATATTAAGAATTGAATAAAATTAAAATTGTGTTTTGAAAATAGTTTGTTTTGAAATGGTAGAGGTTTTAAACCATTAATTAAGCTAGTAGTAGACTCCTTAAACATCCTTTGGGTAAAGGGTACCTATTTAGTTTAGCTATATGCCTGAGTCTTGTTTTGCTTGGGAAGTAGCTAAAAATCTCTTTAACATAGAGCATTACTTTTTGTAGTATACCCTGTACCCTGCTCTACATCTGCAGCAAGTTTAGTGACAATACCATGTTCAGGGGCTTTACAATTAGCTACAATTAGTTCAAAGTGGCCGATTTTTTTTTTTGGGGGGGTCTCTATACCTTCTATACCTGCAATACCTTCAAACTGTCCAGAGACTAAATGCCCCACAGGCTTGGTTGTCAATTTTCTTCTGTCAGTTTGACTTCACTCTGTGCTACCACCCTGGTTTTAAAAACAGCATATGCAAGATGTGTATTCTTAACCAGCATTCATTATAGACACTTGTACCATCAGCAGCACCTGTTTAGATTACTCAAACCTACCCTACCATGCTTAACAAAGATCATAATTGTTGGTTCCAAATAAGGTCCCATGTATATTTCCTTATGGACCCCTGCATTTCAGATCCTTCTGCCGTCAGCAGTTGCTGGCTGTTGTCATCTGAGGCATGATTTTTTCCCAGCAAGGTCCATCACCCCTTGAGGGGGAGCTCTGGTTAATAGCATAAGACTCTGTGCCTCAGTTTGCATTTGGCTTTATGGTGGTTCAACTCCGCTAGTTGAATCTTGTCAAATATAATGCACAACAACCCCCCTCAACAACAACCCCCTTTATCTGGTCACACAGAAAGCCTAATGTAGGGGTTAGCAGGTTTGCAGCATTTGTAAACATGGTTAAGTTGTATGTGAAGTCAATAACTTCACATACTAATCTACATGAAAACCTTTGTGTAGAGACTGAAGTGATATGATTGATCGATGCATATACGGAATGTGCTTTTAGGTTATTTAATTATCTTGGTACCCCCACCAAGCCCATTCCCTGACATCCTGTGTATGAAGTCTAACATGTGCAGGAATAGAAAGCTCATGGTGACCTGGATGAAATGTAATGTTTAGTTCTCTAACTCACCCGGTCATGTTTCCATGATATCAGCTCTGGTTGTAGGATAAGTTGTTGATCATCTGGAAGCGATCCATCAAAGCGGCCAACATGTTTCCAATAGGTAAAATAGTTTTCTTCAATTTTTATTATCCAATTTACAATGTCCAGAGGGCAGGGAAGATCTCCCATTTCTTTAAAATGTATTTCTTTGTTATTTAGATCCTTGTAGTATAATGACTTTACATAGCGGCTGAGCTGGTAAAATAGAATGAGGTAGGTTTTATCACAAAGAGAGCACACATTTCAAAAATGTTTATACTCATGTTCCCAAAGGAATCCCTGATCATTCCACCCTGGGGTTTTTTGTGTCTTCAATGTTGTCTTCAGGTGATTTGCAATTAACTAAACATTTTACTTTAAACAAATTTTCCTGGCAATACTTTAAGATTGATTTGATGAGGATAATTATCTTTAAACGTAAGAGTTGCTGACACATAAGCTTAAAGGTGATGGGATCTCCTCCTATCTGTAAATAGCTCTGAGTTAAGACTATTTAGATTTCCAGCCTTTTAATTTAAAATTTCACATTACAGTGAACATGTTAGGTGGTAGAGACTCATTCCTCTTTCCAAAAGTAAATAGCTGCTCATGGGTAATTCAGTATGTCTAGGGGTTCAGAGAGAACCTCTCCTGCTAGTGTATAGACATACATTATTGTTTCTTGACTCTTGATACTGGACTGTGCTCTGCAGGATGAAGTAGAACAAAGCCCTGTCTCTTGGGTTGAGGAATATGCTTGTCTTTCCCCTCTTCTACTGTAAAGAGTCTTCCAGTATAGGGAGTTCAGGGTAACTTTTTTCTATATTTTTTCTATAGCTAAATAAGACATTTTCCTGTTCATCTTGAGGGAAAAGTACATCTTTGGTCAGCAGACCACAAACACCCGATGTTTCCAGCGAAACTGACTGCCAGTGAACAGCTTGACCATCACTTCTGTTTATAAATGAATGATGCCTTAGTTCAAGCAGATGCACACTTGGATATGCATAAAGGAAGAAAAATACAAACTTAGTTCCATAACTGATTAAATATATATCAGTAAACTCACCTTATATTTAATTTTGTTACTTTGTAATTTTATTTCAGGTCCTGTGTGCTTATTTTGTAAATAGGAGTATACAGAATCCAATGCCTGGGCAAACATGTTGACGGCAATATACACTCTGTATGGTGTCCTGTCATTCAAATAACTTGTTGTGTTGTTTTCAATGATAACTGAGCTGCAATTGTGAATTGGATATAACAATGTGAGAGGTATAAGTTGGTTCTTTAACTCATTCTTTGAATAGCATTTATATTCAGTTATCAGGATGTCTTCCATGATCGGGTCATTTGGATTGGTAGAGGGGTTAATGTTATAGAACATATATTCCCGCATTCCGGGTATGGTGGGATTGGAAGACGTAAACACCAGACTACAGTTAGTAAATGCAGCATGTTCTTCCTCATGTGACCATGACTCAGGAAGTATAAATGTTTTCTTCGAGTGAAATGGGAGAGTTGTCCTAAAAAATTTAAAAAAAGTTCTGGTAAATGAGCCAAAGATAATAATAATGTCACTAGTTGAGGTCTGAAGTTGTTGTGGAACTTTATCATAATTCTTTACAGACACCAGAACCTTGAATTCAATACAAATCTCATGATCAGTTAGATGTTTGCTAAATTGTTGGAGCTCCCGCTCTCCATATTCATCATCAGATGTAATGATCCCGACCCAGTTCCACTTCAACCTTTCCAGTAGCTTCACTATGGCCACATATTGCATCTCATTATCTGGGACTGTCCGGAAGAAGTTTGGATACGTCTTCCTATCACTCAGCATAGTATCTCTCGCTCCATAACTGATCTAGAAAGAAGAGAAAAAACAATGTAAATTTATACAGGAAGTCAGTGATGGAAAATTTCATAAGGCCAGAAGCTGCAATCACAGGTCTGAATAGGAAGTAAAAAGAGAGGGGGGGGGGAACTAAACCCCAAGGGTGGCCAATCCCCAATTGGACTTTAACGGTGAATATAAGTGAGGCGAGTTCCAGTCTGAGAATGACGTTTACCATTTATTGACACATCTTAGTACAGTAGACATACATAACATTGGAATCTTTACATGCCCCAATACACAGATTAGTGTTACTCTAGATAATCTATCATTAAGGGAAATACTATACATTCACACATTACAATTTTAAAATACATTGCACATCCTGGTGATCTAGGGATCAGAGAGGTCCTAACTGGTCCACTCCAAATATTTCCAACGCAATCATCAAAATGTGGGCATGTTAACACTTTCACATATGTCGGTACGTGTGTGAATGGTATCCCTGCCTTAATTGTTTCCACCAGAGTATAGAGTTATAAAAACATTTGTTTACTAAAATCTTTTCATTTAAATGGTCAACTGTATATTGTACTGCATATCAAACAAACCTCAGTTCACTGCCACTGTTACCTATGTGTCTTATATTATAAAAGTCATTTTGTGGTCATTCTCAATTTAAACATAATTGGTCAGTTTGGTTAGGCATACCAGTCGCCGTTTTCTGATCCATATCACGGGTAGATGAGCTGATCGCAGCTTCCTTTCCTGCCTCCGCTCCAGGGATCTCAGATAACACCCATAAAATTCCGGCACTTGGTCGGTGGTTCAGTTTGGGAAACACTATTATGGGGGGGAAGGGCGGTCAGATGTTTATTTGTCTATTACAGGACTATTGCGTCAAGCGTGGTGTGGGCCCCTGTCTACCAATCTTTCACCGTTGTAGTCGTGGGGGTTGCGGCTAGGAAAGATTGGGCGGATTGCGCTTCTACAAGGGTACCTCTGCAGCTTTGCAGTAGGTTCCCTGAATAAGAGGGACATTGTAAAGAAAATACATTCTCTCCTTATCTGGTCATCCAAGTTTTTTCCTTATGGAGCTGGTCTCAGTTTGTCCAATACGATATGTTGTATATCTCTATGGTTCTGTTGGAATAGGAATTCTACGTCTAGGTCCCAACATCACAACCTGTCCAAAATATTCTCCTCCTGCCACCACTGTCAGTACCCCAGTCTACACCTGTCCTCCATGTTTGTTCACGGATTAATGCCGTCCTTAGTCTCTGTCTGGTCAAAGCATAGGGAGTTCGTCGGTGTGTCTGCCTATCACGTCCTGTTTGTCTTAGGTTGTCTACTGGTCAGTTTAATACTCGCCGTTTCCCCCCATAGTGGCAGGCTGGTCAGGTCCGCTGCAGGGTCACGGATACTTCCGTCGTCCCCTGTGGCGTCATTCCCTGCCGCCTGCCCTCTTGAATAGGAAGTGGTTAGCTCTGAAAAGCCTAGTTACTTTTGGCTTTGGTTGTCTTCTGGATAAAGTAGTTCTTCCACTTAGAACTTTCAGCCCAGTACATAATTATGCTGAATTTACACCAGACCTGGAACCAATACAGTCGCCTTTGTCATAAACAATTTAGGATAGACGTCAAAATTTATGAGACCTCTTTTCATGACTAAAAGGAGAACTATGGCATGCCAGAAGGAGGCTGTCCCTAAGACTTTTATACAATCAGGGGAAGAGTAGGACAACATTTTGGGGGGCAAAGACAGCCAAAAGGATTCCGTGAAGTGTGTAAAAAACTGGTAGACTGTTTTTTCTATTTGTGTGACTTAGATGAAGATCAGAGCACATTTTATGACCAAAAACTCCACGTAATCCCAATGCATGAACAAGGTGTAATGTATGGTGGCATGTCTAGCAACAACTGCACTTCTTTATATCCACCCCTGTAAACCATTTATTTGACAACATTTATATCTCAAAAGATGTTGGCATATTGCCTTTGTGATTTGAGATATTGTCTTCGGGGTTGTATATAAACAATTTTGTCTAAGCACAGCATTACACTTTACAGATCCTGGATACATTGGGGTCTTACCTGGGTGTAACCATACAGGTTCAATAGTTGGGCCATTTGGATGGAGGTGTCAGAGCTGATATCTCCAATGAAACCAGCCACAGTATCCCCCTCCATACTGGAATAATTTGGAGTCAGCTTTGTATATCCTGACAGAATCTGTAGAACATCTGTGATGGCTTTGTTAACATGATTACAAGAATCATAAATATGATATCCCAGGGTGACATTGGGCAGGATATCCTTATTGAGATTTATCTCATCAATAGCAAAGAAGAATGCCAGAAGATGTCTGAATTCTTTTGTAGAAACTCTGCGGAATATAATTTATAACGATTTAAGTTGTCTGTAGGTCAGTTGTAGAAAAAATGCATTGTATTGTTTGCTAACATATGTGTTATGCACCCAGTAGCTGTAAACCCAATAAATGTAAACTGTTTCACCTGGACACTGCATGGGAGTATAGTTTAAGTAAATTTTTTTACTGAAAATAAATAAAACAGATTAAATAAAAATTAGACTTACCTCTGAGTAGTGATGGCCAAACTGTCCGCAAGGCAGACAGTTCGGCCGCAAACATGGATGTTTGTACTCCTAGCCTGCGAGCAGTACGGGTATTTGAACTGGCGAGGAGGAGCTGACTATTGTTCCTCTGGCAGGACCAGGAGCTGGAGGAAGAATATTATAGGAAGAAAAGCCGTCTCTGCAAACTGGAATGCTGTCAGTGACTTCACATCCGGCAATTGAAACCAAGAACTATGCGTTCCAGGGCCTGGATGTGATGTCACTGACGTCGCTTCCAGTTTTTCTGATTGAAATTACCCACGAGAGGCTGGGGAATTTGAATCTGCCTATAAACAGGCGGACATTGGACTTCTTCAAAAGTCTGATCCAACTGTTCATGGATGGATCTGGCTGGTGTTCGGCCGATGTAGTGATGGCTGAACACCAGTGGTGGTGGAGAACCATTTCACTATATAAAAAATATACTTACATGCTGTTTCCTCCTGCCTTGGGGATTTTCACCTTTTCTAGCTGCCAGTGTTACAGGGGTTAAAATACAACAATCCTAGTGATAAACTGATGGTTGTCAATGCTGAAAAAATATATCTCTGGGCATGTGAAAGGAGTGCGACTACGATTTTGTAGAACTAAAGTCTTGTATTGTTTATTATATTCATTGAGTCCTATTTGTGAATGTTATATACATATTGCTGGACAGAACTTAATGGGATATTTATAAGATTCTTTTTGTTCGTTGAGGGATAATGGTCGTGCATGTTAGGTGTTGGTGACATCTTGTGGTGATTTTTTTTATTACAATCCTTTTGCATTTATCAGATTTTTTTGTATAGTTATATATCTCCATATATATTAATATATTTATATTTTTGCATAATTGCTTGTACCCTCTTTTATTGACTGCATAATATGACTGTGACATAGAGTAGTTCTTCCACTTAGAACTTTCAGCCCAGTACATAATTATGCTGAATTTACACCAGACCTGGAACCAATACACCTTTGTCATAAACAATTTAGGATAGACATCAAAATTTATGAGACCCACAATATCCTGTTTTACGTTTTTCTTTTGATCCCTAAGCATTTATGAAGCTTTTGCTTTGTAAACCCTTAGCTAATCTAGAGTGGTCGAAAAACTGAAAGCACTGAAAGCCAAACACAGAAATAATCAAAGCATGTCATATATTCCACATACCCCCTGGACTCTGGGCAGCCACAATGTAAACATTGGCCGCCTGCACCTTCTTCCTCTTCTCTCTGATCCAGTGCAACATCATGTAATGTGGCTGTCAACAGGAGGGACAGGAATTAAAAAAAAAACAGCAATGTACCGCTTTTGGTACAGAAATTAACACCTGCCTGTGATACTTGTACCAAAAAAGAAATGTGTAGAAGATCAAAGAATAAACAAGGTAAAAGGAATGGGGACACAGTGAGGGGGTATCCTGCAGTAAAGATGGATAGCTTCAAATGATATAGAGTATTAAGACCTCCTTACACCCACATAATAAAGCTTAGGAACAATTGAGAGGGTATACTGAGTATACTGGGTGAAGGTGTTTAGAACTTCCACCACCATGTTTAACCTCCCTGGCGGTTCACCAAGGTCCAGATTTCTGTACCAAAAGTGATACAGTGTTTTGCCTTTCCACCCCCATCGGCGTCACCAATGACATCGATGGGGGCGGAAAGGCTCTGTTTGCCTGCAGCTTTGTAGAAATGCTGCAGGCACACAGAGAGCCAGCGGTTGCGCCTGATTCCGGCACGGCGCAGTTTAAATCATGATCAGACTGCGCCCGTACTTGCTTCAGGCGTAACGCTAGGGAGGTTAAACCGGCCATAGACGCTATGCTTGGCGGGCGTTAATCGAACAATCGGTCGCAGCATGATGACATCATCATGCCATGGTCAATCGTTCTAAATACACCATTTACGATTTGGATGGGGACCCTCGTCCTCATTCAAAGTACTGGCGATCGACCAGAGAAAAACATTTGTTCTCTGGCTGATCAAAGTTTTGTTGCTCCAGGTGGGCGCATTCATTTTGTGGGCTATGGCCGGCTTTTTTTTCTTTTGATTTGGATCGGATATAACATTTATAAAACATTTACCCAATCCAATCAAAATAAAAACAAATGAAAAAAAATGAAAAAAAAATCTAAGAAAATTTTTTTTTCTGTACCTTTTTATCTCCCGCCCGGTGCATGATGTCATCAGGACCCGAGTGCCAATCACGGAAGTAGCCGGAGACCTCGGCTATTTTCGGATCGGCTCGGGTGCAGCCGGAGATGATCCCACTAGCAGAAACGCTCAGCGGGAGCGTTTCTGCTACCGGGATCCACTTTTGAACTGGATTATAGAAAGACATTTATTTCATCCCGTCCAAAAGTTAAAAAAAAGATTTAAAAAACGAAAAAACTATTATTTTTTCTTTAAGACCGGGTCCCGCCTCCATGACGTTACACGTCACTCCAGGACCCGGAAGAAGCCGGCGACAGAGGAAGATCGAGATGGCGGCGGACCAGGTGAGCTCCCACAATGTGCCCGAACCCAGTTCGGGCGTATCGCTAATTGCAGCGCCCCTTTGCCCGAACTGGGTTCGGGCATATCGCTAGGGAGGTTATCTGTAGGGATGGTATTGGCCTGATGATGAGCGGTGCCTGGTTTCCTCTAAACATGACACCTGGCATTCACACAGTTTAATCAGAACAGATAATTTTGTTTCTAATGATCTGAGAGTCATTCAGGTGACTTTTGGTAAACTCCAGGTGCCTTTTATAAAGGAATAGCTTCCATCTGGTGACTCAAACAGGCCTAATTGGTGGATTGCTGCAGAGATTGGTGGATTGCTGGTTCTCCTCTCTCAACAGAGCACCACTGGAGCTCTGACAGTGTGACCATTGGGTTTTTAGTCACCTCCTTGACTAAGGCCCTTCTCCCCTGATCAGGTTAGATGGCCAGCCAGATCTAGGAAGAGTCCTGGTGGGTTTGAACTTATTCCACTTACAGATGATGGAGGTCACTATGCTCATTGGGACCTTCAAAGCAGCATAAATGTCCCCATATTTGTGCCTGGGCCTGGCATCAACCACAGTTGGTCTCTAATTAAGATGCAGAAACACCACAAGTATGATCAGGAGAAACAGGATGCACGTGAGATCAATTTTAAGCTTCATAGCAAAGGTTGTCAATACTTATGTACATGTACTTTCTTATTTTTTTTTTTCTTTTTTTTTATAAATGTGCCAAACTCTCTTTTGTCTTAATGGAGTGTGGTGTGTAGAATTTCGAGTAAAAAAATATTTAATCCATTTTAATACAAGGCTGTAACCAAACATAATGTGCTGTAAATACTTTCCTGATGCACTGTATAGAAGCCTGAGGAAAAGGTAAAATGTAATAATATCCCTTTCAAACCAGGCATACGCTCTCATCTGCCCAAAAATTAAAAAACAAAGGCTTGAAGTTTAACTTTGTAAAGTTTGGGAGCTATAGTGGGGTTTAAATATGAAATGGGTAGGTCCATTGGCAATTCTGACTTTACTAGGTTAACTTTGTAATTGGACGTCCCTCTAAACTTGTGTAGTCCCAATAAGGGAAACCTCTGCGGAAGAAAAAAATAACATGTTGTTGCCAAAAGCAGCAATCTTGTGGTATTAATTGCCAATTTGTACTCCCTTTATGTTCTGATTATTCCGAACATGGCACAAAAGCAGTTCCATCATGAGGATGAAAGGGAGTGGGCATCCCCAATGGGTCTCGTTTAAGATATTAAAATAATTTGAGACATAGCCATTGGCTCTTATTGCTGCCAATAGAGAGGTATATATAGCCAAGATGCTTTTTATTATATGAGGCCCAGGGCCTACATATGTCAGAATATAAAAGGTTAACCTAGGGTTTAGCAGTGAAATTGGACTATAGCTTCCACAAGCCACCAGGTCTTTATCCTATTTATAGATCACTAAGGCTATGTTCCCAATTGGGCAATTCTAATTGTGGTGCGGAGCTGCGGCTCACGGCTGACTGATTGCAGCCAGGAAGTGGGGGTGGGGCAGGACATATTGCCCCCCCCTCGCCTGATCGTGCCCATAGACAGTGAATGGGCATTTTTAAGTATTCAAATTTTACATTGAGGGGCGCCCCGTGGGGAGGCAGAATATGTAAGCCATATGATGGAGCCAACGAGCTCCAGATGATCGAATGCCAATACGGACGTCTATGATGTCAGATCCGCAGGGGTTAGAACGATTAAGCGGCATGATGTGGGTAATATGTCACTTGTGCAAAGCACAGCATCAATACACATATAAAACAGCACCAGCGCTCTGCCCAAAGACTTTAAGAAAAAAAAAGGAAGAAAGAAAAGAAGGAGAGAAAACAGGTATAACAGAGGGGTAGCCAAAAAGAGTAGAGGAAAAAGGTAGGGCAAGGAGAGAAAAGGAGTAGCTAGGGTCAGGGGAGGGGGAGAGGAGGGGGGAGGGGTGGGAAAGGTGCGGAAACAATAACTAGGTGAGGAGCTGTGACATAGCTTATGACCATCGAATGGGCATGATTTTAACTGTGCCCATTCAGGTCTATGGCTGCGCTCAGGGGGCGATCGGCCGGGTGACCCGCGTTTCAGAACGCAGGCCGCCGCTCTTAGTTGAAGTGGGCACAAGTCCATTTAACTAAATGGAGGCAAACAGCCATGAACATAACACGTGATTAAAATTACATTGACCCCGTAGCTGATCGCCTATGTGGGAACATACCATAATGTGGTCATAGAGACCATTTATGACCAATTATGATTTATCAATTACAGGTAAGTTTCTTTTGTTTTTATTTAACATATAATGATGGAGATAACTGTCAGGGGGGGGGGGGGGTTGGGTACAACAGGTGAGTATAGGTTCTGTTAAAATGCATTGTACAAGCCATAGAAGTCTATATCAGCACACGAACATGCATTGTGTGTGTATTTAAGTGCTTTGCCAAAGCAAAGAAATAAAACTCAATTTTTACCACCAAAAACAGAGGTTCTACAATGATAAATCTAATGGAATGTGGGAACACATTTCCAATTTTGTTTATTAATGGCTGCCTTGTAAAACATAGGCTGTGTATTGAGAAAGCATTACTACCTTGTTTTTTTTATGCAGATTTTACGTGTTAACAGCATTACAATTTAGAAACCACAAACAAGAAAAATAACACACCTCAACGGGTCTATTATACATTATATATTTAACCTCCCTGGTGGTCACTAGTGTTGAGCGAAAATATTGAAAATTCTATTATATTCGACGAATATTAGACATTCAAGAATTCGCAATATTGCATGAATGTGCGCTCGGATATTCGCAATGGCGGATATTCATCATATTATGCTTCAACATTGTTTACCGGTATACATCACGCAATACACACAGTGCTCCTACTGGCTAAGACCACAGAATGAGAGAGGCTGAAAAGGTGGGTCGCGAATGCTTTGCGAATAATTGGGAACAGCCACATGCGATGTTAGGCAATAGAATACAGTCTAATAATTTTTTTACGAATTTTGAATGTTCCTTATTATATTTGCAAAATTACGTGAATTTGAATATACCATATGCTGCTCAACACTAGTGGTGGTCGCCCCGAGTGTAGCCCAGGGTAAGTTTGTTTAGAATGTTGTTTACAATACTTACCGGTCCCCAATGAGCCTTTGACCTGCATGCAAAGTCCTCACATCAATGGGGGATGTGACAGCGTGAAGCAGCTTTCAAACACAGGCAGAACTGGATGAATCTGGCTCTGCTCTTCATTGTTCATATAAACAAACAGATCTCCCTGGATAACAATCTTGCCAGGAAAGTGAAGGCACTGGCTTGGAGCCAAGGCACGACCTCTTGGCCATGGGGTGGTCGCGACTTTGGAATATGAGATACTGGCATCTCCCCTCCTGATTTTTTGGGGGAAGTGTGTTTTATAAAAAATATTCAAAAAATATGGTAATTCTTAACATATGGAGTTTGCAGAAAAAAATCTGAAAGTTTTAGAATAGTTCACAAATGTGTTTACAAATTAAATGAAGACAGATTAATTCTCATAGTGAGACACATTATCATACACAGAGCCAACGCAATGTAAAGGCTTCTATTCTAAACTTTATACCAATGTGAGTAATGGCCCGAACTGTTCGCCGGCGAACTATTCGCGGCGAACATCGCATGTTCGTGTTCGCCACGTGTTCGCGAACATATGGCGAGTTCGACCCGTCCCCTATGTTTTTGCATTGCACAAACTTTGACCCTGTGAGTCACAGTCAGCAGACATAATCCAGCCAATCAGCACCCCCCACCTCACGGACCTTCCCATCCCCTATAGCATAGCAAGTAGAGGACGCCATTTCACATGCTGCTGGAGAGAGTGGAGAGAGTTAGAACAGAGAGCTGCTGCTGCATAGGCAACCATTAGCTAAGCAGTGTTCTTCTACAGTGTACTCTTCCTCATTGCTCTTAGACTGCTGTCAGGACAGAGTCCTGAAAAGACCCCAAAAGCCCTTTTTAGGGCTATTTTTTGCGCTATCCTGTTGCCTGCTGGCTGGCATGCAGGCTGCTACCAGTGAATCAGTGATCCTGCAAGCAACATATTGCACAGTGCCTACTGCCAGTGGCTACATATCTGGGGGCACTTTGGTTACCCCAAAGGGAGGGATTTTTTGGCACCCTATTGTAGGGGTATTAGTACTATTGCAAAAAACAGGCTTGTCATCACTAGGCCTATGCCAACGGGGTGCGCCCACACTGGCCCAGGCCCAACCAATAGGTAACTGATGGCACTTTGTACCCAGGGGATTTTTGTTCAACCCTATGTAGGTATTACTAATATTGCACGGCTTTCCGTCATTAAGAGCTTTGTGCCAACTGTGTGTGACGCCCACACTGCCCAGTGCCCAGCCACAGTTATCGGTGGAAGGGTAATACCAGCAATTTTTTAACAACCATATTAAAAAGGGTATACTAACATAGGGTGATGGGCTTTCCATCCATACAGCCTTGTGCCAACTGTCCATCTCCACCAGTGTCTGCCAACGGTCATCGCACCAGGTCCTCGCAACTGTCCATCGGCACCAGGTCCTCCACACTGTCCATACCCACCAGTGTCTGCCATACTGTCGCATCTGCAACAGTGTCCTCCACATGGCATACTGCACCAGTGTCCTCCACACTGTCAATCTCCACCAGTCGCCATACTGCCATCTTGAACCAGTAAAACAAAAAACCACACGCCACGCAAGTGTCCCCAGCACTGTCCATCTGCACAGGCCAGAATGGCAGCCCACCTAGGTTTGCCATACTGTAACGCACCAGTGTCCTCCACACTGTCCGATCTGAACGCGAAGTGTCCTCCACACTGCCATCACCCCCAGTGTCGCCACAATGACCGATTCCCCAAGTGTTGCACACTGACAATCCACCAGTGTCTGCCACACTGTCCATCTCCACCAGTGTCCTCCATACGGAGCCATAGCCAAACCAGTGTCCTCCACACTTAACCATCGACACACCAGGGTCCTCCAAACTGACCATCGAGAACCACCACAAGTGTCTCCAAACTGATCAAACCAGTGTCTCTATAGCGGGTGACCATCACCCCCAGTGTTCTGCCACACTGGTCCATTCCACCAGTGTCTCCAAAAACTGAACCATCAACCACCGAGTGTCCTCAAAACGACCATCAACCACCAGTGTGCCCAAATGACCATGCAGACACAACAGTGTACCAACTATGTTGTTTAAGGCTCTCCAGCTCAAATCCCATTGACTATCATTGTAGAAATCTGGTGCGGATTTAGATGGGTGAAGAAAAAAAATTATCTTGAAGTTGCCCAAGGATTCCCATCTGTCATGTCATTGAACAGGTGTAAGACCCCATGGATCCCCTATGTCTGCATGGACCAGGGGGTTGGACCCCTTGAAAACAACGTACCAACACTATTGGGCCAGAGAAGGGTCCCTTGTGTTTTAAGAGATCGCCTCCCATTGAAAGTCAATGGCGGGTCGCGCGGTTCGCCGGGTTAGCAAAACTTTTGAGCTAGTTCGGAGCGTTAGGTGCCATTACGCGGAACATCAAATCCGGGTTCGAGGTCATCACTAATTACAACATATTAAGAGATATAGACCAACAACATCTCATGGGGAGTAAGATGAGCCCTGAAGGCTCCATCGGTTGAGCTTGGTTTAGTATGCAGGCAGACATATTGGGAGGAAATTATAACTCTAAAAAACTTGGCTGACGCATAATTACAGTATTTAAATGACATCGCGGAAGATCCAGGCGAGAATACAAAAGCAACGAATTCATGCATTAGCTACCTTCACGGATTCGTAATTATGTATGCCAATCAATTCGTCCTACAAGAACATGCAGGGATCAGAGGAGAGGTGACAGGAACATACTCTCATAAGTCTGGTTCATGCCCATTCATGGTCCAGTCACAGTCCCAGTCTTGTGCTAGTGGAGATCAAATTTCTCCAACTGTATTAACCTACTTAGCGTTCCCCGAGGTCTCGATTTCTGTAACAAAAGGTTACGCTGTTTATCAAGTGAAAAAAAATTTTGTCGGCCTGTAACTGTACCAAAACACGGTCTTAGATCCTGAATATATAAGTTTAAAAACGCTTAATATTTTTAAAAATCAGATTTAATGATCAACATAAAATATAAAACACAAAAATCTGCTCAAAACTAGATTCATTTTTTAAATCAAAACC
>CM070032.1:234559537-234571426 GCA_036250615.1 Ptychadena robeensis | reverse complement strand
TGGCTTCCAACTGTCCAGAGAATCAAATTCAAAGTCCTGTGCCTTGCTTTTAAATCACTCACACCTCCTGTCCTCCTTACATCTCCAACTGGTACACAAATACACCCCTAACCGCCCCCTCCGCTCCTCCAGTGACCTCCAGTGACCTACTAATGACATCACCGCTAATAACCTCATCGCACTCAAGGCTTCAGGACTTCTCTAGGGCCGCTCCTATTCCATCTCTCTCACCCCTAACATCACCACCATGCCTGTCCATACCCCCCACCTATTGTATACCTTGTTCCCCAACCTATTAGATTGTAAGCCTGTCTGGGCAGGGTCCTCTACTCCTCCTATGTCATACCTGTCCCTGTGTGTTATTGTGTGTTTGTATCTCTAATGTATTGTACAGCGCTGCGTTATATGTTGGCGCTATATAAATAAATGATAATAATAATAATGTATTGCACTACATTAACCCCTGCATCAGTGGATTGGCTCAGCATCCTGAGAACAGAGCATCCGCCGAGCAGGTAAGGTGTATGTGATCCGTCAGGACCCCCGCCAAGCACTGCGCTTAGTGTAAGGGGTCCTGGCGGATCAAACAACGCTGTGGAGACATGACCTAACATAAATAGAAAGCCAAAGGAGATAGAGAATGGAGGATTCACATAGTGACCTGGATAAAATGTAATTTTAAGTTTTCTTACTCACCCGCTCATGTTTCCATGATATCAGCTCTGGTTGTAGAATAAGCTGCTGGTCTTCTGGAAGAGATCCATCAAAGTGGCCAACCTGTATCCAATAGGTGACATTGTTTTCTTCAATTTGTGTTATCCAATTTACAATGTCCAGTGGGATGGGAAGATCTCCCTTTTCTTTAAAATGTATTTCTTTGTAATTCAGATCCTTGTAGTATACCGACTTTACATAGCGGCTGAGCTGGTAAGATATAACAAGGTCACTAGATACATTTGATAAAAATCACTATTTTCCAATCGGATCCCTGATCATTCCACCCTGGCTTTTATGGTGAGAACATTCTCTTCACATGATTTATAATAAACTAAAAAAAACTGACAATACATTTTCCTGACTTTACAAAGTTAACTTTCCTTAACTTTGATTTACTAAAAATGAGCTTTTGGAACATAAACTTTAAAGCAAGAGTTGTGGACACATTATACCTTCTCAATTACTAGATATTTCCACTGAGCACGCTTTAAAGGAAAGCCAAAGTATTATGGGCCAGGAAGATGGTAAGGTAGATAAAACCTTTCTAAGACATCGATGCCAAACTTCTTAAAGCAAAATTCTCGGCACACAGGTATTTACTGTATTTTCTGGCGTATAAGACTACTTTTAAAACCAGGAAAATCTTCTCAACAGTCAGGGTCGTCTTATACGCCGAGTGCTGAATTTTCTGAGCCAGAGGAGTCTGCCTGTCAGACATCGGAAGCGCCCCCTTATTCCCCCTCCCTCTCTCCCTCCTCAATGTGTGAAAGGAAGCCGATGTGCTCACTAAAGGCTGTGGCTCCAGTGGCTGAAACTGGTATTGCAGCTCAAACACATTAAAACACCTTCACTGTATCATGTGACATGATATCAGTTACATTTTTGATTGCAAATATTTTCTGAATTAAATGTATACAAATTGTGTCACTTGGATAACCAAAGGGAACTATTAATATGAAAGGTTGCAGATACGGGTGTGAAATTAGGAATGTAAATTACTTAAAAAAAATAGACCTATGTAAGGCCATGGGTCCACTGCCGTTTCCCTGAGCTGGCCAAAAGAATGACATGCGCCGGCACATTTGCCAGTGGACTTTCCGTGACTTGCAGGCAGTTTGCCCATGTCATAAGAATTTAAATTACCATATTGAAAGCAAATCTGATTTTTTTATTTTTTTATTTGGTGTATGTTGGAAGGGGTAGTCTTATACCGGGAGTATACCCCAAACTCTATATTTTAAGTGGAAAAGTTGGGGGTCGTCTTATACACCCAGTCGTCTTATACGCCGGAAAATACGGTACCTTTCTTTGCGCACTGCTGATATGTCCGTTCAAGGGTCTAGATATTTATGTTTGTAAAAAATATTTAAACCAAACAAAACATTTCATAGTGATGGCCGAACTGTCCGCAAGGCGGACAGTTCGGCGGCGAACATGGATGTTCGACCATCTTCTCGCCGGCGAGCAGTGCGGGTGTTCGACCCGCTCCGTTTGCCAGCGAGAAGATGATCTCTATGATCTCGATGATCTTTTCACTAGAAGACCGGGCATAAAGCCGGTCTCCTAGTGAAAAAACCGGGTCGGAGCAGGAAGTGACGTCAGTGACGTCACATCCCGCTCCAGGAACCAAGAACTATGCCTTCCAGTATGCATTCCAGGGACCGGATGTGACGTCACTGACAGTACTTGCTCCATTTTGCAATTGATCACCAAGCGCTTACCCCGAATGCGCATGGTGATCATTCGCAAAATTGGCTTTAGAGGTACAGAAAAAAAAATTTTTTTTGGAAAAAAAAAATTTTTGTTTTTTTTTTAAGGTTACACTTGTTTTCTTTTGATTTGGATTGGATAAAACATTTATAAAATATTTATCCAATCCAATCAAAATAAAACAAATGTAAAAAAATGAAAAAAAAAATCTAAGAAAAAAAAAAGTTTCTGTACCGCCCGCCGGATGACGTCATCGGCAGAGGAGAGCCGATCACGGAGATAGCCGGAGACCTCGGCTATTTCCGGAACGGCTCGTGTGCAGCCGGACACAGATCCCACTATCAGGAACGCTCAGCGCGAGCGTTTCTGATAGCGGGATCCACTTTGAGCTGGATTACAGAAAGACATTTCTATAATCCAGCTCAAAAGTAAAAAAAAAAAAAGATTTCAAAAAAGACCGGGGACCGGGTCCCGCCTCCGTGACATCACACGTCACTCCGGGACCCGGAAGAAGCCGAGGGAGAGATGACGGAGGGAGAAGATGGAAGATGGCGGCGGGAGAAGATGGCGGCGGCGGAGCAGGTGAGCTCCCACGATGTGCCCGAACCCAGTTCGGGCGTATCGATAGTCGCAGCTTCCCTTTGCCCGAACTGGGTTCGGGCATATCGCTAGGGAGGTTAATCCTTTGGCACCTGCATGTACTGGACTATTCTGCTGTGTATGAACCCTGCTGTGAACCAGGACTGTTTGGTTACTGCAGTTGTTGTACTGATCTGACTGACTGATCTCCACTTTGGCTATGGGTTCTTTCCTTAGGGGTCACTGTGCCTCACCTTATACTTAAGATGTTTGCTTTGTAATTTTTTTTCAGGTTCTTTGTGCTTATACTGCTTTTGTAAATAGGAGTATACACCATCCAATGCCTGGGCCAACATGTTGACTGCAGTATACACTCTGTATGGTGTCCTGTCATTCAAATATTTAGTATCCTCTTGAATGATACATGAGCTACAATTATGGATTGAATACAATAGTGTGTATGGTATAAGATGGTTCTTTAGCTCATTCTTTGAATAGCATTTATATTCAGTTATCAGAATGTCTTCCATTATTGGATCACCAGGGTGGGTAGAGGGGTTAATGCTGTAGAAATATTCCCGCATTCCCGGTATGGTGGGATTGGAAGATATATACACCAAACTACAGTTAGTAAATGCAGCATGTTCCTCCTCATGTGACCAAGACTCAGGAAGTATAAATGTTTTCTTCCAGTGATACGGGAGAGTTATAAGAAGAAATTTGATAAAAGTTCTGGTTAATGAGCCGCACATAATAATAATGTCACTAGTTGACATTAGAAGTTGTTGTGGAATGTTATCATAATTGTTTACAGACACCAGAACCTTGAATTCAACACAAATTTCATGATTAGTCAGATGTTTGCTGAGTTCCTGCAGCTCCCGCTCTCCATATCCATCATCAGATGTAATAATCCCAACCCAGTTCCACTTCAACCTTTCCAGTAGCTTCACTATGGCCACATATTGCATCTCATTATCTGGGACTGTCCGGAAGAAGTTCGGAAATGTCTTCCTATCACTCAGCAGAGTATCTCTGGCTCCGTAACTGATCTAAAAGAAAAAGAAATGTAAATGTATACAGGAAGCCGATGACCTTCCTTCTGCCGGAAATTGCAATCACAGGTCCGAATGGGGAGCAGTTAGCTATGTAATGCTCAGTAGGTGTTTTGCACTTTGGTTGTCTGCAGAAGACATTACTTTAACCAAAGGATATACTTTACAAGCTTTATTCTCCAACCCCTCCCTCTCTTTCGTAATCACTAAATTCTGTATACATATTTACTATTCCATATTTCCTGCTCCTAATGGCTGCTACAACACCCCTTCCACCGTGAAAGAAATGTGAGAAAGAAGATGGAGCTTGGAGAATGGGCTTATCAGTTTTTACTAGTGATCATGACATTCCAAAGGATGGAGGGGAATTTTTTCATATGGACACAATTAGAAGCTTATGATGCTATGCTCACGTCACCCTTAGAACACTGCCCAAAACTTAGTTTATAAAAGTCACTGTATGTCTGCATTAAAGATCGAAAGTACTTTTCATAGACCAAGGAGAGTATCTGAGTCGTCACTTCTCTGTCCATGCATGGCTTACATCTAATGGTTAATTTGGAAGCAATGAGATAAACTCAGAAGGGCTTTTTATTGCCCACCACAACACTTGTTTCAATTTGATGTATCAATAAAAGTTCCAAATTAACTTAGTGGACTGTCATGGATGAACCACGGTAGCAGTGGACCCACCACATCACCAGACACGTGTAGACAAAGGCACAGAGTCTAGGGCGTCCCCTGGTATTCACCAGAACACCCGGTAGTTAGTGATGGACTGTGGCAGACTCTGAGGTTGTGGACCTGAGCTACACTCACTGGCAACTGCTGACAGCAGGAGAGTCCAAAACATAGCACCAAATCAGCATACAGGGGGAAAGTCTAAAGGGCAGGCAATAGGTCAGGATGGGCAGCAAACAGACAGTCCAAAGGTCGGTAATGTTAACAGCAATTGGAGACAATCATCTCCTGGGTGGCAAACAGTCAAAAACCTCAGGCAGCTTCAAGTTGCCAGGCTCTTCCTTATATAAAGGGTCATGTGACTTGTTTGGTCAGGACTTCCAGGTGAGTATCCTTGGAAGTCCAGAAGTGGGAGTGCTAGTAATAACAGAGAAAATGCCAGAACCACTCAGCAGAGGGAGCAGGTAAACAGGAGCCCAATAAAGAGCCTTCGTTACTACCACGAGCAGAGGGAGCCGATCTTCCATAGGTCTGTGTCCTCTGTGGTTTGGGACATTATTAGTAGAGATGGTCGAATTTTTCGACTTGCAAACTTTGTGAGCTCATTGCAAAGCCCCTGAAAATGGTATCATCACCAAACTTGCTGGAGGTGTAGAGAAGGGTTAGAGGAACATTTGAAAAAAAAAAGTTTTGCTCTAGCACATGTAGTTTTTGCATAAATTAAGTTCAAAGTTAAAGTCGAAATTCCGATTTTCGAATTTTTTACTTGACTTTGAACTTAATTTGTGAAAAAACTATTTGTGTTAGAGACATACTTTCTTTTTTGCAGTATACCCCCAACCCTTCTCTACATCTCCAGCAAGTTTGGTGATGATACTATGCTCAGGGGCTTTGCAATTAAGTCGAAACTGGCGAAATGGTCGAATTTTTGAAAAAAAATTCGACCATCTCTAATTATTAGTCACAGATCGTTGAGCTCTATCGAGATCTCTGGCAGTGGACATTTGTTTCTGTCTCTTAAAGGTGTATTTGTTTCCAAAATAACAAACACTAATTGTTAATGGCCATTTTCACGGAAAATCAACAGAATTTCATAAGGGGGCTAAATATTTTGGCCTCAACTGTATGTTATGATATAATGTGTCTTTGTGATGGTGTTATATATAAACAATGTAATCTAAGCAAAGTCTGGCAGTGCACTTCACAGGTCCTTGATACATTGGGTGGGTCTTACCTGAGTATACCCATAAAGGTCCAGCAGCTGAGCCATTTGGATGGAGGTGTCAGAGCCGACATCCCCGATGAAACCAGCCACAGTATCCCGCTCCATACAGGAATAATTTGGGGCCAGCTTTGTATATCCAGATAAGATCTGCAGAACATCTTTGATGGCTTTGTTCACATCTTTACAAGAATCATACACATGATATCCCAGAGTCACATTGGGCAGAATACCCTCGTTGTGGTTTATCTTCATAATAGCAAAGACAAAAGCCAGGAGATGTCTGTATTCTCTTGTACAAACTCTGCAGGACATAATTTATAAAGATTTAGGTTTGGCTACAGGTCAGTTGTAGAAAACATGCATTGTATTCTATTCCAATTCCATTCCAATGTACTTCAGCACATGTGTTATGGGTCAAATAGCTATAAGCACAATCAATGTAGTTTCACCTGCACACTGGGTTGGAGTAAATTGTACAAATGTTATAGTGAACTGAATAAATTACATTTTCTGATAAACTCTGGCCGCTGGATGTACACACCTTTTGATATTTGATATGTTAACGGTCACTTTTATTATATATTCACATGTCTATAGACACAATCACCTATTATTTTAACTTGCTGACTTGAGCTTGTGAGCTGACCCGTTTGGACAGTCCACACTATGTATATGTATAAACACTTCCTCTTTACTGCAAGTGGGGCACTATTCTTCTGCTTTGATCGATGACCTACATTTTTGGACCCTTGACATTGGCTGTGGTTCTTCACAGTGGCCCCATGTTCTCCCTGCCGGACTCCACGGGGTACAAGCTCGGATACACATATACAGCACATTTGAGATGGGTAAGTGGATTCTGACCCAATTCTTATCATGAGTTAAAGGAAGTATATATACAGTGAATACATTTCTGAGTATTTTAATTACCCAGGCATCCGTCCTTAATCAACCCCCCTGATGAAGATACATTTTGAAACACTTGTTGGGGTATGATGTTTTGAAATATTGAACAAACCGATCGGATGTATCCGCTTGCTATACTCAGCCGGATGTATTATGACATCAAGGAATAATCACATTAAAGACAAGACTTTTAACACACCTTTGAGGAACTCTTTATGGACCCTATTTATTTAGCAATCCTTATCTTTGCGACCTTTAAAGTCCCCTCGTCTTTGCTATTTTGTAAAGAAAATTTGGTGTCTGCTCCAAAGACTGATCCTCAAACTTTCTTAAAAGTCTTGTGGCACTCCATGACTCCATGTCATTGCATCCCTATGCCGGCATCCCCATCCTGTTTGGTGCATAGAGACTCAGGAGTAGTGTTGAGCTCGAATATTCGAATGCCGAATATTTTTCGCGAATATCGGCAATTCGAGAATTCGCCAATATCTCGAATATCTCGGCGGATATTCGCAATTCCGAATATTCGCAATATGGCCATGTATTGCGAAAATAATATTCGCATTGCGATAATAAACATAGCATGTGACCATTCATTTTAAAGATTTTCGCGATGCGAATATTATTTTCGCAATGTATGGTATTACCGCGAATATTCGAATTTCCGAATATAGAATCGAATATTAGTAGAATTATTCACGAAATATCACGAATTCGAATATTGCCTATGCCGCTCATCACTACTCAGGATGGGTTGCATCAGGGGTGACTTTCCCTTCCTAAGTTTCATGAGATTTCAAGACTGCCAGAGATCCCTGCACATTGTACTGTGTAAGATTTCTGATACCCAATTCCCTACTGGTGGGAGTTGTTTCATCTGCCAGTACCTGAGATAGTGGTGGTGTGTCCGGGAGGGACCAGCCGCTAAGTCTATTGCTATATATGGTTCTCCATTGTCATGTGAGAAATTATTTATTACTGTATTTTTCGGACCAAACGCATCCAAAGTTTTGGGGAGAAAATTAGAAGAAAAAAAAACACAGCCATTCAGATATCAAGTGAATATACAGGATGTTCCAGCAAAGTAGGCATGACTGGACCATGCAGTATTCACTCTATATTCCTCCAGCCAGTGCCAGATGAGAGGTCTTCGACATTTTACAATCTGGCACTGAACAACTTACCCATGAACAGCTATTTACATGTTGGAGGAGATATAATTCTGTGTCACAAAATGTATTTATTACAATGCAGACCATGTAATTGTAAAGTGTGTCTCTCCATAAGTTGGTCAGTGTGTTCAGAGAATGGGTACTGCTAGAGCTAATGCGGATAAGATCTGTTCTTGGCAGTGGCTTTTTGGCTTTGCGGGAGGGAACGTAACACATTTCTGCCTCATGCATGAAATGCAAAGCTATTGCTCCCAGGATAGTTGGGACAAACAAATATTGTTTTTTTTTTACATAATCAGTCCATAAGACGCAGGGACGCTTTCCCATTCTATGTGCTTTTTTTCAATTACTACTAGCTCTATAGCTCACTCCTCCTGGGTCACTGCATTCTGGTATACGTATATTGCCTGTGTAGCCATAGACTTTGTTTACAAGAACTGAATAAGAAGACTAAACAGATTTTGTAATTTTTTTAAGGTGCCCATACATGTTTAGATTAGTGGCAGACTTCGCTGCAGATCGACCGACGTGCATGCTCATGGTGGTCGATCTACCGTGAAATCAGCCGCTAAGCTAAAGCTTTAGGGTGCAATTCACCATCCCAAGTTAACTTGGGCTAAGGTAACCTGCAGTCAAACAATCGGTCAGGGGGGTGGGAGGCTTGTTGTCTCAGCAGGTTCCCCAGTGTCTAACCATCAGATTTTGCTGTTCGTGAGAGGCGGGGAATTTGAATCTGCCTGCGAACAGGCGGAACGTCAGACTTCTTTATAAAGTCCGCCCGCTCACGGATGGACCTGGCCAAGGTTCGGCCATCACTAGTGCTCACATATAAACCCCTCTCCCCTTGGTTTATACTTGAGTCAGGTTCCCACTTACCTGTCCAGGTGTTCGCTAGTCTCCCTGCAGGCTCCGGTAGCCTGTGGGTGATCCGATGACTGATCTCTTCTATCTGCTGCATTCCCAAATTGGACTTTGCTGGTGAAATGTAAACAAACTTGAGTGACACTGCCATCTTGTGGACATTTTGTTAATTTTCACTAGAGATGGTGGAATTTAATTTTGTAAATATATATTACAGACTGTCTTTTCAGTTTGAGAAGATTTTTGTGTTTTTTTTTTTATTTAATATTATTATTAAATGTAATGTAATATGATGTTTACTAGGCAAATTGTGGCATGTTACAGGCCTACAACATTTTGTTTTAATAAAAAATTAAGGTACGGATATCTAGACCTCAGTGAAATGCCCAGGAGGTTGAGAAACTACCTGGGTTGATTCTACATAGGTGAAGAATTGTTGTAGAAAAAAGCTTAGTATGCTTCACAAACTCCAACATGTATTAGTAAACATTTCTTACATACATATATGGATGTAGATCACCCCAGATATCCCCTGATGACTCCATAACATAAAAGGGCAACTGCGGTGATGCTGTTCCTTGTCTGCTTAGACATACTTGAACTATAAAGTCATTTGATCTTGTATTATATTCTCTCTCTACTTATCTCCCAAGAAAGGGGATTTATTCTGCAGATAACACACAGAGATAGACCAATGGGGTGGACACCACAGATGGAGTTTAGTCTTGTCCGGCTTAGGTAATGGTGTTACATAAAGTTATATAACCTTGTGTCTCACTGTTCAAACTAGAGCCTAAAATTCTTGTTTATGGAACTGTATTTAAGTGATGAACATGCATATTATTTACATTTGAATGATTTTTAACTCCAACAGTCACTGGGCTCTGGAGGTGAATTTTTGGGAATGTATGTAGTGTGTTGGGGTGTTGGCATTGGATAAACCAAACAAATGCTAACATTAGGCAAGTGGAGGGTTGGCTATACAACTGTTTGCTTGGAATGAATTCATTGGAAGTGCAGACTGTAACTGAGTACTTCACATCCTCTCACATACAAAGTGTTCCTTCGTGGATGACTTACGCTGAACACATGCAATTATGAAATAGATTTTCCTTTACACGCCATTGTGTCATTCCAGAATGAACAGCAAATATTCCTCCCATCATGATGTCTCCTTCCTGGAAGTATCCATACTCAAATGTATACTCAATCACATTGAGACTGCAGTGATGAGCAGAGTTCTGGGTGTCAGATGAGCAGGGGGTCACACACAGAGACAACACTAAGAGCAACTCTAGTAGACAAGTCAATGGGGCATGAACACATCTCTGGTAGACTTGTCTCATGTCTTCTTCTTCTTCCAGATTCATCATCATGACAGACACACAGAATTCTGACACCTGATATCAGGACTGAGGGAAGATGAGACAGTGTCGGGTTTTTATAAAGGATAAAGTTATTATTTTTACTGATATGGAATATAAATACAGCAGAATATCAATTCTAGAAACTGAAAATAAGAAAATTGTTATGGAAATGTTACTATTATTACACAATGTAAATCCAGCACCGGTGTACACATCTTTATCACACAATGTCTGATGTATTAACATTTACAGTGCCAGAGATTTTAGTTTTATTACAAATATATAAGGGTATAGAGTGGTAATAAAAGAACATTGGGACATCTACAGACACACAACGCTTGGGATGATGGAGATTTCCTTCCTATTTAAAGTCTTCTCTTCTTAGGCCCTGATGTACTTGCAGAAACTGCCAGTAAAATAAAACTTACTTTCTGTGTTGATGTAGTAATAATGCTGCTCTGCTTCCAAATTCAGAGCAGAGTTAGCAAAACGTATGTAGCTTGTGCCAATTTTAATAATCTTGGAATGAAAAGAAAGATTTGCAGTTAGTGTGTTTTCAGTATTTTTACTGTTGCAGGCAAGAGTCAGGGTGGGCAGCAAATGGCAGTGTCAGTGATGTAAACAGCAATCTATGTAAATCAGAGCCTGGGTAGTAGAGAGCAGAAGATCTTTTTGTTCCGGCAGCTACTAGCTGCCAAATACTTCCTTATGTATGGGGTCATGTGACCTTAATGCACAGGAATTCCATGTGAGGTTTCAAGGAAAATCAGAAGGGGAGTGCAATTGAAGATAAAAGATGTCTGATGAAATAACCACCAGAGTGATTAGGAAATAAAGGAACCAGATCATGGTGTATTGCTGTCACTACCAACTGAGGGAGCCAATATTTAACAAAAGGTCTATATCTTCTGTGGTCTGGAAAGGGGAGCAGCAGAACAGGGGTAGGGCACTTCTGAAAGTATTGATCGCTTGGTTACACTGCGATCTGTAACAACATGCCAGTCAAATCATCACCATTGAGGTTTTCAAGCTTTTATATGTGAGGCACCAACAGACATCCACCTTGTATTCTCTTCCCAAGATGCACAAGTCCATTACTGACTCTCCCAGGAAACCCCATAGTCTGTGGTCATGGGAATCTCAACAATCAAGCAAGTAAACTGGTCAATTTCTATCTAAGACCACGTGTATATGCTTTTTCATCAAATGCTCTGGATAATCTGGTTATATTGGGGGCATTAGAGGGGATAAAAACTCCATGGGGGTATTATTATTGATAATAGATGTTGAAGCTCTTTATTCAAGCATCCCCCACCAGAAGTGACTCAAATTGGTATGTTCTTTTCTATACACTTCTGATGAAAAATGAACCTTCAAATAGCTTGATTCTACAATTACAGGACTTACTACTATACTATAAAATAACATATTTTTGTTCTACAGGTTTAGGGAGTAGCAATGGGCACTACCTGTGTGCCATCGCATTCCAACCAAAGATTATGTTCTATAAGAGGTACATTGACATCATCCTCATTTCATGGACTAGTACTAAACAGAGGAAACAACAAACAAACATATTGTTCCCCCTTGTTACATTAGGTGTGCCAACATCCCCA
>CM070032.1:234471110-234506422 GCA_036250615.1 Ptychadena robeensis | reverse complement strand
ATGAGACGAGTCTGGAGATGCCCCATAGGAACATTCTGCTGCCAGCCATATCCTCCAGCATGAACCGCTGTGGCGTAGGTCATAGTGGTGTGGGGGGGTACATTTCTTTGGGGGGGCCACACCGCCATTAGGTACCGATATTAGACGACCTCAGACCCCTTGTGAGACCATTTGCTGGGTGCGGTTGGCCCTGAGGTTTCCTCCTAATGCAAGAGAATGCTTAAACCTCATGTGGCTGGATGTGTCATCCAGTTCCGGAAGGCGAAGGCATTGATGCTAAGGACTGGCGGCACCTTCCCCCGACCTAAATCACATTGGGCACATCTTGGACATTCATGTTTTTCTCCATTCACCAACGCCATGTTGCACCACAGACTGTGCAGTTGTGAGGAGATCCCCTCAGGAGACTAGCTGCCACCTTCAGGAGCATTGCAAGCCCGGGCATGCTTTTTTGTAGTATAACACGCCCCACTCTTCTCTACTTTAGCAGCAAGTTTGGTGATGATCCATGGTCAGGGGCCTTTGCAATTACTTGAATCGTCAAATCACAATTCTTTTTAAAACATTCGCGCCTCTCTATTTTACTTGTAAAAGTGTTTATTGATTAATTGTTAGTGAATGATGAAAACTTCATGCCAGGTCCGTTGCGCGAACAGGCCGATCTCCTGTTTGCGGGAAGATTCAGAATCCCCACACATGTTCAATGGGAAATTAGTAATTTGCCCATCAAACCCAGACGGTCCTAGACCTTTATCCCGCAGGTGCCCTTACTAGCAATACATTACCAAACACTTGTCGCGGCTGGGACATCACACAGTGGGAGGGGTTTGTCCTAAATAATATAGAGTGCTCATATATGGTGTGCCCGTGAGGTGTAAGTCCACTTAAAAAAATGAAGTATAGATACCAGAAAGCACAACATACACTTTCTAACAAACTACCCTCCCTCAATGATTTCAGGGGGATACGGCTTCTTTTCTTGGATTGAGTTACAATCAACAAACCTAATCTTATTTTATATTCCACAAGTCTGTACAAGATAATACAGACTCTCCTGGCTTTTGTCTTTGCTATTAATGAGATAAACACGTATACGGATATCTGTTCTGGCCCAATGTGACTCTGGGATTACCCGCTATGACTCTTGTCATCATATAATAAAGCTATAAAGATGTTCGCAGATTCTGTCTGGATATAAGAAGCTGACCCCAATTATTCCTGATGGAGAGGATACGGTGGCTGGTTTCATCGAGATCTCATTCGATTCTGACCCCTCCCCCAAATGGCCCATCTATTGAACCTGTATGGGTACAACCCATGTAAGACCCCATGTATCCAGGACCTTTAGAATGTAATAGACGTTCTTAGAGTAAATGTTTTAATTATAAAAACCATCCAAAGTTGGGCTTTAGGACTGTGGTAGCAGATCTGGTATATTTTGTGAGACTCCTTACATGTCTAAGAAATTGAAAAGTAGAAATTGTCCTTCATTCTCTGCTATTTCAGGATCTATTTTGTACTGATTCTCTTATCCTGACATCTATTTCTATTGTGTACTTCTTACCCCTGCATTGAATACATTAAATACCCCGAAAAACTTTATGATCCTGTACATTAAGCCGATCTATCACCAGGAAATTAAGATAAGAAGTCACGATATAGGGAGAATGGATAAAAAAATCTTACCTGTAATGAGTAATTTAAGAAGGTCCCCTGCAGCTTCCCTCACTTCCGACCCTAGTGACGTATAGCCGTGGTGATCCGTCACAAGAGCGAAGTGTTTGCCCGGGTAATTCTGCTCACCTACCCAGGAGCTCCATACACCTACTGGGCCTTCCAAAAAAAAATAATCATTAGCACACACTCCCGGCAATATTGCTTTCCCTAAATAACTCATAAACATTCCCTTATTTATTTCTCTGCTGTTCTTGTTCATTACCACCGGGCGGTCCTCCGCTTCAACACAAGTATTTAATTCCAAAGGAAAAATCTGCAGTCCGAAGTAAATCATAAGTTTGCTTTATTTACGTACGACATACACGTGTAAACAGCATAATACAGCCCCCCCCCCATGATAACGCATTTCACTCATTGGGCTTAATTTATAGCATGTATGGGCTAGTGATGAGCGACACCAAGTTGTTACCGGGTTCGGGTGACCGGGTCCAGCAACATAGAAATTATTCATGTGTTCACCCAAGCCCCGAGTACCATGTAAATTCAATTGTAAGTCACTACACTGTCTGTAACAAACCCATTCATTGTTTGGTGACATTCCCAAAAAAGGACAGTTTCCTATTGCGCCTGCATATCTGTGGGTCACCTTTACGGCCTGTTTTGTCTTGTTCAGGCCATAGAAACTAATACAATGCAGTGCTGACAAAAATTTATGCAGTTCTTCAATTGACTGTAAGAAATTCAGTTATCTTTCTTCTGCCTTTGCAGATTTTAACAAAAAAACACTCATCCCTCTCGCACCAGGTCCACGTATGTAGCCAACAGCCTTGGTCCGCAAATCCTCCCCTCTGATCATCCTTCCTCCCGCCACGTTGAAGGCATTCCAAACCATAGATCCCCAACCAACTCGGATATTCCAAGGAGCTCTTTACATCTCCCAACTTACATTGGCCCAATCACCCACCCAGCACGCTGGAACAGGGAACTGAGATATTGTGTCCTGAATTCCTTCACAGTCCCAAGAAGAACTACAGTGAGATCAAATAATTTGTTCACGAGTAAGACGAGATTAGACACGTTTCTAAATCAGATTGAGGAAATCGGAAGAGGAGGTGGTAGTCGGTTAGTTTCAGTGATCCACACTGGGAGGTGAAAGAATGTATTCAAAAGAGGAGGCATGCGCAGACCGCATCAGGCAGGAAGAGGCATGGTGTGGCAAAAGGTAAAAAGTCGGGCCACACAAGTAGTTTCTGTCGCCGGAGCATGTAACTAACTACCGCTGCGGAAATCTGCCTTGCCAAGGCAGGAGTTTCCGTCCGTATGGTGTTTTTGTTTTTACGGGATGTGCGGACAACAAAGTGTGGTAGTTTGTAACATGTGCAGATACCATGCCAATCAAATGTTTGAGAGCGCAGCTTCACCGTCATACCATGCCAATAAATGTTTGAGAGCGTCAGCTCACAGGGTGTAAGACACGATATCCGACGACAAATATTTCTCATTCAAATTTTCTTTGTAAGATTGCCGTGCCCCATCTCACAGCGTGGCTGTTGGTTCTCCCCAATAGACTGTACAGTGTCACGAACCCAGACTCGGTATGTACAATGAGTTCCGCTCTTCTGATACCAGATGAAGACATTGGTGAACGTACTCGCGTGCATGGTTGTTACGTGTTATTGTGTTGCTCACCGACACAAAGTTCAACTACCTCATCCACAGGTAACCTATGAATGCTGGAAGTGCGAGAGGTGAGGTGGAAGCGACCAGATCCTGCTATTGCATGGGAACCTTGTCCAGCGAGTTCCATCACGTTATCAGTATTTGACCAGGGGTCTCAGCGTGATGGTGTGCCGCTGGTGGTGTCAGGCAACTTTCCTACATTTAATGGCATAGCACAGTGGGGCGAATTAATGGAAGTTGGCGTGGATTGGCATTGGGTTTCCCGCGTTTGCCCAATGACTGATGGGATGATGTCCTTGTGCCTCACACACCACGATTGTGTCCTGTGATGGCGGAGATATCCATGGTCCCTGTTCCCATGGTGTGCTATGAGCCCTCAGGGCATTTAGTTATGTCCCGGCTGGCATGCACCTTGGACAGCCCGTACCGTTTCCTCCGCCTGTCTGACCTCTGTGGCCAACACACGTGGACCATGTGGCGCATCCATGTCTCTTGTTTTCATGTTATTCCGTCCCTATTGACCGTGCTCTCCTCGCTCACGTTGATACCACATGTGGATGTGCGCTCTGGTTACCACCCGCTGGCTTAGCCGTTACATTCCTCCCAGTGTGTGCTCCCAGGAGGCCCATCTTACCGGTGGGTTTTTGCCACAATTCGCTTGGCTTCCGTGCAGTCTGCCACTAACCACCTCTCCTAGTACGCTGCGTCGCTGTCGCGTGGACTCAATCCAATTTTGTGGCTCCGATTACCGGATTTAACTCATCGCCTGTCGGGTCCGTCATGGCTGGGTCCGCGCACCCGCATCAGCGGGGAGATGCGGATGAATGGATGATGGGAGGACCCCTTGCTTGTGGGATTGTGTCTGGGCTACGAGGCGGAGCTGGGATGTGGTTGGATGGATTGGAATGGTGGAATGTTGGGGGATGATGATGCATGACTGATGAGGGGGTGGGATTGCGGTTGGCATGGGGATGCTGGGTTGCTGGTCTGTCTTTTGTATGGATGGGAGGAATGGCCATTGGCTGTATGGGATGATGGTTACATATGGATTGATTGATGGGTGATGTGGATGAATATGTAATACATGGGACATGGTTGGATGACTGGTCCATGTTTGGGTGTGTTGTGGATGGGGATGTGGATGAATGCATGACATGTCTGTATGGTCGGATTGGTACATGGTACATAACTTGTGGGGATGGTGCTGTTATGTGTTAGGCTGGACTTGGGGGGATGTGTGCTGGTTATTATGGAGGCATATATGGTGTGACATGTATGCCTCTGTTGGGCATGGATAGGATGGACATGGAATTAGATGATGATGGTGATGGATGATTGGATGGACATGGGCCTGTTTGACATGGACATGCTGGTACAGGTTGGGATGACATGGGTCAGTCATCATTGACATGGGATGATGGATGATTGGGATGTGGCTGATGGGACATGTGGGGGGATGGAACATGAATTTGCTGTACATGTATTGAGTGGTGATATGTGGTATGCATTGAGGTGTACATATGCTGGTGAGGAGGTGACTCTGAATATGGGTGATGTGCTGATGGGACTGCTGGGCGCCAATGATGATGGATTATGTGTGGGGGATGGACATGGTGTTTTGGTGGGGACCCTGGGACATGATTACCATGGATTTGGGGGATGGGGTGGGAATGATGGATGATGGATGGGATAGCATGGTTGACAATGGTGATTGGGGGGGTCTGTAATTGGTTTTGACATGTGATGTGGATGGTGGGGTGACTGTGTGGGCATTATGTCCTGCCTTTCTCTGGTTTCCTGTCTGTCCTGGGGTTGAGCTCTTCCTCTTGCTCTGGCCCGTATGTCTGGGGCTGCTGTCCCTGGGTGCATGTGTATGGGGGGGATGGGTTGGAATGTGATCGTGATAGCCGGGATAGGGGGTATGGATATGGGCTGGATATGGTGCCTGTGCCATACTGGCTGCGGTCTGGAGAATGGAGAATGGGGACCTTTTCATATTGTTGCCTTGGTGGTGTTTGGTTGGGTCATGTGGATAAGGTCTTATGCCTATTCTCTTCTGACATGTGGTCCTGTTTACTGTAACTTGTTATGATGTCTGATTTGATGTGCCCATTTGATACTGGTCCTCTGGTCTTTGTGCACCCTTTTTTGATGGTTTGGCATGATTGGCTATGTGCATGGATATGGGGATGATAGTATGGGTGATGTGACATGTGGTTTGCCCGTGTTATTGGGGGGATTCTTGGGGGACCTTGATTGTGTGGATGGGGTGGATGAGATGACATGTATGATGGTTCGTTTTATTTCTGTGCGGTTTTGGCCAGTATGTTACATACATGGGGTCATGTTGTGCTGGGCCCTGCTTGCTCTGTGCTGCTAGCTGGTCTGGGTGCTGCTGCTTGCCCTGGTCTGTGTGCAGTCATGTTCTGGGATGGCGGGCCTGGGGGACCTACATGGCATGCTTGGGTATGCTGGTGACTAGAGGATACATGTGGGACATGGGGGGGCCATAATTATATTGATGTAATTGTGTGGCTGAGACTGTGTGCTGTCTATGTGTGCTTTCTGCTGCATGTGGGTGGCTGGTGGTGCCCTCTCTCTGCCTTTGATTGTGAGGGTGGTCCATGTGTGTTTGATGCTTGGTCATGCCTGCGCTGGGGGGGGTGGAGGTTTTTTGTTGGCGCCTATCTTGTTGACTTGTCTTGTGCCCCCTGTGTGCTTGGATCCCTTGCAGTCCTCTTGTTGATGGCACCTGGGGGAATTGGTTACCGGACTGATGGTGACATGGGTGTTTCTGGGTGTGAATGATTGGATGATGGATGGGGTGATGGGGCTATGTCTGATAGTTGGGCCATATGGGACTGGTCGGTCTGCTGGTATGCTGGTTGCCCCCTGTGTTGCTGCCCTTATGGATGGATGCTTCCACCACAATTTGTGAATCGTTTAAAAACAAATTTGGACAAACAAAATGATGCTGCTTCTTATGCTACATGAATGACATTATGGGTATATGGATATTGGGGATGGTGGAGTTGATGTGTTAAGGGGATGTGACCGGGGGGGTGCATGTATCTGCTTGCCTAATTGGGTGCTTGGCATCTCTGGGGTTACATTCAGATTATGATGGAATGGGGAGGACCTGATGGTGTTATGGATGGATGGGTTGCTGTTATATGGGACTGGGGTGCTGATGACATGGTTGGATGGGTGGGATTGGTGGATGATGGCTGTGTTGGGTTGTACATGTGGGGATGTGTATGCTGCCGGATTGGTGCTGGATGATTGATTGGCTGGGACTGGGCATGATGATTATGCTGGCTGCTGGATGGGGGATGTGGCCTGGGTGATGACAGTGTGGTATGGCGGGGGTGGTCTTCATCTGCTGCCTGCTTGGGTGATGTAGGATGGCATTTATGGATGCTGGGCATGGTGACTGGGGTGGATGGCATGGATCATGACTGAGGCTGGTTTTGGATTTGTGATTGGAATTGTGTTTTGCATATGTTACATGGGGTGATGACAACATTGTGTATGGTCGGGATTGGGGGGGATTGTGACCTGATGTATGACAATGGGATGATGGTTGATGGATGACATGATGGGCATAATGATGATGATATGGGGATGGGGAACATATGGGGGGGACATGTGCATGATGGATGGGATGACTGATGACATTGATGATGATTTGTTATGCTGGGGATGCTGATGTGGGAATGCTGGGCATGCGCATGGGGTGTATGATGGGGGTGGTTGGCTTACCTGTGGGTGGCCCTTCCCTTACTGTGCTTTTTTTTTCATGGGGGCTTCGTTGTGGTCTTGTTTTGGCTTTTGGTTGGGTGGGCTGTGTCCTTTCTGCTGCTTACCCCTGCTCGGTGTGCTGCTGCTCTGGTTGAGGTGCTGCGGGTTCTGTGGCTGCTGCCTGTTCGGCTGGCTGGGCTGCTCCTTGCCTGTAGTTCCTGTTTTACTTCGGGGCTGCCCTCTTGTGGTTGGTGGCTGGGGTGCTGGTGTGGGTGCTTGGGGCTGGCTGTGCTGCTTTGAGCGGCTGGCTTTTATTTGCGCCCCTTCCCTGCGGTGGATGCGCTGGGGCTTGATTACATTGGGAGTTTACATGGATGTGATGTGATATGTGTATGGTACATGATGTGGGAATATGACATGTACCATGATGATGTTGGATGGGGGACATGGCCTGCTGGCTGCTGCTTGGGCCTCTGTCGGTGTTTGTGTTTTCCTGTGTCTGTTCTCGTCCCTTCTGCTTGTGTGCCTGTCTGCCCCTGTCTTTGTGTGTGGGTCTGCTGGGGCTTTGCTGGGGCTGGTGGGCTGGCCCCTGCTGTGCCTGCTTGTGGGCTGGTGGCGACTGATTGCTTGGGCCGTGGGGGCTGATAGTCCCTCTTGCTCGCAGGGTACATATGGTGTACATGGATAACATTTTTGTGCAATGTGGGTGGTAAATATGAGCTATGTACATGTGGGTGTGATGATTGCGTTAGATGGGGTAGAACATTATGGGATGTTGATGTGGGACATAGTATGGGGGTGGGGGACACATGAGGATACATGATGGTCTGGATGTACATGTGTGGTAATGGGAGATGATGATGGATGGATGTGGGGATGACATGGGTGGGTGTGGATTCATGATTACATTGGGTTAATGTGTGGGTGGGGTTGACATGTGATGTGATTGATTGATGATGGATTTATTGGTGGGTGGTGGTGCTCTTTACATTATGGGTCTGGTCATATATTGCTAGTGATGGACCTCTTCATTCACATTGGTCTGGTTACATGGTGTGATTGGTCCTTGGGCTGGGTGTCTTCTTGGTGATGCCTGCTTCTTGGCCCTGCGCTGGCTGGCTGTCTTCTATGATGCTGGGGGTCTTGGACCTGTGGTATTTGGCTGTCTTTTCTTCCCTGCTTTTCTTGCTGTTTTTCTTTGCGCCACAGTTGCTCTCTTGCTTCCTTTTGGGTCTGGTGGGTGAGTCGGGCCTGGGGGCTGCCTCTGTTGTGCGCCTGACCTGTATGTGCATTTGTATGCTGGGTTGCCTATGATGATGGTGCTTATAGTTGATGGACCTGTACCATGCTGCTTCCGGCTGGACATGATGAGGTGGTGACATGACATGTGGTGATGTATTGGGGGTTACATGGGATGGGGGGGTGGTGTGCTTGGGAGAGTATGACCATTGATGGGTATTGGGAATGTGATGCATGGCATGGTGGGGTGGACATGTATGATTGGGATTTGGATGGGGGGGGTGTACATATGCTGGCTGGGGGGTGCGTGATGGATGGGTGGCTTAATGGATATGGGTGGGCTGTAGGCTGCGAGGCGGCTGGCGGGGCCTTTTGATGCTGCTCCCCTGTCTGTTGTCTGGGTGATGTTGGATGTATCTTGGGATATGGCTGGCCTGATGGAATGGCACATGATGGGAATTGGATGTAATGATTACATGGAGGGGGCGGTATTCCATGATACATTTGTAGCATGGTGGTGATATATAATATGGCTACATGATGGGATTGGGGTTGATGGGTGGGGGTGACATGATTGGTGATGGGGGATTTGTTTGATGGATACATTTGCTTTTGGGTGGATGCATGTGGGGGTGGGTGCTACTGTGGGATGGGGATGATGGGTCCATGTGATACATTACTTGTGAACCTGATGGTGATTGGATACAGGGTGATGTGTGGCCTACAATGGTGGATGGGGACATGCATGGGGGATTGGGTGGGATACATATGAGGGATGGCATTGTGGGGATGTGGGGATGGGGACTGAGGATGGATGTCTGGAATGCTGTGGCTATGGTTATCCTATGGTGGTGGGACATGGTGGATTGGGCTTGATTGATGTGTGTGGTGGGTTGCCGAGCCTGGCTGCTTTCCTGGGTATGTCCCTGTTGGCCTGGGGTGCTGGCTGGGGGGATGTGGGTACATCATTGGGTATGTACCCTGACATGATGCATGACATGACCTGCTGTTGTCTTGAGGGTTGCTGGGACATGTGGGTGATGATGGTGGTGACCTGACACATGGGGGATGAGTGTTATAGTATTGGGGGGTATTATTGAGATCATGCTTGGGGGTTACATGACATGGTTGGGGTATGGATGGGCTTTGGGGTGACATGCTGGATATGTGATGTGGGGCGTATGCTCTGTGGGGATGATAGGATGGTGTGCTTGGGGGGGGGGTTTGTTTAGTGTTCATGTGTTTCTTGACATGCTGATTTATGGGATGCTTTCTTGGGCTGGCTTTCTGGGTGTGGCTCTTTGACTGTTCTGCTCTGGCGGTTTCTTTGGTTTCATCGGGCTCTTCCTGCATGATCCTGGCTTAGCTGGTCTTGGTTTAGCTTTCTCTTTCCCTGGCTGATCCATGATGTGTGATGGGTGTGGATGATGGTGGGTATTGGTATGGTGTGATGGCCATATGGAGGATGATTTGTGGCTATATGGCTGATGGGACATATGTGACATGGGGGTGGGATGGTGGGACATATGAATGGTGATCATTGAATAGTATGTCTATGGGGGGTGAGGAGATATGGGTGAGATGGTGGGGTGGGGGATGTACATGGTCATTGGGTTCATGATTGAATTCGCCTGTTGCTTTGGCTGCGCTCTTGAGCTGTGGGTGCTGGGGTGGCCTGTACCTTGAGTGATTGTACCTATGGATGGGATGGATGGGACCTGCTGGGGTTAACATGGATGGTGTGATAATGGGATGTGGATGTTTACCATGATGCTACATTGATGGATGTGATTGAGCATATGGGTTATGGGTTGAATATGGTGGACAATGGATTGGTGGTGATGACATGGGCATTGGTGATGGGGGATGGATGGAGGGGACATGATGGGATGGTGTGTGTATGTGGCAGGGATGGGATGTTGGGATGATGATACATGGTGCCATGCCCATGATGGTGGTGGACAATGATGTGACAGGGGATCTGGATGTGGTATGATTGGGGGTTCTGGGATTGGGGTGGACATGGTATCATGTGGGATGGTTGGGTGGGATGCGATGTGACTGATACATGGGGCATGATGGGGTTGTGGATGGGGGGGACTGTGATGATGTGGCATGATGGGGGGTATGGATGGGGGGATGGTTGGGATGGCATGGGTTATGGGATGGGGTACATTATTATATGGGGGACATTTGGATGATCGGTGGATGGATGGCTGGATGGGGTATGGGTTCATGTTGTTACCATTGTCAAAAAAAAAAATGGTGGATAGTGTTTTTGTATTGTGGGGATGCTGATGGGTCTACAATGGATTATGATCGTATTAGGGAGGGCTGCTTTGCTCATGTGTACCTGCTTGTTTGACTTCTGGTTGCGCGGCGGCTGGGCCATGGTCCTAGGACCTGCTGGATTCCCTGTCTGCTGTGTCTGGGTGTGCTGGGTACTGGGTTGGGTGCATGATGTCCCTTGACATGGGATGGGACATTGTTTTTCCCTGTTGATGAGGATGGTGTGATTATCCTAAACATTACATGCATGATATGTGGCCTATGGGCTTTGTGATTTGATACATGCGGGACATTGGGGAATGGATGTCATGTGATGTGGATGGGGGTATGTACTCCGTGGGAACATTTTTGAGACATGATGCGTATAGATGCTGGCTGGGGTGAGTGATTGGGATTGATTGATGCATGGCATGACTGATGATGGAATGATTACATGGGGTGATGATGATGGGGACATATGGGTGTATGGGATGAGGTATACATGGATGGATATGGGGGTGGGAGTTGATGCATTGTTGATTGATGGATTTGTTTATGTTGCACATGGGCTGGTATCCATGTGATGGTGGGTCTGGCGATCGGGAGGGAAGGAGGGGATTATTGTGGATTGTGGATTATTGTGCCTTTGGGGGTATGTATACCTGATGATATGGATGACTGGGTGGAGGGTTGATGGTTGTGGGCTGGGACATGGATGGACATGGGGGTGGATGTGGATGGGGGATGTTGATGGATATGATGATATGGATGGTACATGAACATGATGATGGGCCGATGATGGTTTGGGTAATGTACATGGTGCACATGGTGATATGTGTAGGTGGATTGGGTATGGGATGTGGACATGGAGATGGATTATGGTTGACATGATGATGGTGGTGGGGTGTATGGCTGATATGTTGGGTGGGTGGTGTACATGGCTTATGGGATTTGGGTTGTTGGATGGGATGGGGGCATGATATTCTGATATGTGTACAACCATGGTGGGGGGGGATGGGGGTGACTTTACATGGATATGGGTTGTGTATGGATGACATTATGGTTATTATCATGTGTAGTGTTGGGGGGACAGGGGGTGTGGGTGTATGCATGTGGGGTGATATTGGGGGACCTGAGGTGGGGGGACATGTGATGGTCTGATGTGGAATGGACATATGGATTGGTCATGAATGGAATCCATGGTGGATGGTGAGGGGGGTGGGACATGGGGCTGATGGGATGATGGATGTGTGGGGGGATGGGGGACATGGGACATGGGGGGGCTGGGGTGTGATGGGCTTATTTGCGCGCTATTGATTGGTGATGATTATTGACCTGTGATGGGGTAGGGTTGTGTTGGATGTTTGGGGCTGATGTGGCATGTACATGGGATGTTATGGGTACATGATTACATGTGGCTGGATTGGATGCTGATGATGGTGGTGGAGATGTTTGTAAACGCTTCTGGATTTTTTCTGTTGCTTTGTGGCTGGGATGATTTGATGGCTTGCCATGCCCCCCTGATTGCCCTGCTGGGGCTGTCTTCTTCTGGACTGTTGTCATTGTGGGGGAGTGGTTTGGGTGATGTTGGATACATGGATGACATGCTGACGTACATGGATGTTTATGTGGTTGACATGGATGATGGGGGGGATTTCATGGGACGCTTACATGGGGGGGTTTGGGGTTACATGGTGGTACAAATTTTGGGATTGGTGATCGGTTATGATTTATGATGTGTCTGGGTGTATTTATACATATTTATTTGATGGGGGGGTGGATTTTGTGTTTATGCTGCGTATTATTGATGAACATATGTAGTGTGACTTTTTGGGTTATATGCCCTGGATGTGCTGATTGGACTCTGAGGTCCTGGTGATGTATTGTGTGTAGGTTGGTCTGCTTGTTTCTGAGTGGGCTGGGTGCATTGCACTGCTGGATGGCTTCTGTGCTTGGCCTTGTGGGCTGAGTGTCTGTGGCCCTGATCTGGGTTTTTTTGCTGATGGTCATGGTCCTGTTTTTACATGGGGAATAGACATGACATTGATGCTGGGGATGGTGAGGACAGGTGATGACATGATTTGATGATGACATGGATGGATGACATGATGATATGGTGGGGATGGGATGATGGTATGGGGTGGGGGATGCTGACATGGGGTCATATTGATGATATCTTGTTGGGGACGTGATGTTGTCACATGGGATGGGGATGGATGATTGTGACATATGTATTTTGGGAAGTTAACTGTGTCTGATATTGTTTTTATCTTTTCTTACTGGCTTTGTCCCGTGCCTGACATGGGACATGCATGGTGATGGGGGGTGGGTGGGGGTAAACATTACATGGGGGGTTGGGTGGTGTTATATTGGATGGGATGTTACAACAAAAAAAATGTGGATGGGGGGACATGATATATGGATTGGTGAGTTGCTGGACATATGGCTGTGGGTATGTGATGTGATAAGGATCGGGGGAGACTTCGATTATGTTCTGTCGCTGGGGTTCTGGATGCTGGGGCTGTGTTTGGTTTGGTCTGGATGCTCTGGATAGATGATGGGGGGTGGCTTGCCATGGCTGATTGATGTTGGATTGGGGGTGGGGACATGGCTGCCCTGTGCATATGTGGCTGTTCGATGACCATGTATGTGCTGATGGCTGCTGCTAGGATGGGGCCCTGGATGTGAGTTGATTGATATGGCAATGAATGGACATATTGTTTGCTGGAACATGTGGAGTGGGCGATGGATGCTGGTTGGATGGGTGTACTTTGGATATGTGTTTGGGACAAACAGGATGGTGGGATGGTGGACATGACATGAGGGGGGTGGACTGGATGTATCGGGGGTTCATTACGTGATGGACTGGTGATGGACATATGTGACATGATGTTGGGAATGTACATGTGGTGGGGGTTGGGGCTGTTGATGGGTGATGGATGGTGTTCTGATGATTACATGATGGGTGGGGTGATTGTGATGACATGATGTGGCATGGGGTATGTGGACATGCTGGGGGGATGGGGGGGGATTGGCATTGTGATTCCATGATGTATTATGTGCTATGGGTGATTGTATGATGGTGCCTCAACCTGGGGACTTGGCTGATGCTGCGATGAGGTATGTATTGGGATAGTGGACATGATGATGGGGACTGGTGATGCAGGGATGTGAACCTGGGGTGGGGTGGAATTTGGTCTGGTGCATGATGTGAGCTGGATGGTGGGATGGTGTATTGGTGGTGACATGATGTGGATGATCACATGGATTCTGGAATTTCCTGGGAGAATGGCTGGTTGATGATGGTGCTGGACTCTTCTCGTGTGGGCTGATGCTGGGGTTGTGCTTTTTTTGTGTCTTTCCCTGAGCCCTGCCATGGCGGTGCTGCTGTGGATGGATGATTCTTTCTCCTGCTGTGGTGGCTGGGTTGGGTGGTGTCCTTTTTTTCTGCTTGCTTCTTGGTGGCCTTGGCTGGTTGGACATGGATGGATGGGTGTGGGTGTGGGGGGGTACTTGGTGTACAATGTGACATGATTGGATTGGAGGGTGATGGCATGATGGGGGTATGGGATGGTCATGGGTTGATGATGACATGGGTTATGATGATGTGGGGACATATTTGTGATCAGGTTGAAGCTTGATTATTTATGCGATTGTGGTGTTGTTGGTGCTAATTGTGTACCTATGTATTGATTTGGACATGGGCGTGATGGGCTGATGTGACATGATGCGGATACATTGGGGGGACTGCGATCATTATAGCTGAATATGTGTATATGGGTATGCCATGGGAATTATAGCTTCTGAATGGGTGCCTATGCTGGGTGGTGGATTACATGTCTGATATTGATGAGGGAACCTGGGGGGGGGGCTTCGACTTGATGACCTGATGCTGGGTGGGATGTGATGGTGTGGGGGGATGTGTTGTTCCTGGTTATCTGGACTTTTTTTTTGTTTGTATCTTGTAGTTCCGTATGTGCTGTGACTGCTTTGTTTGTTTCCCTGTATGATGCTATTATGGGGTTTAATCATGGTTGTTCCGCTGTGTGATTCTTGGTTGTGATGGATGGCGTTGACGCTGGGATTGTAGTTGTAACTGGATTGGCTCTGGGTATGTGTTACCGTTACATGACATGGGCTTTGTATGATGATGGATTGGGGATGGTAAATGAACCTGGGTTTATGATGATTGCTATGATGGGACAATGTGGGGCTTTCTGGTGTTTTAGGTTGTGCTGGGTCTGCCATGGGCCTTTGTTGGATGGGATGCATGGTTTCCTGTTGGTACCGTTCTGTCCCCTAGATGACCTTGGGTGGGTTTGTGCTGTGGATGTATGTTAGCATGATTATTGTTTTTGTGGCACATGTGACATGATGATGTTTACAATGGTGGTTTGGGATTATGATGTTACATGGGTTACATGATTGGTATATTGTTGATGTATATGGACTGGGATGATGTTTGGTATTTTTAATGGACTTGATTGTGGGACATTGGGGATGGCACCATGATGTGTTTATGTTGGGGGTGGTGATTAACATTGGATGGGTGATTGGGTGGTTATGATGGGATGTGGATGGGGATGTGCACCTGATATGATGATGGATGTGCATGTTACATTGATGGCTGTTACATGCATTGGGTACATGATTGGATATGGGGCATTGGATGATTGATGACTGGATCTGATGTTATGTGCTGGGATGGGTTATGATTTACATATGGGGGATGGGGTATGATGGCTGGGATCATGGGCAATGGGAACAGACATGGGGATGACAGGGCATGGGATGGATGGAATGGAGGATTGATGAATTGCTGGGGGGACTGGATGACATGGGGGGCCCTGGTTTGGGTATACATGATTGATGGGGGCTGGATGGGTGGTTTTGTTGTGATATGGATATGACATAACATTATGTGGGGGGATTGGGATTGGCTGTTGCTGATGATGTGGACATGGGGTGGGATACATGAATTGGGGGGGGCTGGGATGATGTGGGGACTGATGGGATGGGTATGGGTTGGCTAATGCTGGATGTGTGGCTTAACTGTGTGGGGGATGATTCTGGATCTGGATGCTTTGGGGGGGAGGCTTGGCTGGTACTGGTTGGGGGAGGGGGGGGGGGGAGGGGGCATGGTGGTCCAGGCGGGGTGGATTGTCTGGTTGCCTGGGGGCTGCCTTGGGGCTGATAGGTTGCTTTCTGCTCTGGCGGGGTGCTGTTGCGGACTTGTCCAGGGATGGATGGGCCCTGGGTATGGGGCTGTGGGTGCTTGTGCCTACTGGATGGACCCTGTGGGGACCCTTATTTTGTTCCATTCCCTAGCTCTGTGGGCTGACTCTGGGGGCTTGGATCTGCCCTGGGCTGCTGATGCTTGGGGGGGGAGCTTCTGGCTACCTGCTTGGGGGGGGGTGGATGCTCTGATGGACCTGGGGTCGGATTCTATGTGCGGGCCCTCTGTGGCTGGGTGGTTGCTGGGCTCCATGACCCTGGGGTGGCTGGGCCTGGGGTGGCTGCATGGGGATTGGGCTCGGGCCTTAGCTTCCATTTGTGCTGGCCCTGTGCTGGATTGGAATGGACGGATGGGGAACCATGAATGGATGGATGATGGATGGGATGGACCTGGGGGATTGCCTTACTGATGGGATGACCTGCCATTTGAATGCTGGGCATGCTGGTGATGCTGGAATGGATGGGGATGACTGTACAATGTGTGGTGGGATGTCTGATCCTTTTAGATGATGGGCTTGGCTCTGGGATGGGATGTGTGTATGGGAGATGGGTGGCTGTGCGGCAATTTGGGGGGGTGGCCCTGGTGGCTGGATGGCGCCTTGGGCTATTGTGTGTATGACTTGGGATGGTGTCGCTGATGCTTGTGGTGTGTGTAGGCGCCCTGGACATGGGCGCTGATCTGGGGGCTCATGGGGTATGGTTACATTGATGGTGTGACATGTCCCATATGTATGCTGCTGGACTATGTTCCTGATTGGCTTTGGGACATGGGATTACATTAGAATGGGAATGGTGGTGACATGTGTGTGGGGGGATGTATGCAATGATTATGGATGAACGATGGGGATGTGATGATGATGATGGGTATTCATGCTGATGAGGTGATTATGTACATATGGAGCTGGGGGGGGGATGTGACATGGGATGGGGGTGCCGGACATTGGGGCTTATGATGGATGCATGTGATGTGGGCTGGACTGTACATGGGATGGAGGTGGGTGGGGGATTTTTCTTGCTCTGGCTCTGTGTCGCTGGGGTTTCTGTTGATGGTGGGCTGGATGGATGGATTGAGTGATGATGCTTACTTGGCATGGATCAAGGCTGGGTTGCTTTGAGCTGGACTGTGAGGGGGGGCGGGGACCTTGGTTGGCCCTCGTAGGCTTTTGTTGGAGAGGTGCTGGGGGGTGGGTCCTGGTTCTGTTGGTCTCTCCCTGGTCCATGGAAGCTGTAGCCTGATGGGCCTTGTCTGGCTGTGCTGTGCTTGGTCCCTGGGGGCTGGGCCTGGGGGGGTGTGGCATACATGGACATGTGGGTGGATGACATGGGACATGGGCTGGTGATGGGGGATATGGCCATGGTTGTTCATGGACCTGGTGCGCGTGACCTGGATGTACATGGGGATTGGGACCTGGGGGGTGGGCTGCCTGTTGCTGGGTTTGGGGATGACATATATGATGTTGCACTGGATTGGTGTGATGAATGATTAGGTGCCTAGGATGTTGATGGGATTTGTGCGGACATGGGGGGGATGGGGCATGGGGCTGGATTCCATTGCATGCTGGGATGGGTCTGCCTCGGGGGGACATTGATGGTGGGGGGTTACATGGGATGTGTGGGTATGGACATGTATGATGATTGATGGGATGATGGTTAAGGATTGGATGTGATGGCATGTGATGGATGTGTGGTTGACCAACATGTTATGGGTGAAAATGATGGATGATCATAGGATGATTGGGTGTTACTGGTATGAGGGGTAGGGACTGATGGACATTTGTATGATTTTACCTATCTGGATGCGCCTGGATGATGTGATGATGATATTGACAGGGAATGGACTTTGGTCACCTGTTACATTTCCCTAGGTTGAGGGATAATAATGGTGGCTGATGATTGTGAGTGGTTGGCTTGAATCCTGGTGGAACTGGCTGTACATTTGGTTGATACATGGTGTGGGGGGAATTATGATGCATTGTGCTGTATTTTTATATGTGGGGTGTGACGAGGTTACTATGGGGGTATGATGGGTACATGGCTTTTGTACATGGGAATGATGATGGGATGGGAGATTTTACATGGACCTGGGATGGATGTTGTGATGCTGGATGTACTGGATTGCTGATTATGGGGGATGGTCACATTCCCATGGGGGGGGGGGATGAGGATGGATTGGTCTGATGGGATGACCTTTATGGTCTGTGCATTATGATGATGCTGGATTGATGTAGTGGGTGGCGGTCATGGGGTCTGATACATGGTGCATCACATTGGTGGTACATTGGGGGAGGAGCTGGGGGTTGACTGTTCATGTTGCACATTGGGTGGGGGGATGGATGGGGGGGGCTGGGTGCTGGTCATGGATGGCAGGTTGATGGCTACAATGTTTGGATGTGATGGGGATGGGCTGGATGGGGATGGTTCTGATGGAGGTGATGGTGGGGGTGGTAGGGACTGGCTGATGGCTGGGATGTTATTCATGATGTTACATGATCTTGATGCTGAGTACATACGTGACATTATTGAATGAATATGATGGTTCTGTGTCTACCTTGATTTTGTGACCCCTCCCGTGATGCCTGCTGTTCGCTGGCCTGGGGGCTGATAGGCTGGTGTCTCTGGCTGGCTGTTGGCTGACTGTTGCTCTGTCTGCTGTGCTGTGTGCTGCTGCTCTGAGCCCTGGCCCTGCCTTATGGGTGGGCATTCACCATGGGATTTGTGCCCTCTGATGGGGGGGCCCGTGCGATGGTTGTGGATAATGGGATATGCTGGCTATTACATGTGATATGGATGTGGGACATGATTTACCTGGATGGATATGGGATGCTTTGGTATGTTGGATGACAGGATGATCGATGGAATGATGGGTGTACATTATGGATTTGGGGGGGATTGGGCACATGGACTTTATGGGGGGAATGATGGATGATGTGATGATGGGACATGGGTACATATGGATGCGGGACATGCATGGAAATACTGGTGAATGTGTTGATGGGGTGTGATTATGGCTGTTTCTGGGGTGATATGCGCTGGGGGCTGTGCTGGGCTTGCTTGGTGGTCCTGGATGGGGTGGGCCATATGGCTGTGACATGGGCTTGTGGGGCTATGACATGTTGGGATTGGATGAATGCATTGATGAACATGCTGGATGGATATCATGGGGGGTGGTTGTGTGGGGGCTGTACATGTGGACTGATGGGGTAGGGTGGCGCTCCTGGTCTGGTGAGTCTCGCTACTGTGGTGCTGGTGCTGTGCCTGAGCCCCCCTTCCCTGCTGGGTAGATGACCGGGTATGGATGTGTGTTGGGTGTGGGGGGTACATGATGATGGCATATGATCATGACCTGGTGGGCACATGATTGGGATTTTTGATTTATGTGATTGGTGATATTTCATGATGGGCATGGCTGACATGTGTGGATGATGGGTGTTGGGGGGAGGGTGATTGATGATGGATGGGATGTGGGCTTGATTTGGAACAATTGGCTGGATGTCGTGGGTGTGTATGTGATGGTGGAACATGCATGGTTAGGTCTGAGGCTGTCACTGGTCTTGTGATTTTGGTGATTGTATGTATGGGTGCATGCATGGGGGGGTGATGTATGATGGGGTTGGATGACTGGCATGATGATGTGGACATGCTGATTGAATGGTGGGGATGTGACATGGGGATGATATGGTGATGGATATGGGGGGGGGGGGCTGTATTCCTTCATGATTGGGTGGGGGGTGATGATTATGTCATGGAGATGGGGGACAATTTGTGAAACACAGTACATGAATGGGGTATGCGCATGGGTATGGGATATGTGATGCATGGGGTATACATATGTATGTTGTACATGAACATTGGGGGCTTTGGATGGGTGGGCTCTGGTGGGGCTTGATGGATGGATAGTACATTGTACATGTGTGGTGGACAGGTTGGGTCGGGTGGGTTATGGGTTACTATTGGTGTACATGGGCTATGTGGACATGGTGCTGTGGGTTTTGATGATGAATTATGGAACCTGGACATGGTTGATGAACATGGGACATTGGATGATGGTTGGATGTATTGTGTATGGTTGTTGGGACATCGGATGGGGGTAATGGGGGGGGGATGGATGACTGGAAAACATACATGGATGAATGGATGGGTTACCATGGGATGATGATGTTGTAGGTGTTGCTGTATGATGGATTGGGGGAATTTATGGTGGATGCTGATTATGATGTGGGAAGCATGAATGCCTGGGGGCTGTGTTGCTGCTGCCTGTGGTATTGCTGGTCGCCTAGGATATAGGTCCTGGGCTTATGCTAGTTTGGTTTGCGGGGGGGTCTGGGGGGCGGGATGATTGGGTATCCATGGATGTGTGGTATTCGTCATGATGCTGTGTGTGGGGGTGTTGGGGTACTGGGGGGGCCTGAGGGGTATGGTGGGTGGATGATCTGGTTGGGTGTGCCAATACCTCATTGTCTGGGTTGATTTCCTGGGTTTGTATTGGTGTGGTATGGATGCCTTACTTCGTTTGGGGTGAATGGGGATGTGGGATGATGCATAGCTGACCTGTCTGATGGAGGTGTGCGGGTTTACATGCTTATGGATGGGGATGCTGATTATGGGTGTTGTGTACATTGGGTGGGGCTGATTGGGGCGGTGATGTCTTCTGTTACTGTTGGCTGATGTGCTGATGATGGGGGATGTGTCATGTATATGATTCGTTTATGAATGACTTGCATGATGTTCCTGATGGGTTCCATGTTGGTTCTTGACATGCGTGTTAACAAATGGATTGTGTGTGGTGGAATGGTGCATGGGCTGATGATGGCTGGGTGACAATGACATGATGATTGTTTACATGGGGGATTATCAATACTGGATGGATTGTATATGGAGACATGGTGACATGGGGGATGGGCATGCTGGGGGGCATTGATGATTGTGTGATGAATGATTTGATCTGGAGGATTGTTATGGTGTCATGGATGTGGTTGATGATGGGGGGGTGGGGATGGTTACATGATGATGTTGAGTTGTGGGTGTGGGGTGGTATGATGGGGAATGGATGATGGGTGGGTATGCATGAATGATGTTTATGTGGCTGACTGCTACTACTATTTGTGTATGGGGGATGGTGGTGCTTGTTTGAATGTTCTTCATGGATGTGGGCTGTGGTGACTGATGGTTTGGTGGGTGATTCTACCTGCTTGGGTGGGGGCTGGGATGCCCGCCTGCTGCTGGGGGGTCTGCCTCGCTGGGCTGTCTGTGCTCTTCGGCTCCTGTCTGCTTGCGGTGTCCCTGGTCTGGGGATGCTCCTGAGGAGGAGGGCTGGGCTGGGCTTTACCGCCCTATGGCTTGCTGCCTGCTGGGGACCTCCTGTTTGGGCCTTATATGGAATGCCTTGCCTATGTTTGCAATGCTTGTCATCGGTACATGACATGGACATTGGGGATGGGTGATTGTCTTGGTTATGATATGGTGGGGTATGGTATGTGCTTATGGGTGGACATTGTGATGGAATGGAATGGATGGGGGTGTGGGACTGTGATGATTGGATGGACCTGTGGTGGTGTTTTGCTATGCCCTGATGGGTTGGTGTGGGGATGTGGGTGGCATGATGGGGAGGGTGTGCTGTGTGGGGTGTGGCTTATGGCGGTTCTGCATGTCTGGTCACTGGTGATTCTGGCTGCTGCTTGGGATTATGTGATTACCTGTACTGCGGATGCGGTTCCATGGCGCCTGGGTGGGGGTGGTTTCGGTTGGGATTATGATGATGGGCGGTTACATGTTGATACATGCAGTGGATTGGGATGATGCCATGGTACATATGGGGGGCATTACATGACTGTTGTCATGGGTTGTGACATGTGTAACAATGATATGGATTTGATGATGCACATGTGTGTGCTGGGCGCTGTGGTGTGGGTCTGGGACCTGTGGATGGCTGCTGGGCATGGGGGATGGCTGCTGGATTGGTGGGGGTTGATGGGTGGGATGCTCTTGCGTCTGTCTTGTCCCTGTCTTTGTCCTTGTGTCTTTTAGTCTCCTTGTGGTGTTTTGTCCCTGTGTTGTGCTGCTACCTGCTGGGGGACTAGTGGTGTGTGTCCCTGCTCTTTCTGTGGGCCCTTGGGCTGTGTTGCTGGCTTTTCCCGGTGTGATGACCTGGATGGGGGGTGGCTGGCTGTGTGGCTGGCTGCTGGGTCTTCTGGCTGTTGTTGTGGGTGCCTGGGCTTCGCCTGCTGCCTGGGGCTGGGCTGCTGCTGGGGATGACAATGTGATGTGGGTGGGGGATGGATGGACATGAGGGTGATGATATATACCTGACATGATGCGAGTGACATGGGTGGGGATGATGAATGAATGACATGCTTCAATGGGGGGTGTATTGGGGATGCTTACAGGTGGAGGGATGATGGGTGTGGCTTATAGTGGCTGTACTGTGGGATACTTGTCGATGAACACTGCTGGTGGGATGTAATGATTATTGGGTTGTGGGCAATGATGTCTGCTGGGGGGCATCTTGATGTTGTCATGTTATGTGTTGCCCTGGTTACATGTGGGTGTTATGGCGCTGTGGAATGCTGGTGCTGGAGGGATTTGTGGGCTTGGTTTGCTGGCTTCCTGATTGATGGGGGTGGGGAGTGGACATGTTTATGGGTGGATGGGTGCTCCATTGGGTGGGGGAGTGCTGGGCTGATTCCATGGATGGTGGTACGGTGATTGTGTGATGCTATGACATGTTGTATTTGTTGATATGGGCTGCTTACTGTGGGATGGTAAGGACCAGGATATGGGGGGGGATGCTGCTTACGTTGGATGATGAGGTTGACCTGTGATGCTTGTGATAATGGGGGGGGATGTGATGGGATGCTCTGGGGTGGGTATGGGGGTTTTTTGTGGACCGATGGTTGATGTGCTGGCTGTGGGTCCCTCTTGTGCTCCCTGGTCCTGGTGACTGGGATGGGGTGTATGGATATTATATGGTGACATATGGGGATGACCCTCCCACTGGGGGGGGATGCTTCTGTGTGGATGGATGACCTGATGGTAGGGGGGCTGATGGGATGATGGGGGATGATACCTGACATGATGGTGGACATGGAGGGGGTGGGGTGGGATATGACATTTAATGGGTGGGGCTGGAGACTGTGATGGTGACAGATACATGGATGTTGAAGCAACATATGAATCGTGATGGGGTTACATGGATGTGGGGCTGATGAGGGTATGGGTGCATGATGCTGGGTGAGGGCTGTCCATGGACTATGTGATGGGATGATTATGATGGGCATGATGTGGGATAGGGCTGGTGTGGATGGTGTTGTATGGGCTGGGCTGTGCTGACATGGATGGTATTTGGGGATATCTGGCTATTATGGATGTGGACTGGCCCTTCTTGTGGGGTTATGGTCTTTCTTGCTCGCATGGGTGGGGATTGTGGCTGGTGGGTGGTTGACATGGGTGACCTGTGGCTGTGTGGGCGCTGTGGGTGTACAATGATGGGTGTTGGGACAGATGGGTGATGATTGGATTGTGGATATGATGATGGAATGATGTGGGTACATTTGGGGACATGTTGTGGGGATGCTTTGTGCTGTTGGTATGAATTGGTATGGGTCATGTTTGGCTGGGATGGATTGTGTGGATGGATGATGCATGCATGACTGTGACAAGGGATGGGGGTTTGTTGGGTTGATGTTGGCATGATGTGGGACATGATGGCTACAGTTTGATGGTGTATTTATGAGATGGGTGATCATTTGATGGAAATGGTTATGTTGGTGGGGCTGATGGACATGTATGTCCATTATGATGACATGATATTCATGTGATGGAGGGTCTGTGGATGGTGTATGGGACGGGTGTGGTGCTGATGAATGATTGGGATGCATGGTGCCCTGTCCTCTGGTCACCTGCGTTGCTGTAGCTTCTTCTTGTATTTAATTGTGTGGGATATGATTAGTGATTTGATTTTGTTAACATCTGTTTGTGGATGATTGGGGATGGACTGTTTGGGGGATGATTGATGGTTGAGATGACATGATTTGACAGGTGGGGACATGGATTATTTATAATGATGGGTGGGGACATTGTTGGTATGATGGGGATGGGACATGAGACATGGTTACATGGGGATGACACTGGATGTATTGGATTAATGGGTGCTTGGGTGATTTTGGATGGGGGGATTATGATGATGATATCATGGATTATGGTGTATGGGGTTGTCATGGGGGGTGGGAAAATGGTATTCGGGACATGTGGTATGGATTGGGACATACTGGTATTTGGACCTGGATGGTGAGTGTGGTGAATTTTTATGGGAGATTGTATGATGGATGGGCTTACATTGTGTTGAATGTGGGTTGTTAATCATTTTGGGGATGGCATGTCTGATGACATACTGGATGATGATGTGGGACATTTGGCGAAAATGGATGGGATGGTACATGGTGGGTTGTGGGATGTTATGAATTACATTGATGATGTCTTGGGGCGGGTATTGGGTGGAGGGCTAATGATGGTGTGGGGACATGTGTGGTTTTAGTGTTTTCTTTCTTCCTTCGATGTTGGCTGGGGGTTTCCTGTGTTGGATGGGTCCTATGGGCTCTGCTTCTCCTCGTTTCTCGTGCTGTTGCATGCTTCTCTGCCATTCTTGCTGCTTGGTGTGTGGTGGGCTGGAGACATGATGGGGGGGGCTGATGTGATGCTGGGGATGGGATGTGCTGGTCTGGCCATGCTTATGTTATGGGGATTGTCATGTTCCTGCATGTGGGGGTTGCCCTTTGGGATTGTTCCTGTGTTTCTTCTGGGGTTCTGTGATGGCATAACCCTTCTGGCTCTATCTGTTATGACATGGATGGGCTGGTTCATCGTATATATGGGTACGCTGGGATGGGGGGCCTTGGGGGACCTGGGGGGGGTGATGTGCTGTGGTGGTGTTTGAGGAGCTTGCGGTTGCTTGGGACATGTGTGGGACCTTGTGCTTGTGTGGCTGGCTGCTGCGCTCGCTGCTGTTGTTCCCTGTGTTTATCCATGGATATGACATGGCTTCTTATGCTGTGGTTGGGGTATGGCTTGCATGCCTCCTGATTATTGTTACACTGATTATGCTGGGGATATGTAGTTGGATACATGATGTGATGACATGGACATGGTGGATGGCTGCTCTGTGGCTCTGGGTGGGATGGCTGGGCTGATTGTGCTCCTTGTGGCTGTTGGTCCTCTGCTGCTTGGGATGCTGCCTTGGTTGCCTGAATGGAATGAGTGGGGATGGGATGGACCATGCTCTGGGGCTGGTGTGTGGAGTTGACCTGCTGATGGTATGGCACTGGTGATGTGACTTGATGATGATTTGATGATGGATTTGGATGTATGGGGGTAGTGTATTTGGTCTGGGTCAGACATGGGGCTGATATCTGATAGCTGGCCTGGTGCGGATGATGCTGGGCTTTGATTGGATGGGGTCATGGCGTGCTGCTGTCTGAGGATGGCATGGAGTGTGGTGTGGGATGTACCTGCTGGGGTATGATTATTGGTGAGTACATGGTGGTTAAGGTTGGGGGGATTGGGGTGGATGCTGTTGATTATCGTTGATGGACATGGGGATGGGACCTTACATTGTACTGGGCTGTACATGAATGGATGGGGTGGATGGGGGTGGGGCTGGCTAGGGCGTTGTGGGTTCATGTGCTGGTTCATGTTATAGTACTAGATGTGGATGATATGCTTCCACATGGGCATGTGGGGGAATGGATGACATGATGTGTGTGGGGGACATGGATACATACATCTTGGGGGATGTTGATGATTTAGGTGATGTAATGGTATGGTGTCTGATGGATGATGGGGATATGGGTACATTGGGAATGCATGTGCTTGGACATGATTGTGTCGTGGAACCTGGGCTGGGCGCTGGGGCTTGGTTCTGCTGGGGACTGTGTTCTGGAGGTGCGGGCTGTTGTGCTTGGCTAGCTTACTAGGGGTTTAATACCATGAGGCCTGGGATGGGATGTACATGCCTTCTTGAATAGATGGGGGATCAGCTGTGGGATGATGGTGTGCTTGGGATGGGTCCTGACATGGTGTTTATGATTGATGTGTTGTATAACATGGGATATGTGGTAATGTTGGATTGGTGGTGCTGTGCTGAACCTACCTGGTGGACATGATATGGGGCATTGGTGTGCTATGGATTTGTGATTCGGAATGGAAGACAGGGACATGGATGTGGATTGTATTTTTCCATTGTTACCTGGTGATGGGATGTGGATGGCTTGGATGGCTGGGGCATGATGGATTTTACATGGACATGATGTGATGGGTATGGATTTTTGGATTGTATGATGGCATGGGTATGGGGTCTGATGTTGTGATGAACATTTGGATGGGTGCGTATGTGGGGAATGGTGTTGGCATGGGGATGTGGGGTGTGGTGTCCTGTCGTGCCTGTTTGATGCTGTGCTGGGCTGCTGGGGATGGGGTATGTGCTGACATGGGGTGGGGTGGCGGATGGGGGCCGAGGGGTTGGGCTGATGTGGCTTATCTGGTCTCCTGGGCTGCTTCTTTGTGTGTGGCTGGGCTGTCTGCTGCTGCTGTGCGGGCTGGGGTGGCGGTGCTGTCGGCTGGGGCCTTTGCTGGCCTGTTGTGTGCTGCTGCCATTGTATTAGCTTCATGATGACTGCATGGATGTTGGGTGATGGTTTTATTGGGGTGTCTGGTGTACATGGATGTGATCTGGATGGGATGGTGGGGTGGTGATGCAATGTCTCTGGTGATGGGGTCTGACTGTTTCACATGGGATGTGGATGGATGGGTGGGATGATGGGGGTGGGGGATGCTCATTGGCCAATACCTTGGTGGGTTTGTATGCACATTGGACCTTGATGCTGGGGGATGTGAATTGGTACATGGATGATGATGATGGATGGATGACTATGGGATGCTGATATTGACATGGGTGGATGATGTATGACAGGATATACATGTGTTCGATGAACAGTGTGGTGACATTGGACATTGTGATGGGAGTGGATTGATGGGGATTGTATGGTACATTGGGGGTTGACTGATGGCCTTCATGTGGTCCATTCGGATGACATGGGATGGTTCGGTACCTGGTGATTTGTGCTTTGTGTGCTGATGATGTGGCATATGGGTGGATGGGGTGGGGAACATGTGATGGATTTAACCTATGGCTGGGGGGACATGGGCTATGTGGGGGATTGTCATATGTGATGTGTTGGTGTGGACATGTGGGGATATGATGTTGGGATGGATTTGGATGATGGTGGGGTGTAGGTGTGGGGGTCTGTGATGCTGCTGGGTTTGGGTGGGGGTGGGTGACATGGTGTTGATACATGGATGGATGAATGGGCGACATGTGACCTGATTATGATGGGTACATTGCTGCGTGTGATTATAGGTTGGTTACATTGGGTTTACATGATGATTACAGGGGTTGGTGGGTTTTAACCATGGGAAAAAAAAAATGGATGATTGGATATTGATGGGATGATTGATATGGATCCATGGTTGGATGATATTGATGATGATGGGGATGATGATACTGAGGGCGGAAGGGATGGGAGTGTGGACTGGGATGATGGATGATGGCACATCATTATGGTGATGCTGGATGTGGGCATTGGGGGTGGAATGATGCAGGGATATGGATGACATGTGGTTCGGGGTTGGGTGTGGGTTGTTAGTTGGATGATGGGGGATGGATGCATGGGTTGTTGGGATGTATGATGATGGTGGGTTGGTTTATTACTCGATTGGTTAACACTTGAGACATCTGGATTGTGGATATTACATGTTTGATGGATGGGGGGTGGTGGATTCATCTGGGGGGGTGGTTTTTATGGATTGTGGTTAACCTGACATGCTGGACCGGGCGTGTATGATGGGTTGGAAACTGGGAATGCTTGGGGTACCTGGTGCGTGGCTATGGTATGATGATGGTAGCTGACATTATGATGATGGTATTGTGTGTATGGATGGGCTGGCACATGTGTGATGATGACCCTGATGACCTTGTGGATTTTGATGGGCACATGATGCCATGTGCCTATGGGGTGTGGGGTGATATGTAGTGATGGTTGGGATTTGATCGGATGTGTATGGTTGTGGATGCTGGGGGCGGATGATGCATGGACCTGTGATGGGGGGGATGGTGGCGTGATAGGGGGGGGTGTGAGGGTGGGGGCGGATACCCTGGGTTGATGGGGCTGTGCTGGGGTCCTGACTTGGGCGGTGCTTATCTATGATGGTCGATGGGTGGTGTGGGGGGTTTGGCTGGCCTCGGGCTGATGGACCTGTGTGGGTGGGCTGTCTGCTGGCATGTGATCTGGCTGTGACTGTGTTTGCTGCTGGTGTCCCTGGCTTTGGATAGGCTGATGCATGGGTGGGGCCTGGGTATCCGTGCTCATGTTTATGGGGCATGCGCATGATGGGATTCACCTGGATATGGGCTGCTGGGTTGTACATGGTGATGTAGGGTGGGGTGGGGGGTGTTGACATGTGGGATGTACATGACATGGTGGTACATTGGACATGACATGTTGGATGGGGGACTGTGGTATTGGATGATTGTCTGATGGTGGGGGCATGGAATGTGTGGGGGGATGTGGGGACCTGTTGATGGGGATACATGATGGGTGTACATGGTGGTGGTGGGATAGTGAACATGGGGTATGATTGTTGTGGCTTGGATGGTGGTGTTGATGGTGCCTCGATGGACATTTGTGGGATGATGGGATGACACTGGGTGGCTATGATGTGGCAGGCCAGGTGGCCAATGGATGTTGTTATTGGGCTGGGGTTGCCTGGATGTGCTCAGTGTGAACTGGCTTTTATCTGTAAGAAAAGCACAAGGCGCCAGTGGCCAATCTGGCAGTGCTCCTTCTGTTCCTCCTTGCACAAAGGTGGAGGTAGTGGTCCTGATGCTGGGTTGTTGCCCTCCTACGGCCTTCTTCACGTCTCCTGATGTACTAACCTGCCTCCTGGTAGCACCTCCATGCTCTGGACACTACGCTGACAGACACAGCAAACCTTCTTGCCACAACTCGCATTGATGTGCAATCCTGGATGAGCTGCACTTCCTGAGACACTTGTGTGGGGTGTAGACTCCGTCTCATGCTACCACTAGAGTGAAAGCACCACCGGCATTCAAAAGTGACCAAATCAAGAATATTTAATATAATTTTCTGCCCAAAATGCTATTGAGAGATTAGTGTCAGTTGTGAATCAGAAAGGGGACAATACTGTCTATAAATGGTCGGGGGGGGGGGGGGGGGGGGTAATTATTTAGGATGTCTCATTTTTGCCCTTTCTTGTTTCAGCTTGCTGTATCAATAAAATATCCAAATCAAACTTAGTGGACATTGTTTTTTAAATTGTATTTGTTTCTAAATGTATCAAGAGTGTTTCATAAGGGTGGGTGCTAAGCATGTAGTGTAGTCGCTCTACCAGATTAGGACACTGGTCCCTTTAAGGAGTACTTAGGTGCGACCCTGGGTGGGGAGGGGCAGTCTGGAGGCATGATTCCTGATGAGACTGCAGCAACTGGGCACACCAGCGGTTTCCAGGAAAACTGCCCTCCTCCGTTTATACCGGCGTGCAAGCAGCCGGTGGACCCAATAGCCTGCGCTTCTTGGAGCAGACCCAGTTGCAGTACGTGTGGTCGCTGTTGAAAATAGACCCCGTACGCTGCTCAAGTGGGGTGGCGAGGCCTCCACCTTCCAGGTGTGTTGAGTGACTGGACTGAGAACCAGAAACAAAGACTAGACCGCCCAGCTGGGATCGGCAATTATAATCTGAAAGTTACCGTGAGTTGTGTTGTTCAGTTTCATTAAAACATTTTGAACAGTTCGTCCGCCTCTTGTCATGGTTGATCCTGAACCTTACAAGCATTTTGGCCTAAACTGTGTGATACTTAATATATTGCGGGAGAGAATTTCCGGCTATAATTGTATTCATATTATCACGACTCTACATAGGTGGCGAAGAGTTGTGATAGATACAATGAAATCATCAGGAGACTATTGTTTTCCCATTGGCTTTCCTCTTATGTTGGCTCTCGGGATGAGACCCGCTGAAGAGTCATAGTCCCTAATTCTACCTCAGAGAAGGGGCAGACATTTGAGGCACAAAAACATTCAAAGTAAGATATCTAGAACCCAAACAAGTGTGAATAAATGCTTATGGCAAAAGTTTATGCCGTCACATCCCATATCCCAAAGACAGGTCTGTCTCACAGGTCAAGGACATGTCCGTAAATCCTGATCAAATGTCATTCCTTTGGATGGGGATTCATTCACCGGGATTCCAGCACCTAAAGTGGTGCGCCTTAATTCCCATCCATTTCATGGTTGGTTGTGTAGTGTGGTCATTGGCACAGCTTGTCATTGCTTTTCTTCCTTTCACTTTTCATTTACAATAGATTGCTTATTTGTCCAACTAATGCAAATGAATAGCTTTCAAGATTTACCCAACCCCCCAATACTGGGGTTTGTAGTAACATTCAGCTTAGTCCCTCCTATAACAGATTTACATAAATCACAGCGACTGCGTGACAAGGATCTTAATAGTGATGGCCGACCTTCGGCAAGGTCCATTAGAGGAGATGGGGAATTTGAATTGAAAAACGCACAGTTCCCAGTTTCGATATCCGGACGTGACGTCACTTCCAGTTTAAGCCGGTTTTCTTTCACTAGAAGACCAAGTTCTCTACCCGGTCTCTGGTGAAAAAAATCTTACACTGGAATAGTTACCTCTTCCCCACCGGTGAACATCGTGGTTCGAACACCAGTACTGTTCGCTGGGGAAGGAAAGCGAAAATGTTATGTTCGCGGCCGCACTGTCCATCACTAGATCTTAAATGTCCACAGCAACACTTATCAACTAATAAAACAATTTACATTTATTTAAACACAATAAGCATTCAACAAATAAACTGTTATTCCAAAAGTGTGTCTATTAGCCAAACAAGCTCAACTTATCAAAACTTAAAGCAAACCTGGACACCATTTCCTACGCCCCCGTTAAGCGATAGTCGGACATAGACTAGATAGACAAATATGCGCAATGTACGCCTGCAAACCTAGTTGAAGTATAATTTGTTAAATACTCGACATTGCGTATATCCGACTAATACAGTAGAATTATCAATATTATACTATGCTCCCATGTGACCAACATCCCAAAAATCATAATAAAGGCATGGGGACTTTAGAGTCAGTGAAATACAGCAGATTCATAAAAGTTCATGGATTTAATAGTCACAATAACGTTCCAAAAGTCATCACACAAGGGTTGAGGTATCCAATGACGTGTAGGTTCAACCCCAACGCTTGTTTCGTAAATAATAACTTCTTCAGGGGGTAACAAGAAACATGGATCAGTTCTAAATACAAATCACACCATAGGGGGTATCAGTCAGATATATAATATAATCATTGGTTTTAGGATGCATGGGGTCACCTTCTATATAAAGCATTACTCAGGTATGTCATACATCGGTGACAAGGGGTGATGGCATTAAATGGGAGTAAAAGCAAAAACTACCACATCAGGGATCTCAGTAGGGAACGGAGAGCCACTGACCATAGACCTCCCAGCCACAGAAATGATGTCATCTACATGGATAAATAACAAAATTTTAAAGTAGGTTCAATAAAAAGTGCTCACTGGTGCAATTTTTTAGGTAACATGGTTCGAAAGGATGAGGAAAGAAAAAAGAATCACACATTGTGTGCAATAGAAGTGTGGGAAAAGGATTGGGGTAAGACCCCAGGCATATAGTGGGCGCAAACGTGGGCTTGCTGAAGCGTAGGTGAACCAGTATGGTAGTGACAACAAAAAGCCAGGTGTGTGAAAGTTACAGAGAAAGATATACAACTTAGAAACACAACGTGAACCAAAGTGTGTACCATATAAGGTGGGTGCAAAGCAAAGTGGGTGAAAAGTATATCTTACGGTGAGCTAGGTAAAAGTGCCTATTCTCCCATGTGTATAAAAATTTGCCTTGAATCCTTGAGTGTGTTACCTGTCAAAAAAATATGTGGTAATACAAAGGAAATACAAAATCACCTCATTTCTGTGGTTTGGAGGTCTATGTTCAGTGGCTCTCCATTCCCTACTGAGATCCCCGATGTAGTTTTTGCTTTTACTCCCATTTACTGTCCTCACCCCTCGATACCACTGTATCACCTACATGAGTAATGCTTTATGTATAAGGTGACCCCACACATCCTAAAACCAATGATTATGATTATTTGTATTTAGAACTGATACATGTTTTTTGTTACCCCCTGAAGATGTTATAATTTACGAAATGCGTGTTGGGGTTGAACCCACGCGTCATTGGATACCTCATCTCCATCTTTTATGTACAAGATATCACTGTGATGACAGCAAATGTATATGTGATTGTGTGATGACTTTTGAAATTTTATTGTTCTCTAACAAATGAATACATTCAAATTGCAAATATTCGCCCTCAACACTAGCAATGAGATCCTGGATGTTCTGTATTCCTATGGAAGGTGCACAGAGCTGGTAAAACACATAATCATACACAGAGCTAATGTCAATCTGTCATAAGGTTCTATACTTTCAAAACCAAACAAAGCGGATGTTTACGCGTGATCTGCTTAGCTCTGTTTTATTATCAAACCAAATGTATTAGAGAAATGTTTTACTAACTTTTCCTAAAGACATACAAAGCAAATAAAGTCTTGTCTGGCTTACAGAATGGTGTCCTTATACAGTTATACAGCATCTTACAGAAGTTAGTACACCCCTCACTCACATTGTGGAAGTTATAATACCTTTTGTGATTAATAGGATATAATAAAAAGGTTTCACTTAAGGGTTTGATTATGATTTACAATACATTTTGAATAATAAAAATGGTTTCATTTGTATGGTTGAATGATTTCATTGATTGGATGATGTCTTGTAACTCCAACAGTCCTGGGAAAATAGGGAGATGAAATTTGAGAGATGAATAGTTGGAGATGTATGCCGTGTGTTGGGGTGTTGGCAGTGGACAAACCACACTTTGCGTGCTATTGCACTCCCCGGCTCCCCTGACTAGACTGGTGTGGGTCACAGACTTTGTCTCAGGGGGACCATTGTCTAAAGGGCTTTGAATCTCTGTTGACTCATTCAATTCTAAAGTTAAGTTTTGAGGCAATTGTGGCACCATGGACACTACTCTGCCTTACTCTGCCTGACCCCCCTATAACTGGATATCATACATGGGCTGCCTAGGGACAGCTTGTTGGATGACTACAGCAGGAGTTTCTTCCCAAGGGGTCTGGAACTTTCCATCTGGTGGGCTCCTTAACACACAGTACCCAAACTAATTCCAGATCTGCAAGTCCTGCTTCCTCAGGGTCAGCCCAACTTCTACCATTAGGCTAGTGGAGGGAGAAGCAGCAGAGGAGGATCAGGACTATTTCCCTGTACTGAGTGGCAGAGCTGTGTAAATATTAGGACAGGGTTGGTGAAATATACAAACTATTTGGCAGTTGAAGCGTCTCTGTGTACGTATTTCATTTGTGTATATATAGCTGTGTACTTGGAATTTATCCTTGATAAATAAAGTGCAGACACAAACAGGCTGTACTGCAAGAGTACTGCACATCATCTCACATACAAAGTGTTGTTCTTCATAGATGACTTACGCTGAACACATGTAGTTATCATGTAGATTTTCTTTCAGATACAATCTGCTCACTTGAGAATGTGCAGCAAATATTCCTCCTATAGTGATGTCTTGTTTCAGGGAGTATCCGTACTGAAATATATAACTCTCCACAATGAGATTACAGAGACGAGCAGAGTTCTGTGTGTCAGATGAGCAGGGGGTCACACACAGAGACAACAGACACAACAATCTTGGTAGATGACTCAATGGGACGTGGACACATCTCTGATAGACTTGGCTTGGCTTTTCTTCTTCCAGATCCCTCATCATGACGCACACACAGAATCATGACACTGATATCAGGACTGAGTGAGAGATGAGACAGTGCCGGGTTTATAAAGGATAAAGTTATTATTTTTACTGATAGACTGAAATATAAATATGACAGAATATTAATCCAGAAAACTATCAATGGAAAGAATATTAATTTAGAAATGTAACATTTATTATTACACAACATAAATGCAGCACCGGTGTACACATCTTTATCACACAATGTCCGATGTATTAACATTTACAGTGCCAGAGATTTTAGCTTTATTACAAAATCCAATGAATCATAGAAGTGTGTGTTTCCCAGATCACTTATGGTTTTCTATGAGGCTCTGGCATGTCAAGTTTACTTAAGCTACATATCGCTTGCAGCTCATTCTGCCCTATCCTATGGGCTATCACATCCTGAATCTGAGCTAGTTCAGGGCAAACATAACAAGGTGGCCATGAAATTCAGATGTTCATCAGTATAATCTAGTGATGAGCAAGCGTTAGTCGTGAGAGTATCGCCATACTCAGTGCTTGGATGCATTCGTGCATAGTGCTCGAGTCTCTGTCCCACGATTTTCGTGAGTCGGAGACATCCAATCAAGGGCTATTTTACTATTGCCCTCACTGTAATGCCAGCAGCCATCTTAGCTGCTGGCATTACAGTGATTGGATGGGGGAACACATGCTTAGGCTACCTGACCACCCCCCACTCAGCACCTTTTTGGTTGGGACCGACAGTGGTTTAAGCAGGGAGAGTTGTGTGAGCTTCATCTACTGAAAACATTTATGCCCGTCACCACGTAGGTACAGGCTTGACCCCGAAACCTAGAGGGGTTTGGAAGTGTGGTGCATGTAGGGAGTGCCCCTATATCCTAGAAGGTCCAAACATTACCCTACCCACTGGTAGGATCCACCGGATCCGACAACACATCACTTGCCGTACCGCAGGGGTGGTATACCTGATGGTATGTGTATGTAAAAGATTCTATGTAGGGAAGACGAAGAGAATGTTGCGCATGAGGATACAGGAGCATATCTGCAGTATCACCAACGGTGACATGAACACACCCTTGGCATTCCACGTCAATACCTGTCACAGGTTTAATCCCAATGCTATCAGATTCACGGTTCTCACCCATATTTCCATTGGTGTAAGAGGGGGGTGTGTAGACACACAACTACTCAGAAGAGAAACAGAATGGATATTCGATCTAAGAGCGAACCACCCCCCAGGACTTAACAATGTCCTGAGCTATGCCCCTTTCCTCTGTGAATAGGCAGTGACGAAATGTAGCCAATCTAGGTAGATGGCCGGCTAGCCACCATCCTAGCAATGCACCTATACCAGGCGGTGATCGATACCTATCCCTGTGTCCCACCCTACCTGCACCCAATGTCACAGACTGTACATTTAATTATGTGACCTTGTGATCTCACCAGTGTGTCCGGAGGAAACTCCGGCCAGGAGTGTGTTTTCTCTGGGATTTTTATATTTTATTCCTTATAT